>OY744505.1:4015430-4397015 GCA_963556185.1 Pseudopediastrum boryanum | reverse complement strand
GGGGGAAAGGGAGGGGGAGAGGGTTCGTGTGGTGAAGACTGGCAATGGGTGCCTCGGTAGCGAAATGGATACAATGGGGGGTGGGCTTGGGGTAAGGGATGGGAAGGAGGGGGTGGGGGTGGTCTAGGGGATGGTTCTTGAAGGTACTAGCAGCCAGGCAAAAGGGGGAATATACATCTTTATGAACTGTCGCACACGATTTAGGAACTTATCAGCCAGCAGTATTAATGGGTGAATGCTTGAGCTCTTGAAGCCTCTGCAGTTGCAGTGCCTGAATGGTGCAGACATGCTTTGCTTTGACATGGATGAATGGTCAAGGCGATCAGGAATAATCAAATGGCAGTTTGCGAGCATAAGGTCCTGGGTATTGCTATCCTTGACTAAACTGTCCTGCAGCTTCTTAATCATGCTTCTTCAAGACAAGCTCTTGTCTTGTGCTGTTTAAGGTGGTCATGGAACAATAGTGTCTTTAAGCATCCTCTGCTTTCAGGGTTCATTATGCAGTTCAGCAGTAACCACCTGAGTGACCATCCCATGCAACAAGCTCTTGCAGACCCTTGAGAGAGTCTGCTGAGTGTGTAGCACTGCAAACCTGATCTCAGGTCATTTCAGCTCTTGTTTTCTCTCAGTTATTCACCCCTCACACCTCTAAAAAGCCGGTTGGAGTCATGCTTGGATGCTGCGCGGCCTGAAGGGCTGTGTAGTGGTCTCTCTCAACAAACCTCTTTTCAGGCTGCTCACCTGGTGCCCTTGCCTGCAACCCGTGTGCGACAAGCATGCCGACACACATGGCATGGGATCGCTTGTTTTTTTTGGATAAGAGTCTCCAGTTCAAGCTTTCATAGGGCGTCATGCAACAGTTGTCCTGACCGTTTGCTGCCTGCTGTATTCGTTCCCCCTTCCCCTCCCCTCCCCAGGCCGCTGCCGGCAAGTTCAACCTCCTAGGCAAGCTCTTTGCCGGCTGCCCTGACAACGCCTTCCAGAAGGTCCAACCAGGCATGGAGCCATTCACCTTCATGCAACGCGTGGGCGCCCCAATCCGCAACGGTTTGAAGCTCTTCGGCGTCGGCTTGTTCGCTAGCTTCTTCGGAGTAGCTGTAACTAACACCCTGGTCGGGCTCCGTCAAGCATTAGACCCTACCTTCGTGCCACTAAACCAGCCGCAGGATGTCCTATCTATGAGTGCAGCGTACGGTGTGTACATGGCGACCAGTAGCAACTTGCGCTACCAGCTTCTGGCTGGTGTGGTTGAGGAGAGGGGCATTGAGGTGCTGTTGAAGGGGAACAGTGGGGCGTGTGCAGTGGCGAGCTTTGTTGTGAGGACTGCAAATACCTTCCTGGGGAGCTTGCTGTGGGTGGATTTCATCAGGCTGCTGGGGATGCAGAAGGGGGGAGGGCATTGAGGGAGCTGTGTGGAAGCTGAGGCAATGCGGTGAGGTGGAGGACCGCACATGAGTGAGTAGATGCTGGTTGTTAGCCCTGCGTAGGTTTCAGGATGACGCGCTACTAGCATAGGTGGTGTGTTTCCCCCAACCCTGGGTGGACACGCTCCTGTAGCATTCAGGTAGTGGGTGGGGGGTTGGCAGCGTTATACCCTGCTAGGCTTTATCAGGCCAATGTACATCATGGGGATGGTAGGCTTGAAAAAAAGGGACTGTGGTCGTCATCAGTATAAGCGTTTCTAGGTGTGCGCATGGGATGGGGATGCTGGGTGTGCCTTTGAAAGGAGGAGCCTGGAGAAAGGTGGTTATGGTGCGCCCTTACTGCACGTACATGGAAGGTTCGAACTGGACTAAAGTTGAGGTGTGTTTCACCACACGGTGAGGAATGGTGAGTGTGACTTGACTTATCATTGATGAGCTGGGATTGGCATTCAGGCAAGCGAGTGCCTTGGGCAGTCAGTTGGGCAGCCATAAGCTGTGAATCTGCATGGAGCTGGCGGCTATCCATGGTTCACTGGCTATCTGGCTTTTAAGGGCACCACCTGCTTTGGTTTGTGTCTATGCAAACATTCTATGCGCAGCGTTGTTGGGGTGTCCTGCATACAACATGTGTTGTGCCTGTCATATCGATATCTCTGCTTAAAGTAGAGTAGGGGTCTTGTTTGGTTATGCACTGAAATCTTCTGGGTCAAGAGTCAGAGGGCATACTTGAATTGGCATATTGACTTCTAGAATTTCAGATTGCATTCTCGTGGTTGGGAGGTGGCAATTGCCTCCCTTTGGCCATGCTTATGTGTGCTATATGAAAGGCCTTCAGTTGCAGAGAATTGAAATTGGAGGAGGTGCATCATTTGTGGGGCAGTTGTTGCCATGGTTAGGGATGTGTAAGCCACAGTGAAGGAAAGCATGTGACTGGTAGATCTCTTATTCTTCTGCGTGTTGGGGCCCATTGTCACTGTTCCCTTGTCGGGGAACCAGCCGCTTGCAGCTGCCCACTTATGTGGAGGGGGTCGGCAGGCCTGCTTGTTGGCTCGATGCCTTCTTTACTGAGTCAGCGAGCAGGGGCCCTGCTACAAATATATCGGCTATAGTGGCATTTTGGAAAAAGCAGCCAAGGTCGTAACGAGCATCTGATGGGGCGGTGTGTTGGTTGCTTGTGCTGTGCTTGCGCTGTATCGAGCAACAACCTTCCATCGTGAGAGTTCATGTGGGATGAAATTTGGCACTTCTTGGGTAAGTATAGCAAAAATAAGAAAAGCGGGATCGGTAGGGCATCTACTACTTTGAACTGGAAATGACGTTGGCACAAGTCACTGTCGTGAGACTCCGGCACCAATCGAGTCTTGCCCAGCGTGCACTTACGAGTACATTCATTCCGCGAACCAAACGCGCACTCAGAGCTTGCCGACCGAGAGGAAGAACCTAACCGGGAATTCTAAGGTCTCGGCAGACTCCCCAGCCAACCAGTACTGCCTGTACCAGCTTCACAGCAAGCAAAGAACCATTTAAGGCCGTCTGGCAACCACACGAGGGCTGCTTACAAGCTGAGGCAGCTGAATGCTGCATTGGTCACCATGCTTTGCATTTCAAACGTTCTCACTCACTCTCACTCAGACACACTAGCCTCTGGAATCCCAGCATCAAGACAAACCACAAGTACTAGAGAGGATGTGAAGGCCCCTCTTGCACCACCCAACCGTACAGCAGTACTCAATGCTGAGTTGATAGTGCCCATACCATAGATATAGACCATGCACGCCAAATTCTGTGGGGCCAAATTGTAACCTGTAATCTGCTGATATATATACTACCATGCTTGAGCTGAACTGTTTTGACTGCACCACCTCACATCTAGTCACATCACATTGTGACTGACAAAAAGCACAGCCGCGGCCCCCTGCAGGCCAGCTGAGTCACAGGTTGCATGCCACTGTATTGCATAACAGCAATACAATATGTAATGAAACCCCCCCCCCCAAACATTCCAGTACTGCGCCTTAGATACACCATCCAAAAAATGATATAATAATGACAAGGGCATACTCATGCTGGCCCTATGGCCCTGCAGTGAATATGTTTAAGCCCTTACCAAAGGAGTTCAAATATGCACTGCAGGGCCACACGGTAAGGGCTTCCAAACATGCACTGCAGAGCCACAGGAGCCCAGCATGAGTATGACATGATGGCGCTTACACTCCCACAAATGGTGGGTCCACTGTCCACAGCCCTCACAATTGCTGCGGTTGCACATGCGTATAGTCTCATGTTCCGGAGAGCGTACATGAACAACCAACTCTAGCTAAAGCCTACCTTGAGCAAACCATTTACCAAACCTAAGCTACTACTTAGAAACACTTCCTTGCTAGGATGCTAACTAAGATACACAAGGTACCACCACTGGACTACCGTCCCGCCAGGAAAGGCAAGAAAATATGGCAAGTGCAGGCTGAATCAACCAGGCCTACATCCGGCAACGGTGGAGTGATGATATATTGTCACATGCATGATATAGCTTCCTGCTCGAGTCAGATCGGAGCCTCCAGACATTGCAAGTTAGACTGTGCCAGTACATGCCGGCAAACTTCAGCTGCAAGGAGCAGAAGCACTGGATGTTGCTGTTGTCCTTGCCAATTCACTGGAGCTGTTTTCCGGCCAGCTGCGTGCTGCTGTGGACGGAACCACTACAGAGGCCTGTGCTATGCAGTGGATTGTGGGGGCAACATGAGCCCAGTCAGGATATGCAGCAGAGGACTGAATGGGAGGCTAAGGCAGCAGTTCCAGCTGTTAGTGGTGCAAAGTCATGACTCAAATCCAAAGATCCTGCATACAGTTGCCCCTTAGGTTTTAGGAAATGGGTCTTTGGCTAGTCGGCTGTGACGGCAGCACATGCCAGTCTCTTGCTATGGCATCTAAGCATGCAGTCCCATCAAACGCACGCCAGCAATTGAGGAGGATCTGCGCGCAACTGACCCCTGCTGCAGCTGTTGCTGCTGCTCTCCCGCTTGGCCGTATCTACCGTACTTGTGGTGTGCTGTCAGTTTTCAGGGTCCCAATTGGGACCATCAGTTGCAACTGATGCTGCGACTACTGCAGCAATGATGTTCCTGGCCTTCAATGGCACCGCTGCTGCTCCTACTGATGCAGCATGGGTGCTGGCTTATACTCACAGCCCCCTATGGCTTGCTGGAATTTTAGGGTCTACTGCTGAAACTTTCATGCGGATACTGAAGATGGGCCTTCCTCCGCCAGCTTTCCACTGCGGGCTGAGCGACTGCTATGAGCACTTGCCTTCATTGCACTGCCGGTGCCTGCACTCCTTACTGGTGGTTGTCATATACATGCTGGGTGCTGTATGTCGTATGCCGTATGGCCCATTAGATCCTCACAAGGTACCTACACAGAGCAAAAAGTGAATCAAGTCCAACCATATCATGGGTTTGCATGGTAGGTTAATCATCCCACATGGACGAGATATGTTAGGGCAAGCTTTTATCAAGCCCACAATTGGACCTGATTTGCAGGTAGAGGTTTAATCAACAACACGATGATTACACACGTTTGGCAGCTGGAAGTTTACCAACTCCACGATAGAAGTGCACTTGCAACCAGAGAAGTTGCTCATGCCCACCAACAAAGAACCCGGTTTGCAGCTGAATTCAGGATTTTGAACCGTCAAGTTGAACTTGCAAGTAGCGTCACTTTGGTCCTAACTACTCACTGAATCTGGTCTCAGATTGAGTATGTTAAGTGCACTGGCCTGGGACAGAAAGGATTATGATATGCAGCTAATTTGAGTGTGGGTAGTATCTGTGAAAGTCCAACGGTAAGTAAGAACGGTGAGGTTGAGAGCACCAACGAGACTATACGGTGATGTTGGCAATGTGCAAAAACAGTGAGTTTGAATACTTGAGTCTTTTTATCGATATATCTGGGACCTTTCACAACTAGGTCAACGGGGCTGAGTGATTTCCCGAGCGAACCGGCCTGAAGTGAAAGCGCATCGATGGATGGCACCGCTGTAACGGCATACATGTAACAAGATGCGCTGGTACTCACTTGACTGCTACAGTATGTGTGCAGATACCTCACATTACATTGTATCATACATGGGCCTCCTGATGAGGCAAGGTAATGGCGATACTGATGCAAACGAAGTGCAGCGGGTAGCCGAACTAATGGCGAGACTCTCTGCATGCTTGCTGGGCATCAGGAGCCGCTTGCAGAATGGTTACCGCAGCTATTACGCCCAAAGCATTCACTCTGCAGCGACATGAGCTCAATTGACAAATCTAAACCGAAGTTTTAAAAGCTGAGGTTACGGCATGCTTGGTGGCAGCGTAGCATTTGCGGACTGACCTTGGTATATATGATATTCCTGCCTCTCTGTAGCAACATACCCAAAGTCGCTGCCACGGCGCCAAATACTCTCATACAACAGACAGCTTAAGACCACGCCGTCCACCCTCAAAAGACCTCTAATATCTCCAAAAAAAGACCTCTAATATCTGCAACCTGGAAGAACATCAAAAAATCTAGGCAAACAGAAAACATCAGTCTCCGCCGAGCCGTCCCATCCAGATATCTGAATATCCACCAGTACCCGGCACCAGTACCACCGACGTTCTTGCCCAAACTGGAACAATAGGGGACCACAACCCAATCCCAGGAGCACTCGACCCTGTCGCTTGCTGCCACTGCTACTGCTGACTAACGGCTGCATCCACCAACCACTGCTTTGACATTTCAATGTCAAGTGGGCTTTAGGGGTCGTACAACCTGCAGACCAAGACACAAGCAGAGAGAGCTGGAGCAATGGCCTGCTGCTGCTGCTGCTGCTATTGCTACAGCCTCGCTCGCTTCTCCTGGTACCCATACATACAGGGCAGTCACCAGAGTGGGAAATGCCACTGGGCCGGGGCTCCTGCTGTGGCTGCTGCTGCTGCAGGATAAAACACTCTAACCAAAGCAGCCCTCTTGGGACTACCACCAGCATGTTCTGCTGCCCCTCCTGCTGCTGGTAACGCCACTGGGCGGGGGCTCCTGCTGTCTAGGCTCCTCCAGACTATGAAATTCTTGCAGAAGCAGCCCTCTTGGCACTACCACCACCACCAGCACTTTCTGCTGCTCCTCCTGCTGCTGGAAATGTTTCTAGGCGGGGGCTCCTGCTGTTGTGGCTCCTCCAGAATAAGACACTCTTGCAGAAGCAGCCCTCCTGGGACTGCCACCACCACTACCATCTGCTGCTGCTGCTGTTTGTTGAAGTGGAGGTCCACTACCTGTGGCATCTGCCGTAGTGCTGCTGAGGTTGCTGCTGCTGGAGTGATGTGATGCGCTCATGTTTGTGGTAGTGGCAGCTGCTGCTGGTGCTTCTTGAGAATCATGTGGCTGTTGCTGCTGCTGCTGCTGCTGTGGTTGGGGTTGGCTAGTACCGAGGATGCCACCAGAGGCTGATGCCACTGCAGCTGCTTCTTCTGCTTTCATCTCTTCTAGGATGCTGTCGAAGGCGGTCTTGTTTTTCTCCATGCAGACGTGGAGGGCTTCAAACTGCAATATGGGCAGGGAAAGGGTTGGATGCAGCAACAACAGCAGCAGCGCTAATATTCTGCAAGGAGGATGACATAATGCTGAGAGCAGCGTTACGAGTAGGAGTATGTATAGCCTTCAGCTTTGCGACCGCACGGACAGGATGGTGTGTACGGACAGGATGGTGTGTGCGGACAGGACCCCCTTCCCATGACATTAGCTGCTGCGGCTTTTAGCTGCCGTAGGGCACCCTTGCTTATGCTGAACGTAGACTTGGGTGGCGAAAGCATACGCAGCTATAGCATGAAGGTGCTAGGCTGGGCTTTTACTCTGAGTCTGCCTTGCCAAATACTTAGCGTTCCGCAACGTTGCAGGCGACTTACGTATTTGACGCAGTCAGCCATGTCATGCTCCCCTTTGTCCGCCTTCTCCCCACAGGCCATGAACTCCTGCAGTACACACCACCAGACAGCGTTGTCATCCTGCTACTGCTTCAGCTCAGGCTACAAAGGCCACCATACACACAACACTACGTGCGCACCTGGAAGGGAGGTTCGCATCCTCCCTTGCGCATCATGACACAGAACGGGCATTCGCCCTTCGCCTGATCGTCTTCCACATCCTTTGCTGCACCTAGAGAGGGCATTAAATGCGGATGAACGGAGGCTTGTATATTTGCTGTCTAGGGCCGTCGATCCTGAACAAGCAACAGGGCGTGCGCACTAATGAGCGTGGATAAAATTCCTGCGTCTCGTTCAGCCATTCTATGTTAAGCTATCTGCTTCTATACTGCACAAGGAGGCCATGTTCATGCAAGCACCTCCATTGTAGTGCCTGCGGTAGTGAGTAGTGAGTCACCAGGTCACTCTGGCAACTGGGACCGTAAATTCACAAGGAACGGCCCTCAGACGTATGACGTATGAATACAACAACACCCAACTGCCATAACTCCTAAGTCCGCCACCAGTCTCTATCTGTCAACAGCATGGGCATTGGTTGAACCCATCAATGCGCATCCACACAAGACCGACAAAGAAAATCGTGCCATTGCACATAGAACGCAAACATAAAGGCTGGTGTTCCAACAGATTACATCCATCATCTTGCCGTCAAAGCAGTTGCAAGACTGCAGGAAGCACCTCACCTGTAGTAGGCTAGTGCCTGGGGTGGGTTTCAGTCCGATAGAATGTATTGTATTGTATTTCTTTTTTTCAAATGTAACATTCAAACCGTGTATTGTATTATACATCAGTGGTGGACTCAGCCAAGCAGAGCTTCAAACAGAACAGCTTTCCAGTCCATTTTACCAATTACCAATTACCAAATGGCCCCGTCAAAGCGGGGCGCCGGTGGGGGCAGCGCCACCCACAAGGAGCCAACTTAGGCTCCAACGGCATACACAATTTCATGTCCAAGCTCAAACAATGGCTGCCACCAGCCCACCCTAAATCCCTTGCTAGCCAATGTATGTCAGGCCAGCCCATTTCGACTTGCCATGCGCTGACCAGTTGACCCAGTCAACTGCAAGCCAAGCAGTTTTATGCCTTGCTCAGGGCCATTTTAATAGGCGTGATAGGCCATTCTCACGTCATAAGTGCTAACACAGAAATTTACCAAGCTGCCACGCCAAAAAGCTTTCCAGAACGCCCCAGCTTCCAACAGTAAAACCCAACACCTGAATTACACACCACCAGCCACCTACACGCCTGCACCTTAATTGACTTCATTGGCGGTACCCTTGTTTTACCAACTAAGGTGCAGCCAGCGAAGTCAACTAAAGCGGACAATGTAGATTAATTGCTAGCATAACTTGAACCTCTGATGCTGCAGGATTCCAAGGGAAGGTCCATATGAGGCACCCAATCAAACTCATGCCAGCCAATCTAGATGACCAGTCAGTACGTTCCCAGTCGGCCCCTTGCATAGCCAAGGTATGAATGCATTGCCCATTCACCATCTTTCCTTTATTGGCATAGCTACAGTCACCATGCCATTGCAAGCTGCAGCTGAATCCATTCTGACCCCCTGTTCCTTGCAAAGATATACAACGCATACTTCAAAACACACGTCGCAAAGCAAAGCATGGTCCACTATACCTCAACGCTCACCCATTGTGAATCCTGTACATCATTAAGCAGCCGTCTATACAGCAAGATTAAGGCTTCACAATACTTTGCACATCATTGATATAAGGGACTCGTTGGCTAGTGTCACATCCCCTTCACTTCAGGACTAGGAGCCAATGCCCTCTGCATCACACACAGGTTGAACAGATGCCACCACTGCAACACAAACCCCAATCAATCAATCAAAACGCAAGACCAGCTATGCCAATGACCAAACAAACCTAGGCCATAAACACAAGGCTCCTGATCACAATCACAAAGCCACACAACCGATGGTGGTGAATTGCCACACACAAGCTGAGGCTAGATGCAACGGCGTGCACACCAAACACAAACCCCTGCTGAAAATTTTTTATTAGTTACTGTCCTGCTGAGCAGGTTGCTTCAAAGCCATCCCTGCTTAAACAAGAAGTCCCACCTCACGCCCTCCCAACTGCACACTCCCCACATAAACAGCCCTCCCCATTCCCAAGCCATCCCCCCGCCCTTGTCACATCCCCAAAACTCCGCGAAAGGCCCTCCCCTCGTATACACAACACCGGTTGCTCCAATTTGCGAATGGAGCCCGCAGCAGCAAAGCCCTTCTGACAATCCATAGTCAAATTCTAAGATAGTCCCCCCCCAGTGCCCCCAGCCCCCTGACAATTGCGCTGATCCCCCCTTCTCCTACTCACAACGACCGCTGCCCCACCACCACCACCACCACCACTGCGCTGCTATGTCAACAGCACCACCCTGCTGCTGCCTAAGATGTTGAGAGAGGCCACTGCACAGGCCTCTGAGCTGTGCAGAACCCAAGCGTAAGATGAGATTGCATGGCTTCCCCCGCTGCCTAAAGCAACTGAAGGCCTGCAGGAGGCAAGCTCACTTTTTCCACCTCGCTATTCTTGTGACGGCTTGATGTGCGGGCCCAATGGCACCTTTTGCTATGTGATATCATGAAACATAGTAACAGAAGCCATAGCCAACTATGAACGGCCCAAGCTAACAGCTGCAATGCTCCTCGTGCTCCTGATCGTGACAACTGCGCCACCCCCAGCCTGCTACCTGCTTACGAGGTCAGTACCGCTCCCCCTGCTGCGGCTTGCAACAGACCCATGGCTTGCTGCCCCAACAGCTGCAATGCCGGGCTGGGCAAGGGGCTGGAAACAATGGACAGACAGTGGCTCGGTGCCATTCCTTCCCTGTTGCTGCAGCTTACGACCGGTGCACCACCCCCACCATGCCGATGTCTGCATGGCTGCACGCCACCACTGCAGCTTACAACAAGTGCACCCTGCCGCTGCTTACGAGGTCTGTACCGCTCCCCCTGCTGCGGCTTGCAACAGTCCCAAGGCTTGCTGCCCCAACAGCTGCAGCGTCGGGCTGGGTAAGGGGCTGGGGCTAGGGGCTGGGCTTGGTGTGGGTGTGTCACCTCCTCCTGACTTTGCTTGCTCCAGGAAGTCCACGAAATCCACGATGGAGCATATTAGGATGGCAGTGAGCGCAGTGACAACTGCCGCACAGAGGCCCAGAGGACCCACCCGGTCGTCAAAGTGTTGCGGCTGCACAGGAGGGAGGCAGAGGAGGGGCATAAGGGTGTGTGTGTGTGTGAGGAGCATGGTGCACTTGCAGTGACACATAAGCTCATGATGCACCTTACACATGGTGTGGCTATTGCTAAAGTAGGCAACAATTCTGTATTCTGCTAGGTCAATTCCAGACCACGTAAGTTCAGGCTGCTCCATGTCGTGTTTTGTCTAGTGAAAATGAAACCCGACCTGTACCCAACCTCCTATCCCAAAGCAGAGGTCAATACCTGAGTCAAAGAATCCACAACAACAAGCTTGAATGCTCCAAAAGTGAATATCTGTCACGCTAGGCTTCTTTGCTTCCATCCTGTACTGGACCCATACCTCCAGGACTAGACATTTTTAGGCACCGAACCCATGCTGACCAGCACCTAGCACATACAGCAGCCCGCAAAGACTGCATAAGCTTCGATGCACCCGAGCATTCAAACGCTCCCCCCTCAACAATTTCAAGCCCTCTCCCGGCCCAGACCCCTTGTCCCTTTCATTGGTCTGGAGGTAGTACAGGCAAAAACGCAGGGATGCAGGCTAGGCGACAAATGCAGGGTTCATGACAGCTGGGCATGGAGCATATAAAGCAAAGAGCATATAGAGCCACTTGTCCCATTCATTGGTCTATCCTGCACCTTAGTAATTATATACTATAACAAACAGAAACCCACCCGCTTCTTTGCAATCATCTGGTTAAGAGAGACCACTGCACTGCCCTCTGGGCCGTGCAGCACCCAAGCATGACTCCAACCGGGTTTGTTAGTGTGGTGTGTTGAGTAAGAGCGAGTAATAGAGAGCTAGAGGGCTGCGAATTCGAGCGAGGCGGATTGCAATCATCTGGGAGGCGGACTGCAATCATCTGGGAGCGCCATAACCTGAAAACTCAACCTCCAAGCCTAAAGCAAAGGCCAATACCTGAGTCAAAAAGTCTACAATAACAAGCTGATTGCTCCAAAACTGAACATATGTCGCCGTTTCGCCCCTTAGCTTGGCCTTTGCATTTACAGCATAGCTCCTGCCCCACTTGCCCCTCCCCAGCTCAGACCCCTCATCTCACCCACAGCTCCATCCTGCACCCTTCTAATTCTATCTCTTAACAGGTACTGATCTCAGCCGCTTCTTTGCAATCATCTTTGCAATCAGCATTGCAGTGTCAATATGTACGCAAGCAACCATGAGTGATCCAATGGGATCCTAAACCCTACACCCTAGTCCCTAAACCCTAGTCCCTAAACCCTAGTCCCTAAACCCTAGTCCCTAAACCCTTAAGCACACTCACCCGCTTCTTTGCAATCATCTGGGAGCGCCATATGAACACAAATATGGCATATCCGCACATAGCAATGGCCACTGGTAGCAGAATGAGGGCAACAATCTCCACCAGGTGGGAACCCAGGCTGCTCACACCAGCCTGCAACAAAACGGCAGAAGAAAGATTCATATGAGTGCAGTCATGGTCAGCAGATAAAGGGAAAATGTGTCGCAACAGAATGAGAAGAACAGAAAGTCCAACCCGCCCTCCACTAGGCGGGATCTCAAGCTGCTGAGGTATGGCTGCAGCAACAGGATGCTACCTGTAGAAGGTTCAAAGCTGAGATCCAGTCATGTATAGAACCCACGGGGAAATACGCTTCCACCTTCATAAAAATACTACGTACTTTGTCAACAGGAATGTCAGGAAAACCTTCTGCACATACATTTTCCCACCCTGCCTGGCCTCTTGTCAACCGTGCACTACTTCTAAGCAATAAAGAGCCAAGCCCTAGACGGGGTGCTGTATTTCTGTGCGCCCACTGTACCGGCCCCTTGGAGACCCGCAACCCAGGCTTGCAGGGCAGTACCGCTAGAAGTAGTATATCAAAGACGTAGTGCTTTGGTCTGCTGACTCACCTTGGGCTTACTAGTGCCTGAGAAGCTGAGTAGTGCCGCTGCAATGGAGCCAATAGTGACACTCATGTGTAACCAGGACAGGAAGGTGCGCTCATTGGCCAGGAATGTCTTGGGCTCAATGCGAACCATGGTGCCAGGGGCCTGCACGAGGATAATAAAATAAACAGATAAATAAATAAAAAGTCAATCTAGGGTCTAGGGTTAACTCGGGTGCCTGCATGACACCAGAGTAGACGTAGCCAGGTACAATAAAAGCACAGATGTGTCAACCCTTTACATCCTTTGATTATAATGATGTGTATTGTAGAAGCGAGCTGCCATAGGAGTGAATGGTGCAAAGGCAGAGATTGAAGCCAGGCTCCTTGTCCGTTCACAACAGCGGCATTCAAGTAGGGCGTTTTGGTCTCGGTCTTGCCTGTGGTATTATGGTTTAGCTCCTGCATTAACTCTTTGTTCTTCCAGAGCTGTAGCCGTCACTGATAACAACAACTTATATTTAAAAGATATAAAAGAGCCTTGGGCCACAGCACATATAGCTACCGCTGGAGAGATGCACGGGAACCACCCCACAAACACATAAGTGCTACACGGTGTTGTTATAATACATTGTAATACATTAAATAACTTTTCTGTAGTGGTGATGGCGGCCTTATGCACTAGCAGCCGCATATAGAACCCTCGGTGGTTGCTGGGCACAGGTAATAAACAACCCTGGGCCCTTACCCTCTTTCTCCAAATACTTCAGCATCTCAGAGGCATCCAATTCCAAAAAACAGTAACCACAAATGCTACTACCGTACCCCCTAAGTGCTTACCAGCGGCTTATTTGGTGGTGGCCCCTTAGGCCCCAGCAGCCTCATTAAAAACCCTCGGGTACAGGTAACAACGAACCCAGGCACTTACCCTTTTTTCAACAACTTTAGCATCACTCATTTGCATACAACGAAAACAAAAACAGAATCTGCAGTGCTACTCGCCCCACCAAGTGCTTACCAGCGGTTTATTTGGTGGTGGTCCCTTAGGCCCCAGCAGCCTCATGAAAAACCCTGGGCCCTTGTCCTTATCTCCTCCACTGCTGCCCCCGAAACCCCTGATCTGGCTCTTATCCGGCAGCAGCTGCAGAGTGGGCTGGTCACCCAGGAGGGGATGGGTGAGGTCCTCCAGCCCGGGGAGGCGCTTGCGAGGCTTGTCTGGGACAACCACAGCTTCTCCTTGTGTTGGTGCTACTTCTATGGCTGTGTGGGAGCCATTGCCGGATGCTGCTGTTGCATGGAGAAAAAGGGGGAGGTGCAAGAAAGGGGGGTTAGTTACATGATGGAAATATTCTGAAAATTGAGCAATCGAGACAAGGAGATGTCATAGGTTAAGGGTGACATGTTGCAAGGCTTGTCTGGGACAACCACAGCTTCTCTCTGTGTTGTTGGTGCCACTTTTATGGCTGTGTGGGGGTCATTGCCGGTTGCAGCTGTAACCGAAAAAATGGAGGCATGGTAAAAGGTCGAGATGCCCAACACCCTGTCACCCCCCCCCTCTCAACTCCCCCCTCCTCTTCTTTCCAAATACATACAAACTCCCCTACCTCTCTCACTTTTCCACCCCAAGATCTTATACCTCCACCCCTTGAGGCACCCCACCCCCACCCCCTGTAACCCACCTGGTTGGAGTTACACTCTTTGCGCCACCAACTTACAACCCCAAACCCATCCCCAGTTTTTAGAACCCCACCCCACCCCCCTTTTAAAACCCACCTGGTTGTGGTTTAGGCACAGGTAGTGCACTAAGCAACAGGACCACACACTCTCATCGTCCACCCAATACAGCTGAGTTGATCGCCTTATCTGCTATATATTTAGCACATTTCAGGCACGAGCACCAGCGTCCCACATGCCCAAACCCCTCCCAACCCCCCTCTGCCCCTCCCGCTCCCCCCCCCCACCTCCCCAAGCTTCTCGCTTTCCCACCCCCCAGGCCTTAAACCCCACTCCCCCCCCCCCTAAGACCCACCTGGTTGTGGTTTAGGCACAGGTGGTGCACTCAGCAACATAGACGGCCTCACGCTCTCATCATCCACCCAATACGGCACAGCCTGCACCATGTCCGGGAACAGAGTACACGTCCCATGGATAAACTTTGAGAACTTGTGCACCTCTGTGAGATAGCCCGAGTCCAGCAGCTCCTGTACCCAGCTAGGTGCCTGCTGCCCCTCATTCAGAGAGAGCTTCACCTCTAGGACTGCATGGGGGAAGCGCGTGATCTCGTTACGCTGGATGGGCAGACTGGGGTCACGGTACCACCTGCAAATGATACAAGATTATTTGATCATGTGGTACAAGTACAAAGAGTAAGATTAACTGACTAGAAAAATAGGGGAGGGGACCACCTGCAAACAATACAGTGTTAACTCTTAAATCAAATCATATTTGTGTAGATGCGACATTTATGTATTATATGCAAGATGTGTACCTTATGGACATATGGACCCATTTATCACAGGCTGCATATTAATGGCAACTTCGGCGGAGCAGAACAAGCTGCCGGTCAGAAGCGCCACGGAAAGGTGTAGTGCATGCCCCAACACGCAAAGCACATTGACTAAACAGTCGCAACCGCCGTTTAAAACATGCCAAACCAGGGCATTAGATCCTTTGAAACGTTCATGCCCAATAAAGTCAGCAGCCAAAAGAGGTGATCTGGTAGTTCAAAGGCTGTGCTTTGATGGGTGTGAAGACCAGAGGGGAGATATGAGCAGAGGGCCATACGACAGTCGAAGAGTGCCCGACATCTGAGCTGTTGGCTTTTTGCTACGGCTGGCGGGATCCTTTGGGTATTATGCATCACTCAGCACAAGTGCCCACCACACTGCCAGGCCAACTCTACATCCCCCTCCGCCATGCAAAGGTTGACCTCCATGAAAATTCACTGGTCAATGACTTGATGTACACGTACTGCTGTTGGTCTACATTTCCTAAACCCTAGAGCTTACTGTCATCAGACCCCAAAACCCCACCACCAAAACCTGCACTGCAAAGCCCTAAACCCCAGTACCTCACCTCCCAGCAAGAGTACAGCTCGGCCCCTCATCTGGGTTCTCCTTAATCATGCACAAATTCGTATCCATGGACACTCGTACTGTGGAGTCAAAAGGGATCTGGAAGGCGGTACGCATGTACTGCGTCCGGATGAATGGGCGCAGCTGCTTGGCGTCCACTTGGCTGCGGATCTCTGTGAAGAGGTCACCAAACTTCTCCACTTCGACTTCAGACTTGCCGCGGGCCCGGAGGTCTGCCTGCGCCTGTGTACGTGCAAAGCAATAGCAAACAGTGATATGCCGGTACGTGGTTCAGTGATACCCTCGCTATAATAATTACTAACTGCAACAGTGAAAAGCTAAGCGTAAGGGCATCTATGGTCAGGAGCTGGGGTGCAGTAGATTGCAGATTTTTGTCAAGAGTGCCTGGTCCCACCCTACAAAGGCTTTGCAACATAGCGGTAACCCTGCTGCTATGACTTTCCAACAAGCATCCAAGGTATTCTTATTATTTTTATTTTTATTGTTTTATTATTTTGTTTTTATTTTTATTATTTATTTTTATTATTATTTCATTTTTTATCTTTTACTTTTTTTACGCAAAGCTTGAGCTCAGCTGAAGCAAGAGCTCACAACAGACGGAATACTTATCTAGAAAATGTTCTGCAGTCCCAGAGCCCCTGCCCTCCCATTTCCCATATCCCCCACGTCTCTGTTGCAAGTCCACCAAAACTTATGGCCAATTGCTATCACCACCCACCAGTGCAAGGTCCAAAACCCTACACCCCACCATAATCTAGGTTACTGCCTAAACCCTCAGGGCCCCTGCGATGTACCTGTTCCAGGTTGTACTCCAATTCCAGGAAGCGCACGACTTCATCTTTAGGCAGTGCAATTCCCCCCACCATGCTGCAAATGGTATGCCCCTTCCTCCCCGCCCCTTCCCTCCTCCTTATGTCCTGGTGGCAGCACTCCCGAGACCACCACTGCATTGTACCGCAATCCTAAACCCCTAAACCCCAACATGTGAGGCAAAACCATATCCCTTCCCCACTGAACCGTAAACTTACTTCTTCCAGAGTGTGCTCCGTGTACAAGAAGGGCACTACCTTGCCCTCGCGCAGGAGTGCATGGACAAGACATGGTCAGGTAGACCCTAGAACCTAACAACTGAACCCCAACCACTATACCCTAGCATGTAATTACTAAACCCTGTGTCCCACCTGTTCCAGGGTATACTCCATCTCCAGGAAAGGCACCACTTTGTCTTCAGGCAGTGCAATCCTCTCTTTCACACTCTCCTCACCCTTCCAGCTCTCACGGTGGGTCTTACGCTCCAGGAACACAAGGCGGGGCTCAGGACCATACCACCTGTAACATTCAGCAGGAGCAGCAGCGGCACTTTATAAAAGAAATCATACAAAAATCACATAAAAGAAATCATATAAAAAAAATCATAAAATATATATATATATATATATATATATATAAAATAATATAAAGAAACTTAAGAAAATGAGTCATCCCGGGATGGTTGCATGCTACTACAAGTATCCCTGCCGACAACATTTGCAAGGTCTGCCCTTCGCCAGCCTCTCAGTCTCGGGGAAGAAGGAGGGGGCACACTAGGAGGCTCCCATATCTGTAAATCGAACATTACTTTGCATTTTGTTACATCATGCTACAAGTGACCTATGGTGATGTGTAGCTGCTGGATGAGAGATACTTTATTATAGATTTACTCATTACAAATCAGTTATTTTTATTTTATTTAATCATTTTATCTTATTATATTTATTTTAATTTTTTTCAAAATGTAAAAAAAAATACATCAGCCCGAGGTGGCAAAGAGGTTCATGCAATCATGCATGTCAGCATGCAATTGTACTTAGCTTGGTGCGGAGGGGCTGGTGAGCAGAGGTTGTTACAAAAAGTACAGGGTGTACAGGGGGTATGAGGGCTAACCCTTGAACCCGGCCCCCTCCTTTTCCCCTTGCCCGCCCAACCCCCAGCTCAATTAAGATGATGGTAGGAGGGTTTCCTAACATCCAACCCCCTAAAAAGCAAGCCACCCCCCAGCATTATTTGTGTCTTTTCCACCCACCCATTCAATAAAACCCTAAACCCCAACCCACCCCACCAAAACCCTAACCCCCACCCACCTAATCCTCAGTGCAATAGCCCCAGGCTTCTTATCCAGCCTCCCGTGATACAGCTCCAGGTTCTCATTATCAAAGTACACGCTGTTGATGAGCTGGGCATCTCCTGCGAAGTCGTTCTTATCAAACTGGAACACTGGCAGGTGCTGGAGGATGTGGTACTTCACGTTTGACACATCCTCGGCACGAACCCAATACTTGGTGGTACTGCGCACAAAACCCTGCAAAAGATAAAAAATAAGAAAAAATAAGGGGAAAAAAGACAAAAAATTAAAATTAAACGCCAACAAAAAGAAGGCAAGAGGAGGGAGAGGTCCATATGACTTTTCGTGATATGTCATAGCAAACTGCCCACGTGCCCCAATCCTTAAGCTGATGCCAGATAACTAGCGAGGTGGAACTAACATGATTGGCTACTGGTTTATTGGAAGAAGCTTCTTAGGGAATAGAGGGTGACCACAACAGCAGCAGGTGATGCCAGCAGCAGACTAGGACAGGGTGGCCAACAATATCTGAGAAGCAAAGCAGCAGAAGTAGCAGCTGCAGGGCAGAGGCGCAGAGGCAGACACAGCCCAAAGTTAGCAGAAGCAGCAACAGGGGCATTCCCTACAAAGGGGGTTAACGGAGGAGGGGTGTGTGGCTCCCCTTTTCACATTGGCGCAGTCGGTAACCATACCTGGCTGGCACAGGACTGACCCAGGTTCGATCCCTTGTAACGTCACTTTCTGTTCTAACCATAGTTTGCGTCGACACAGGATAGAACGGAGGCCAACTGGGAGGAGCGAAGTTTCAGTCTTGCTAGTAAGTAATGCCATACACCACATCCACCCTATCATCATCTTTCTAGCTCATGTCCGTATTATATTATTACATTATTATATTATATTATTATACTATTATATTACATAGGGGTGCCAAGGGGTGCCATCCACCACATCCGCCCTATCATCCTTCTGGCTCATGTCCGTATTATATTGTTATATTAAATTATTATATTATTATACTATTATTTTATATCATTATACTCTTTCCTCCTCAGCATCATTCTCCCCCACCAGCTGAAACCCCCTTTTCCCTTTGAAAGGGGAGTCGTATCTCATAGCTCATACTTCCAATCCCATTACCCCTCCAAAAAAAAATCAAACAACACTAAACCCTACCCCCTTGGGCCCACCCACCTGTGCTCCATCCTCATTCTTCTCCCCAGCCTCTCCCAGAAAACCTCCAAATAGACCCCAATCAAACCCGGCAAACCACATGATATCTTAAAGGGTTTTAAAAGTCCTGGCCCCACCCACCTGTGCTGCATCTTCATTTTTCTCCCCCCTAGTATCCCCCCTAAGTTGACTGTAGCAGTTGCTGAGCCCCAGATAACCCCTACGTAACCCTACCCTCTTAGGGGGTCTTGAACCCCAGACTCTCTTAGGGGGCCTTAAACCCCACCCTTTTAGGGGGTCTTAAACCCTACCCTCTTAGGGAGTCCTTAAAGGGTCTTGAACCCTACCCTCTCTTAGAGGCCTGAACCCCCACCCACCTGTGCTGCATCTTCATTCTTCTCCCCTGTAGTAACCCCCCTGAGTTGACTGTAGCAGTTGCTGAGACCCAGATAACCCCTAATAAACCCCACCCTCTTAGGGGCCCTTAAACCCTACCCTCTTAGGGGGTCTTAAACCCCACCCTTTTAGGGGGTCTTAAACCCCACCCACCTGTGCAGCGTCCTCATTCTTCTCCCCTGAAGTATCCCCCCTGAGTTGACTGTAGCAGTTACTGAGCTGCACCAGCACATCAGAGTAATTTCCCTGGACCCAAGGCTGCTGATGGAGGTGGGCAACATAGAACTGACGGCAGGGGGCGTGGGGCAGCATCTTGTCATGCTTCTTCAAGATTTTGTGAACACCCTGCAAAGACAAGGATAGGGATAGGAGCAACAGAGATAATCAATCGTGTTCCGGAATGAAAAACCAATAAACAGTGCGGGGCAGCACCTGGTACTAGGAGGTTGGGTACAGGTAATCAAAGCAGGGTAGAGTGATGCGACAAGAGAAGCAGGGTCTGTCATACAGTGCTGAAAGCGACGAAAGCAGGGTACAGCGAACAAAGCAGGCTGCAACCACCACCCCAAACCTAGATCTTGTCCTCTGAGCTGATCGATGAGCTGAAAAGGCTGGCAGGCGTGCTGGAAAACCAATAACTAGCGCAGGCCAGCACCTGGTACTATCCCTCAAAAGCTTAACAATGATTAGAGCAGCAGCGGAATTAAATATGAGAAAGGTCACTGCACAGCTTTCGGGCCGTGCAGCACCCACCACATGGCTCCAACCAGTTTGTTAGTGTGTGTTGAGAGAAACCGATACTGAGAGCTAAGACGGCGAGAGCGGGATTAGCATGATCATCTGCATTCACTTCTGCTGATAGCTTGACAAACCAGTGTGCCACACGGAGCAATGCCTTTCAGTCGACTCTACTGGCATATCATTGCATCGAGCCTCAGCTTGTGTTAAGTAATGCATAATGCCCCAAGGACCCTCCCAATCATAGCGAAAAAAACCCGCAGCCCACATCCTCTGCTTTTCGAGGCTAACCGCTAGACACCAGCCTTGCGTTAACTCCAGCTCAAAGTCCAGCCCGTAGCCAAATCTTACAAGCTAAATCTATACACCTACAGCTACTATCCAAAAGCTAAGCATAGGCGAGCCTCAGCTTGTGTGTGGGAAAGACCACCATTGGCTGTGCACCTTCGTGTTTGTAATCAGGAGCTCTGTGTTCATGGCCTGGTTTTGTTTGCCCTAGGCATAGCTGGCCTTATTGATTGATTCATGGCATATTCCACACCTCCTCAAACACCCCAAGGGCCAACTCCCCTTGCAATGTCTGCTAAAGCCCAGTGGTTGTGGGTGGGTGGAGGGTGGGGAGGGCGTAGTTCTGGGGGGAGAACTAAGACCCCACCCTCACCCCGCCAAACCCCCCCTAAACCCCCCCACCCCTCCCCCTCCAAACACCACCCTAAACCCCACCCCCTCACCCCAACCCCTCACCCAAACACCACCCCTCCCCTTACCATGTAATTGAGGTTAGCATACTTCTCCAGCTGCAGATAGTCCTCTCCAATCTGCTTGGCCTCCTACAGTATGGAACAAAGAGGAACAACAAAAAAGCACGGAGGTATTAGCCATGGTAGTTTGCTAACCTTTGCTAATCCTGACATGGCTGTGACGCCAGGCCTCTTAAATCTGCAATGATTCTGCGGAGGCTACCCGTTTCAGGACCAATGGTTCTTCCTCACTTTTACTGAAGACCAGAGACATAACCATGCTAATTTACTGCGCTAATGTCTGCTGCATCTTTCAAGACGGTGGGTGATTCATGAGTTTGCCAATTGATTTCAAAGACACCAAGCAATGGAGCAATGTGGCAAAAACTAACAAGATGCTTGACTATCTTGAAACCACAATTACCACCACCACCACCTAGACTTATGCTGGACCCTAAATCTATTATCTTTCGTCTGTAGGGACAACCAGGGCAATCCAACACGCATACAACTCGGTCATACCCCTCCTTTGGTGGGAAAGACTTGTTGCCATCTAAACCCTGCTGTTGCTACTGGTGGTGCTGAGACGAGAGGTACATTGTACGGACGGTTAAGCTACCATGTGACTCCATCAGCGCCACCTAAAATGCCAAGGGCATCTGCTAATGATAGGAGCTGCTGCTGCTGGTGCTGGCTGGTAATGGTGCTGACGCTGCACACGGAACTGGGCTTTCTGCTGCCGCCACTGCTGCTGGTATGGACAAGCTGGTAATGTAAAGTAGCATTGGACAGCTGCTGCTGGTCCAGCTTTTGATCCGGCTGTGCCCCTCCCACAAATGCTCCCACAACTAGGGTTTAGCGTCTAGGGTAAACCCTGAACCACAACCACCATCACGACCACCGTCGCTGCCATGGATGCTGCATGTAGCTGCCACGTAGTCGCGTTTCTTCTTCACAAGGGGCCTGCTCACCGCTATGTCTGCCCATTTCCCAATGGCTGTAAGATGCTACGGCATCATAGCGGCCTGCCATGCGGTTGCTGCTAGTAATGCTGCGGGGACTGCCGGGACCATTGGGCCAGGCTTTTAAACTGAACCCATGCTTATATCCATGATACAGCCTGTCCCTGTCACAGCCATTGCGGCAGGTGCTGCTGGTGCTACTGCTGCTGCTGCTGGTGATTCATGCTGCTGTTGCTGCTGGTGATTCATGCTGCTGCTGGCATTTCGTGCTGCTACTGCTGCTGCTGGCCACTTATTCTGCTCCTGCTGCTGCTCCTGCTGCTGCTGGCACTCATGCTGCCGCTGCTGCCATTGTTGTCCCTGCTACTGCTTCCACTGCTGCTAACATCACACACTGCTACTGTTGCTGCTAAACGCCCCATGCTGCCACTGTTGCCCTGCTGCTGCTGGCAATTGGTGCTGCTGCTGGTGACTCTTCCTGCTACTGCTGTTGCTGACAACACGTGCTGCCATTGCTGCTGCTGCTGTCGCTGCTACGAACTCATGTTGCTGCTGCTGCTGGCGATTCACGCTGCTACTGCTCTTGCTACTGCTGCAGCCACTGCTAAGGGTGCTGCTGCTGCTGCTGCTGGTAATGAATGTGCTCTCTGTGCTGCTGCCATGTTGCAACTGCTACCATCAACAATCAGCACCTGCAACTGCGTCACCCATGTTCCAACCCCATATGTCCCTCTGCTTACATCCATCAGTGCGGCCTTCTCAGCTGTGCTTCCTGGTGCCTCTGCTGCCTTGTCTGCCCGAGGGTGCAGGTTTGCCAATCTCAGGCGCAGCTCCGTGACCACCTTCTCAGTGAACTTCCCAACCTTCTCCACCTGGGAACATCAGATCAGGAACTTGAGATCGGGGTCATTAGAGAGGAAGCTAGAAAGATGATAGATGTAAGAGCTTTGAGCATAAGATTGGAATGGGCAGGGGGATCTATGCTTGAGAGCTCTTAGTATGGGGAGTGATGGGTGGTAATGTAAACAGCACTTTGGGGGGCTGCCATGACTCAACTTGCTCCGCCTGCTGCTGCTTCTGCTGAGCACGTAGGGGGCATGAACGGACTTGCATCTGTGTCTACAGCCAGGAAGGTAACTGCATTGTCTGCTCAAACAGCTAAACCCCTTCTTCACCCTGAGTGGCCTAGTAGAGGTCAATTGAGAAGGCTCCATGAATTAGGTTTGTCAAGTGCTGGTCACTAACGATGCTCCATCCGCTTGCCTGCACGGTCCTCACTTTAGCTGCTATGCAAAGCAGTGCTCCTGCATGGGATGGCAAATCATGCAGTGCAAGGTGCTGAAGCTAATGAGGTGGTTTTGAAGTTCGATATAAGGACAAGCCGAGGTACTGGTTTGCGCGCTCAAATCTTTTAAGCTGGATTCATCAGCATGCATGGAAGCAGCTGCGGCTGCGAGAAGGGCCGGTAGGGCTGGTGTGAGCACACGTGCCTGCGAGCAATTGCTCACCTCTGCCTCCAACTTCTGGAAGAAGCGCTCCTCCGCGGCATCTGTGAGACGGTTCGCACGCACGATTGACAAGGAGGTGGTCCGAGGGGAGAAGGCCGTGGGCCCTGACGCCTCCGCCTGCTTAGCACTGTCCTTGATCAGGTCCTTCAAGCCCTTGTAGTCCAGGTAGAACGCCCGCCATTCCTCTTTCGCTTGCTTGTCAAGATACTTTCCAAACTTCATTTCCAATGCCCGTCGCTAGAGACGATCCTAGCAATGTATTGCGGCGGGTATTGCGGTCTGCGGCCAGTTTCGGCAGACTGAGCAGGTAAGGGAATGGTCACTGCAGGGCCTGATGTATCAGGCACACTAGAGGGTGGGATAGAGAGGTCACGGTGATAGGCCCAGATGCGTGCATGCTCATGGTTGACAAACAAAGGTGCCTTGTGCTGCAGGAGGTGACGAGAATATACCTTGCGGTGGAGTGACCCCCAGTTAGACGCTGCTAGTGGTACAGGCGGCAGAAATCGGCCTAGATCAACTACTTCGTAAGACTTTGGGGTGTGCTAAGTTGTCTTTCAACGTGTCACCGTATGTTCGCTTTCCTTTTAGGGTTGAAAGGTGCATGTCTTTCTGCCTAAGTTAGGTGCATTTAGTTTTCTGCCGTCCTTTTGCGGGTTACAAGATGCCTGCGGAAACGTTACGTCGCACAGAGGCGAAGGCCTTCTTCGGTATGTTCCACATGCTCTTGCCTTCGTCACTATGGGCATGCGGTACAGCAGCAACCCGAAAGGGGCACGTATGCACGCTAGCTCTACGGCAGTCCCGGCAGAACGCCGCATTGCTCATACAACCTAATCCAATGGAGCCCTCTGATCCGCAGCCAATGAACGTACCTTCCTACACTGGATGAACACCTCCGTTACGATCGGCAGTATATCAGCAGCTCTTGCGGGTAAGCCTGGGCACGTTATCAGCTGCAAACGTCTTTCAGCTACCGTCAGATGCCTGCTCTACCTACCTCCGTGCTCATATGCAGCTTCCATTTGCAGGAGTGGCGGGCCATGCACACAGACACTGGGGAGATGAGTTCACAGCCAGCGCCCTGTATGTCCGGATCGTCTCCATGTTCATGTTGGCAACGTCAGTAGTAATGGCATGCTGGGCGGGCTACAACTTCAACCACAGAGCAAACCTTCTACAGTAAGTGCTGACCAAGTAGGCAGTTTAATAGTCCCCTCAGCCCCTTCCTGGCACAATAACGACGTGGTAAACAGCACTCTGGATATAGCAAGTCCTGGTATAGGAGAAGATGCGAGCACCCTGCTCACGAGCCCAGTTGCGTGCTTAGCATGCATCCCACCGGGGCTTTTTTCCAGGGTATTGCCTGTTGCAGGGGCAATTGCAGGCTTACATATGGAGCTGCCACATCTAGGCTCATGAACTACACAGGAGCAGCAACTGGCACACCAATTCAGGCTTTTAATGCTAGTTTCTCTCAGCCATTTCCATGGGCACTGCCCCCACTACTTGCTGCTAGATTCACTCAGCCATTGCCTATGGCATTGGCTCTACTTAACAGAATTCTTGGAGGAACTTCAATAGGTCTATCTGTTCTCGTCAACCGAGTGCAACCTCTGGACTGGAGGGTTTTTTGCTCTCCAGAAAGGGAACTGTATTGCTTCCTAACAAAGTGCAAGTACCGGGTTGCCCCTTGAGGCAAATTGATTCCCTTTGAAACGAGATTGACTCAACTCCTAGGCACACAGGTTAAGCGAACTGACATACGGAGCTTGGCTTACATGGGAAACCTGGCATCTTGGGAACATACGCACGCCTGCAGCTTAAGCGTGAAGGGAGTGCACTTTTGTCAATCTTAGATGGTTTATCATAAACAAACGAAATTTATTTATAAACGATATTTATTTATAAGTAATGAATATTTTTTAATTAATGCCACTTGAGACTCCTATGAGCATGTCACATCATCATGCATGTACAACAGCAATGTTTTGTTAATACATAACATGGCATGCCATATCAAAAGTGCCATAGGCCTCATCACAAGCTGTTTGCGTTGTCCCTTATTGTTTATCTGCCGAAGCTCTTCAACTGTTTCCCCACGTGTGCTGCTACCATTATCATGGTGCAGGTTGACAAGAAATACTTGCAAAAAGACACTTGGGTGTTCAGGCACAAGATACTATAAATGCAACCATTGTCTGCTGTCCCACACGTACTAGCAGTCTGGTTGGGGTCATGGCCAAGACGATGCGCACCCAGCAGTGTACTGATCTAACTCGTAATCAACACACCTCTGTGTGCTGCTGCCCTTTATTGTGTTGCAGGTTGAAAATGGATGGTCCCTATGACTCCAGGGTGCTGCCTATCATGCTATCAGTCACACTAGTAGCATCACTAATCATCGTATTCAGTGGAGCAGTGGTGCGATTGCATGAAGGAGCTTAAAGCGCAGTGAAGAAGGTTTTGGAGTCTGCCTGGAGACCTGGCTGTGGGGTCTTGGATGGAGCGTGGTGGGTGAGGGTTGGCTTGTTTATTGTTTGGCAGGCCAACAGGCCGATGCACAACAAGTCAGCAAACCGTTTGGGGCTGGGCTCGCCCTTTGTTCACAAGAAGTACACTGTGGAGAAGGGGCCAGGTGGGGTGGAGCAGTAATATCAAAGCTTGGGATTTTGGTGTTGGTTGAGCATGGGGTTGATGGATGGGAGGGATGTCTACACCAGACTGCAGTTTTAGGGTCCTGGCTGTGGGGTCTGGGCTGGGTGGGGTGCGACCCGGGGGCCCGGGGGGATTCTAAAGTAGCTCAGTATGTATGTGAATGTGCCTGCCTGGCCTCTTGTTGATGGTGCACTACTGGAATCTGTAAGTATGAGATTATCACTGCACAGCTTTCGGGCCGTGCAGCGCCCGCGGCAAAACTCCATCCTACTACTTGAACCTGTATGTATAGGAGTGTGCTTGAGGTCAGGCAGGGCTGGGATTGATGGGGCCATGGAAGGGTTTGTAACATCCTAAAAGGGCATGGGGTCTGGGGTAGGGTGCCCCGGGAACGGTGGGGCTGGGGGCATAAGGAGGGAGGAGGGGGTTGCGTATATTGAAGCTGTGTGAGTGGTTGGGGTCTTGCAGGGTTTGACGGGTAGCGGATGGAGGGGATGTGTCCAAAGTGGCCTTACATGTTTGGTTGTCTCACTGTGGCCCTCTATGCGACCGTACCACTTGGAAGTGTCTACCTGGAGGCATGGCGTCTCCATGGAGGCACTGCATGTGGCGCGGGTGGCATGGAGGGCCGCAATGATCGGGGCCACGGACGGGTGCTGCAGATCGGGTGTCTATGGGCAACGTGGCAAAAGCCAGCCCCTGGGTCCAGTGCTGGGGCATATTAGTGTACTGCCTGTCCGCTAATGTCGTTGATTGGTCACAAATGGGTGCTATACGTGTTGCCATGCCCTGGTGTGATGTCGCTGGAATGTGAGGTGACGCTGATGATAATTTTGTGTCAGATTGACGTGGACATGGTGTTCATTGCAGTACGCGGGATGCAGGCACTCGTGCACGTTGTTGCAGGACTTGCAGGAGTTTCGGCAGGAGGGCATCATTCATGTTAAATATATGTGAGACACAACTGGAGGCATGTTATAGGGGCCGGGTTGCTTTATCTGTTGCTGCTATGGGAGCAAGCATAGCATTTTTGGTGATGTTGTTGCCTTGGTAGTTCTCTTGTTGAACCAGGTCTCTTCTATACTCTGCGATTGCCAGGTGCAGGGGATGGAAGTACGCTGCATTTGCGGCCGCAATACGCAGTACGATGGGCTAATGTACTGGCTGCGAGTCTACTTTGTGACCGGTTTGTCTGTAACTGCTTGGCTTGCTGTTGCGGACTTGCATGTGTGTGTGTGTGTGTGTGAATCTTACATTGGCAAACCCATCGGCACGCGTGCGGTGCCACAGTTCACCACAGGGGTGGCAAAGCCACTAACACAAATAGAACCAGGAAAAACTGAACACCATCCACCAGTTTGAACTCCATGATCATGCATGTCCAAGCAGATACAATGATGCAGAATACTGGCCCTGGAAAAGTGCACACACAATTCTATTTTTTGATTTTTTTGGGTTTTTGATTTTCTGGGTACATCCAGCAAACAAACAGCAACGCAACAGCATATATCATCAGAACATTGTATACATTTTATGCCAAAAATACTCTCACCCAGATGTGGAGAATCGCAGAGCAGCAGCAGTTCCAGAACTAACACAGACTATTAACCATGTTGCTGAGATCATGCCTCTTTATAGCTCATGTACGAGCGATTGCGGTTGATCGTTCATGAACCATCCAGATTACCAGGTTACCAACTAGCCCAGAAGGGCGGGCATCCCACGGGCGGCCAATGAAGGCTCATAGGTGTGCTGTGCTGTTGGCGAAATCCGGTGGCTCAAATAACAAGGTGATGATCAAGATCATGCAGTGAAACTTTACAGACAGACTGCAGCTCTTGCTGTTTACTTCGCTATCAGAGCAAGCCCAGGATTTATACCACCAAACGTCTGTAACCACCCCCCCCCCCCCCACGGCAATGTGCTGATGGGATCACACTTGCTACATATAAGCACTGGATGGCTGCATCCCCAGTTTTTGACGAGGTCACTGGACTCCCCAAGAATGACCCTACATGGTACAGACCCGGGATGCCAGAGTATGTTGCAAGTACACATTTGGTGTCTCCTTGCAATCTGATAGACTTCATGCGCTTTAGGTGTGGGTCACATAGCTTGGCTATAGCAACAGGAAGGTGGCACAACTGTCCTAGGGAAGAACGCATCTGTCAAAAGTGCACTGCTAATGAGGTGGAGGACGAGTATCATGTCATGTTCAGGTGCTCTGCGTATGAATCTCTACGAGTAGCTATGCATACCCAGTGCAAGTTGTTTGATTGCGTTGGTGGCATACATAGAGCAAAGTGTGCAGGCGACGCAGGCATGTCCAAGTTTATGAATCAAAGCCCCCGTCATGTGGCAAGATATGTGTCTGAGTGCATGCAGTTACGGGAGACAAAGCCTGATCTCCGGAGGCATTTTGAAGACTACCATGTTGACCTCTTTTCCTCTGATGGTGATGCCGGTTGAGCTGTACATATTCTACATGTTTACCATGGTACATTTCTCTATGTTCAGGGTAGAACCATAGGTGCCCATTATATAGGTTGTCATGGTTTGATTTTTGGCTGGGACAGTTTCAGTAGATATGCCGAGAAAGATCACTATACCATGAGATATATTCGGATTTATGGTTATATGTTGGTGCTTTTGGCCCTATGAGCCTTCATTGGCTCCAAGTGGGATGCCCTTCTGGGCTAGTTGGTAATTTGGTAATCTGGTAATTGATCCTTCATGTTAGACATATCAAACATAAGGGGCGTCACCTCGATCTGCATGCCTGGAGACACACCCATCCACTACCATCGGCGGGTGCGTAATCTACCCACCCGCTTATGTCTGCTCTGAATATTTTCAGAGCAAAAACCATCCCTTTCATTCCAACTTACCAACTGGTGATAGCGGAGCATTGTAACCATGGCCAGCATCCATGCAGAAGCATAAAGGTTGGTAAAACAAAACAAACAAACAAAACTTTGTTAAGAGAGACCACTGCACAGCCCTCCGGGCCGTGCAGCGCCCAGGCATGACTCCAACCAGTTTGTTAGGGTTGTGGGGTGAATTTCCTTCAACAAAAATTGAAGGTAATTCACCCCAAAGCATGCTGCCACTGTCATCCACATGCTGCCACTGTCATCCACATGCTGCCACTGTCATCCACATGCTGCCAACATGCAATTTTCCACAAGCAGAGGCATACACCAACTGCAGCTTCCTTTGCCAAACCTGGCCGAGGTGGCCTATCCCCTTCAGCAGCACAGTGTCGGGGGCAGGTAACTAATCCATGGGCTCAGCATGCCTTGATCAAGATCATGATTTTGCCCTTGGTATTCACAAACCTTTTAAACCAATGCACAGCAAAATCTGAACATCAAGATACAGCAGCAGATCCCAAGTGATGTATTCCTTTTCTGCTTGATCCATTCATGCAGGCTGGGCCAGGGCACACATATTGCTTGAGCACACAAACTGCCTGCCACGCTACACTGTGCCACCAACGCTGTGAGCACACACAAACATCAACGGAGTGCTAACCCAAGAGGAAGTATAGCAAGGACAACCGCTAAGCCCTCACATTATCAACCCCTATGGCTACAACCTTCACCCAGCATTGTAAAGAGGTAACATAACATAACATTACAAACATTTAAGGTGTGGTAATTGGACCTCCATGTGAAACATTGATTTCTGCCGCACCACACATTATTTGCCATACTGCTCCCAGTATGCCTAACTTCGTTCCTCCCAGAAGACATCCTATCTGTGGCAATGCCAACAACATATACCAGGCTTGACAACATGGATTCAGCTGCCTTCAAGGATCCAGACAGGTCCATCAAACACAGACTTGGACATATTGCAATCTATCAAAGATGACATTCACATAAGTCTGCCTTCTACCTCTGGCAGTAAAGAAGCCCCCAATTATGTTGGTCAGATACTATCTGCCAAAACACTGCTTTTGAGCAGACACGCTTGTGCAGCACCACCCATCATTATTACATTTCATGACATGCCATAGCAAAAAAGTGCCATAGGCCCCGCACCTCAAGCCATTGTAATAAAACAGCGAGGTGGAACAGAATACGGGTTGTTGTCGGCATGCAACCATAACAATGCCTAAACATGAGGTCCAGCACCACCCATCATTGTTGTCCCCCTTGACAGCAGTCACAAAGCAGGCTGGCCCTAGATCAAAGGCTACAGCAAAAACCCCATCCATGCTTTTTCAAACTTCTGCCCCCCTAAATACGTCTCAAGGCCAGCCGGCCAGAAATTAATCCATGTGACCGCCCGTGCCTAAACCGGTCATGGATACGGAAAGTAGCAAAAGTACCAGAAGTCGGCAATAGCCACATGGGACCATAAAGTCACCACTCTGATATGATTGCAGATAGGGCTGAAGCTAGCGCTAAGCGCCTTACAAGGCCCAGTAGTCCTCAGAAAGACAAGCAAGTTTGTAAGTCAAGATGATTTGTACCAACGTTTTGATTGGATCTGTGCTGGCCTGCCCAGAGTCTGGCTCAGAGCTTCACGCAAAAGCAACTCTCCCCAATCAAAGTGTTCTAGTGGAAAACTGGTAAGGGTAAGCCAGTTTTTGGCGGGCCAGCACAGATCCAAGGAGCTTCCACATAAAAAGTTGAGGAGATAGGCATCAGGCCTTCTGTCAACCTACGATTGTATGAATAGAACAAAGATTGCACTGCATGCCAAAGCTCCTAGACCTGGCTCCTAATCCATCCAGCAGGTGGTATGCTTACTAAAATGACAAAGCAGGTCATGTGTGTGTCGGGATCAACAATGGCAAGACTGAACACTCTAGCAAGGCAACGCTGCCCATAACGGATGTTATACAGTTCAATCTTGGATGCTGCAGTGCAGGCTTTCTGCTGAACCCCCAATGTTCATTACATGATACAGCCACATGCCCCAAGGGCGCAATGTGAGTGCCCCGAATTTTCTTTTCCTCCCAAAAGCGCATGGTGGAGTATCATTGCATACCTGTCAACTGCTCATGAATCCCGCCGATGTGACTGCATCGGAGGCGGCACTGGGCAGGGTACATATATACTTGCAAGCCGCTCTTGCTTCGATGTACTTATGCTTTCGCCCTTAACGTGCTGATAAGGGCCCCCACAACTTTGTGATACTGCGGCTGCTCCTGCATTGCTTACAGCCGTGCAGTTTGGTTGATGCCATTGCGGGTGAGTGCGGATTGTGAAATCTGGAGTTTGATGCTGTAGATGCTGTAGGAAGTTACTACGCTTGTGTTTACTGGTGCTGATTGAGGTTGAAAATGAACGCGCAAGCTTCTAAGGAGCGACCGATGCGGAGTGACACCGATGCGCATCGGGTACCCCGGATGATGTATGTCCAGCTGCATCTCAACACCTTTGTTTCAGGCTAATTCATTAGCATACGCATATGCCGGCAGCCTGCTTAATGTGCTTGTATCGCTGCTACCTGAGCGCTGGCACGTAAAGTCACCGCTAGGGCCCAGAGTTAACGCTCGTCGAGGCCCTTCCTGTATTCGTCGGTACTTTAGGTTTCATAAGCCCCTCAAAAATTCGGGGCAATAGCCGGCACAACTAAACAGCATTATTAGTATATGGAGCAACCCATTGTAATGCAGAGTGACAACCCCATGGTTGAATCCTGGCAGTAGCACAGCTCCAAATTGATAGCTCCATGTCACTCAACAACAACAACAACAAAACATTTAAGGTGTGGCAACCGCCAAGGGCTACTCCAACCCTTAAAGGCTACTAAGAGTGTGCAGATCACACTAACATCCGGACAACTGAAAAGGTGCAGAGCAGAGTGTTGCCAGAAACCATATGCCATATGTGCAACAAGCCTAGGCCACCCCAAGAGATGCCCATGCACAACAACATTGTTGGGTAACAGCCAGAACCAGATACTTGTCATGAAGGCTTCCAGGAAGGGTTCCATTTGCATCATATTTTCTCCCTGGCAGCACACTGGCTCCCTGCCAGGCAGGTCGGCAGGGAGCATCAGGAGGCACACATACAGCACCTTTTTTGCAGCTGAGAGCTGAGCTGAGGTCAGTGTATTCTGGCCTCTCAGCTACCTAAAGTGCAACCTGCGTTCCACCCGCATCCATGCTTACCCAGCCAACCAGTGACTTCAAGCATCTCAAGATAGAGCCAATAAGCAAACCCCTTGCAACACAGATACGCATTCACCCTCCAACTTCATCTTCCTGCATCTGGCTGACACTTTTCGGGCCTACCCAAAGTGGTGTGCGTGGATTTTGTGTACCGTACTGCAGCATAAGTCAAACATATAACTGCTAGGATATCCCACCCATTATTATTACATTCCATGATATGACATAGCAAAAAGTGCCATAGGCCCCGCAGCTCAAGCCGTACAAAAAAGAACAGCGAGGTGGAACAGAATACGGGTTGTTGTCAGCATGCAACCATAAGACTGCCCAAACATGAGGTCCAGCAGCTAAGTCAAAAGCACCCAAAACCATCACTGTCCCAATGGGGGTAAGAGCCTCCCTCCTACTTAGAAAAACAAGGAGGGCTTGTAAGCAATTGTTGGAAACAAACCCCAAGGCTATAGCGACATACCAATGGAAAAGACAAAAGTTGGTATGGCAGCCGACCCAATCAAGCCAACCAAGAGTAGCACTGCTACTGAGTCCCCTGCTGCATGTCACATGCACTAGTATTGATGTCCAACTACATCAACCGGTGCACTGTCAACATGAATTTCAGCCATACCATAACATATCAGAACAGCAGTGGCCAAATGCTCATGTTGCCAATTAGAGGCGTGACGGTCTTGTGGGTGTAGGAGTTTATATTCCAGGTCACTGTAACCTCTTAAAGCTTGCATAAGCACCTCATAAAGCAGTGCTGCCCCCTCTCCTGCAACTACCCCACACTTGATGGTTCCATTGTTACATCTTACACGCTTGCTCCACCATGAGCGGCGTACAATTAACCTTCTATCGTCCGGGTGGACATTTATGTCCGCCATTTTGCGGGCCCCGCCTGGAAAAACGGGGTTGCCTTCTGGCCCGCGGAAAATTGGAGGGCCGGCAGAGGCTGTCCGCTGCTTTTAGAAGCATTCTGGTTGCAGCTGCTGGACCCGGAATTTAGAAGGTTAAGTAGGCTCACTACAGTGAGGGCACCCGCCTCCTGAACACAATTAATATGCCCTGGCTCGTCAAATCACCACCCCCGCCCACACTTGACCCCTTGCAGGTGGATGCTCAGCGAACCATGCAAAACAATATGATGGGTGAAAGGTACGGCTGGAGTGCAGCAAGCCCATTTGCCACTCAGTGCTTTACACACTCAGAACAGCACAGCTGACTGAAACAAAGCAGAACACAGAGTTCTGCCAGCACCCGTGGAACACAGAGTTCTGCCAGCACCCCCTCTCAGTTGCTGCTAGAGTGCAGCACAGCACCCAGATGTGATCTTTCAACCGCCTGAATCAGTGGCATGCGCCAGCTATTATTTCAGTACATTGCAAAAGACTACATGGCTCATGACATGATAGGAGGAGCGCATGATGGGCATGATTTGCTCCGTTGGAGGGGCAGGTACAGATCTTGCGTACGTAACCGCGTGATGCAAGATCTGTACTTGCACACGTGTGACCACAGCTGTTGCAACACCCCAACACCATCGACGAAACATGCAAGGAACCCTCATAACTGTATACAACAGGTTGTACAGATGGAACATGACAGCAAAAGCAGCCAAACTCAGGGCAGTTCTCCAGCAGAGACACAGGAGGTTCCCGCATTGACACTACAAGAGACTTACCACGCACGCATCCCTGTTTAGGAAATGCATGCTGGTACGGTGGAACCTCCACTAAATGAGAATTGATTGCTACAATACTGTGATAAGCGACAACCTAGCCTCGTGGAGGCCAAGAAGCTCCAACTCCAATGCTAAAGTACACCGTGGTAGATTGTCAGAATGGCATCATCGACTCACCAAAACAAAACACCCAGATGCAAGGGGTGCAAGCAAAGCCCTCCCTCCCATCCTATCAAGGTCATCCACTAAGTATCTATCAGGGTCCCCCCAAGTCGAGACAAGAGTAAACGCAGTATTGTACCAGGCAAGCCCAGGAACCGGCTTGCCATGTACTTTGCTTGCCTGTGCACCTCAACTAAAGCGCACATGGGCTTGTTACCAAGTGTTGCGACCTCAGCAAAAAAAAACGTGTATACAGCAGATACTAGCACTTACAAATGTGTAAGAAGCATTCAAATGCCTCTTACCAGCACAATGCCATATTGACACCGACACCAAGCTTTGACCGTCTGGTGCCTCAGATTGCTGCAAGACCAGGAAGAGAGGCATCTCCAGCAGCAGCACCTCTCTCTTTCTTTTATCCCCTCCCTTCACACTGCCTTTTATCCACACGGCCTTTTATTCAATAACGCTCCAGACACTGGCCATACAATGCAAGGCCCCATTCCCTTAAACATACAGCAGAGGAATCATGCGGTTGTCGCTCCTCTTGGCCTCCACAAAACACAAGAGACCAACCACAAAATCTTGTCGATAGACAGGCCCATAAATGTGATAGGAGATGGGATGAAAAGTTTTCAGATTGCACTGGCCATCACAGGGGACCTTAGAGCAGGCAAGGAGGAATACACACACACAAAGAAGTCACGATTGCTGCTCTTTTGGGCTCCATTAAGCGCAAGAGACCACACACAGAGTCCTGCCAATATACAGGCCCGGAAACGTGGATAGACAATGGAATGGGAAGCTCTCAGATTGCACTCCCCATCACAGGGGACCTTAAAGCAGGCGAGGAGGATTATGCACACACAAACAAGGGCAGATCCTCCATACCTGCTCACACACATATACACAGGAACTTAACAAGGGGTCACACTTGACCGCATTGGTGTACTGAATATTGCATAGGTTCATCAAGCATGCAATGCTCTCTGACCCCGTAACCTTGGCAATACTGTGCATCAAGACAACCCAGGTCCTCTTTGGGACTGCAAACCACACAAGCTCTGTTGCACAACCCATAGCTTCCCCACAAGTTGAACCACTGCTGCTGTTCCCCACCCTCGACAATACCTCAGGCATCAAGAGTGCCACTAGCCTGTGAGCAGTGAACATGTCACTTCCAGCTCAGAAGCAGCAGTCCTACCTCTAATAGGGGTACAGTCTCGTGCTCAGCTAAGGCCCTAGTCACAACCCCCACTTTGCTCACCGGTACAATCGACACAAAGGTTTTACAACCTTATGTACTTACTGCCATTGGACGGCCCCATGCAGTAGCCGCAAAGCCAAGGCTCTCTCAGAGTGTCTGTACATACTGTGACTGATCTCTCTGGCTGGGACGTGGTGTCGTGCCTTGGCCCGCTGATCATGACGTAGCGTTGTCTGTACACTACATATCTCCCCCCTTTGATCCAAGTCCTTTGTCCTCAGAGTGTCTGCACATACTGTGACTGATCTCCCTGGGCATCTGCTAGCATTTCAGCCAACACCTCCAGCACCTCAGCAAAGGTGGGACGTTGATGTGGGTCGCTGTCCCAGCAGTGTTTGGCTAAGTCAGCATAGCGCTTGGGCACGGTGACAGCGAACACTGGGCGCTCCTGCTGGTGGACAACCCGCATCATGACCTCCACAGCGCGCTGTCCCTGCACCAACAAATACATAGGAGCTTCCAGTCTGGCTTCCGCTGTGGCCGTCTCCCCTTAAGGAGAGACGGGGGTTCTTCACCGTAACGATGGACGCTAGCTTGCGGCGGCTGTTGCCGCCTTTCGGCGTCCGTTGGTACAAATAATTGCTTCGTGCTTGCGGGCTTGTAGGCTAAGGAGAAAGGGCTTTGCAGGTTGCATGATTGAGCAAGAAGATGGACATGACACCCGCTTGAACCAGATGGATATCATTAGTATTCTATTCTATTGCGAGCAGTATAAAACTGTCTTGTTCGCACAGTTCGGGGGTTGTCAGGAAGCTTCTAGTACTATGAAGCATAATGCAGACAACGTGACATTGTTCATGGATCAAGAGCAACGTTTCCAAGTTGCAAAGTTTGTTTATGAATGCATGGAGTTTCGGAGGTCGGAGTAATGTGAGGACCATAATCCTTACTTTGATTTGTCATTATTCGGGGATGAATGGCAAGGTCGAATTCTTGATACCTTTTCTTCTGGACCAAGAGGTGCTGTTTCCGTATTGAGAACAGCAGGAAAACTGGCTCACGAGAGTCGCGTAACAAGGTTGTGAATCGACTACGATTAAGCTGCCACACCACACATCAGCACACCAAGTTGCACACCAACCATCCAATTGTGCAGAAAGGGCACAGAGAACAACATGCTCTGTTGCACACATGCCTGTCAACATACCCCGTTACTCCATATCTGTCTTCTGTTGAAGCAGCTGCAAGAGCAGTTGACTGACCTCAGTCGAAGCATTCAAGTGCGAGTATATGTGCTACAGAAAGTTCTATATGGAGCTACAACGAAGGACAAGAAGCTCCTTATATAGTTCAGGGACTGGTAAGATAGGTACAAAATGATACTGATCAGGGCACTACACATGCGTTGTTCTACAGTCCATCTTCCATACCCACAGGAATATCACAGACTGTCAAAGGTTTGCTTAGCCATCATAAGTGGATTCAGGCTTTTTGTGCATGGCATCGCCTGTGCAGGTGCTTTCGGCATGGTCACTTCTTTGCTTCTTCTTCATCGAAGCCTTTGCTCCGTAAGAAGCAAACTTTGTTTACAAGTTTCACTTTGCTGCTTTGCTTTTTTGTATTCACATAGCTAATCAAAAAAGAATCAAACATGCACTTTCATTGTTTTGCTGTAAGTTTGCTTTTCAAAAGCATGCAAAGCACAAAGTTTGTAAAAATCTATTTTTTTATTAGAATGGTGCTGGTGCTCCTCACCTCATACGGCCTCTTCCTGTTGACCAGCTCCCACAGCAAGATACCAAAGGAGTACACATCACTGGCACGACTCATCCGCCCATTCTCCAGCAGACATGGCGCCATGTGTGTTACAGTACCATGGGATTGTGTCGACAGATGCGTCTGGCCAGCCACCAGGTTGCGGCTCAAACCGAAGTCTGCCACTTTGGCCACCACCATCTCTGGTGACCCCACTGGTGCCTCTGCCAGCAGCACGTTTTCACACTTGAGGTCGCCGTGCACGACTTGGCGGGAGTGCAGGTAGGCCATGCCACTGGCGATGTCATGAGCCATTCGCAAAACAGCAGGCTGCAAAAGGTAGGAAAGCAAGAGCTGCATTCAGGCCCAAGCCATTTATGTCGCTCTTATCGATGCTGGGATTGTACTCATCAAGATCATGGAGAACAGGACGGCAAAGATGTGAGCTTCCGATGCAATTTTCACGCATATGGTCGAGCGGGCACAATAAATGTGCAGAGAGGAGCCCAGTGACTATGTACAGTCAACACACATGCCACGGCATGCAGCTTTCAAACATCTTGTTGCGCTATAAAACAAATACTTGGCATATCAAGCTTGCACGGCTGCAAATCATAGTTTGATAGCCATTGCAGACACCAGCATAACCCACACATCTGCAGATGAAGCAACCTATGGACGACACCACAGCCCAGCCCCTCCCTCCCCCACCATATCACAGGTCCAATCCCATCCATCTCACCATGTCTGGTAAGAAGCTTCCCTTGGCGTCCAGGAGGCCGTCCAAGATAGCTTGATACAAGGTCCCCAGCCTACAATACTCCGTGACCAGCCACACATCCACGTATGCGCTAGCCGTGGAGCTTCCCCATCCCGGACCACTATGCCCCCCTTGTGCATCCCCACTCCTCTTAGTGCTGCTGGGGTTGCTGCCCAGCCCTTCATGTGTACCACTCCTGCTGCTGTGAGCCCCAACCTTCTTCCCAGAACCACTGGGCCCAGCAATGGCCCTTCCTCCTGCCTCGCTCCTCTCGCTTCTTCCAGAGGCCAAAAAAAATTGTCTTCACTTTCATCGCTGCCAATCACTGCATGCATATCTTTACTGTCCTGAGGCACACTGCTTCCGCTACTCCATGGCCCTTTTCCAGATCGCTGCCGTAAGCCCACTGCTTGCAATTGCAAGCCTGCCCAAGGACTGTAACTGCTGCTCCTCGAGGTTGTTTCAGCGGGTGGTGCTGCATGCTGTTGAACCTTGTCTGCTGCAGCATGCTGTTCAGCTGGGTCATCTGCTTGGAAATAACCAATCGCCTTGAGAACGTTGGGATGTCGCATCGACAATGACAGCTCTACCTCAGATACCACAGAGTGCCAGCGCTTTAGAGGCACACTCATGACTTTAACTGCAACAACATCCCCGTTGTAGCTCCCTGCAGAGCACAAAATGTCATTAGCCAGAAGTGCCAGGCTTAAAGTCGCATGTAAAGAGACTTACGGTTAGCTTAGGCCCTGCAGGAGAAAAGCAGGTTCCTAAACGGGGTTTTCCTCTGGCCTGGACATGTGTAACCTGCCAATACTTCCTTTCTTGACTAGTGGGAGGGACATCTCAACAGATAGCACTGCGAAAGTGCAGACCAACACAGTGTGTCTAGCTGTATGCAGCAGATCCAACCACAGCTTCCTGCACTAGTGAAACAATGCCCACCCATGGTTTGGAAAGCAGCCCATAACGTGTGGGTACATGTGTCCCAGTCAACCCTACCCACACTTAAAAACCCTATATAGTTCAGTACTCTTTAATCAGTACTCTCACAAGCCACAGCACGCTGTAGGGCAACAGACCAATCAAACAGCAATATCTTACCCCACAGGACAACCAACTTGCTCCATGTCGTTGTTCACTAGCTTGTGGACCTGCAAACTGCTGACATATACCCTCTTTACTTGCCTGTTCCCATTTCCTGACACAAATGACCGCTGCCCCAACTGCCCTACCACTGCCCTGCGCATCACTTACCCTGGTACACTTTGCCAAACGAGCCCACTCCCACCAGCGTACCCAGGGACACCTGCCTCAGGGACAACTGCTGCTCTCCATGAGGTGCTAGGCAGCTGGCCATGCTGGGCTTGCTGGTCACACAACATACATGCAGCACACAGCACAGCCGGTCAGAGCTCCTTTGGCAAGCGCCCCATGAGCAGCTTTCCTCCTTACAGAGGTCACTGATTGAAGCTTTTGACTTCAGCAGATAAAACAAGATGGACATGGACTAAAGAGATGGGGTTCTTAAAAGATCAGGCATGTAAGCTTTGCTAGTACATCCAGAGGAAGTAAAGCATAGCATGGATCTGCTATGGACAAAGTATTTGCAGCTCACTGCATCCCCAAGCTAGAAACAACATGCTATCCAACACTGTACATCCAAAAGCTATGCCTGAATGTGATCAAGCACAACGCTCATGGGAGGAGCCTACCTGAACCCATCTGCTCTGGGACTGAAGGGAGCAACATTAGAAGCTCCAGGAGCCAGAGGAGCAAGATCCCTGGACAGCCCTGGTACGTGTGAAACTGCCAAGGTACCACCCCGAGCACCCCAGAACTGCACCACCACCAGTATACAAGCAGCTGCACGGGTAAACGGGAAGGCAACACTAAGTCTTAAATCATGCTCCAAGCTGGAGACACTCTCAGTCCACTGTATTCCTCAGCTGCCTCTGTGATGCTTCAACGCCACTGGTGTACTCTTGTCTCCTATCTAAGAACATGATCAAGGAAGAAGCTAAACACAGTGCTGGTTTATGCTTGCATGCCCATGTATCAATGTCAATCAAGTAAGCATTCAGCAGCATGCACACCTCAGACACTGCTTTCCTGCTAGGCTGATTATAGTTCACGACCGCAGATGTGCATTGGAATACTGCCTTCGCATTTTGAGCAGCAGATGCCCTGTATCTCTGTCATCGTTACCACCCACAGCAGACACAGGCTCTGCAGAAAATCAGGCTGAACAAGCAACACAGCTTCAAAGCACGGACCCTGGTCAAGGGGGCACCCAATGAAGCACATCATGCCCCCTCCTCTTACCTACTGCCAAGAGTATACCCAAGTACCAGATGATCAGTCGGTTGTGTCTGTTGAGGTAGTGCAGGGAGATGCACCCATCCATGCCATGCTCCTTCAGACACTTCAGGGTCAACAGGTCATCACAGCTATACACGCTGTCAATCCACTGCACACACGGCAGATAAGCAAAGCTGGTATTATTTCTATTACATTTTAGGGTATGCCATAGCAAAATGTGCCTTAGGCCCCGCACCTCAAGCTGTCACAAAGTACAGCGGGGTGGAACAGAATACGGGTTGTCTTTGACATGCATGACAACATATGCCTAGACATGAGGGGTATCTCTTAAGTAGCTAGGAGCTAGGCGCAGGAGCTACAGCCTACCACCGAGGCCGGACGCACCTGCAAGCACGCAGGCTGGTTGCTGAGTCGCTTTTGACTTCTGCTGCTTGGTTGGTGATCAGCACATGTTCTGCAGCATTGGGGGTTCTGAACAAGAATGGGCTACTGCTTGGGTGGTGATCAACCCCATGTTCTGTAGCATGGGGAGGTCTGAATCAAGAGTTGGCAATGCCGCAGCCACTTTGCGACTTCTAGTTTGCCACTCTATTACAATTCTCAGCTTCTGCCAAGCTGTGCCACTATTGCCCAAGGTTCCACACATACCTGCAAGACATACCCTCCCTCACTCTGGCCCAGTGTGCCTGAGACGAGGGTTGTGTAAGCATGATCGTCAACCCAGAGAAGGACTGCAAAGCCATCACTACAGTAGGGCAGAAACTTGGCAGGGCACTCTGCTCGTGTGATCTCCTTGATTTGTTGTGGCCCAGGGCCATAACCTGCCGTGGCGATAGCACACAGCCTTTCACGGTCGCATTGCATATGCAGGACATGGTACTAAGCGTCTCCTTGTGGACCAAAGCTGTTGCAGAATACAATGCTCAAGTGCTTCCTGCCTCAAGAGGGTTACGAAACTGATGCTGCTTAACAGATCAGGCTGCAGGAGTTGCTATTGCTGTGGCAGCAGGCTGGTAACCTCAACTTCTGGCTGGCTTATCATGTACTAGCTCTTCAAAAGCGTGTGTGACTGCTCTGGCCCAACCTCAAAACACCTGCCCCAATTCCCTTGCAGTCCTCTGGATCACTTAAACATGAAGGCTTTGCATAGGATACCGATACAGGCCAGGCTCAATGATCGTGCTGACCCCACTAAACTCTAGCCTGTCATTTGACAGTCTCTTGCCAAGGGTGCATGCCAATCATGGTCACCTTGTGGTCTTGGAAGCTGTTGCTTAGGGTCAAAGAGGATGCTCCTTGGCACGCAAGTCAAGGCATGGATGGCAACCCCCTTCAGCAGAACTACTGCATGGTAACTTTGGCAGACAAGGTCCACTTTGTTGATCACTCCCCGCCTAGCCCGACGGATTTCGAGATTTTCAAACGTCAAGGTGACCCCCGGAAGAAGGGCGGCCATGCATGGCACGTAGTTTAGATCAAGGACCAAGAGCCTGGTGCTGCTGCCACCTTTTATCCTCAGATTCCGAGTTATTTCAACTGGTGCCTCGAATGCGCTCCATGTAGAGGCTTGCAGCACCACGTCACGTTCAAGAACGACCTCAATAACAGCGGGATCTACAAGCCCAGCCAGGAGCTGCTGATCGTTAACTGCAGTGACCTGGGGTGCCGAGCACAGTGCGCTTGCGGCCAGCACAAGCAGCTGGAGGATAAACAGGAGGTATCTACACAATGTGATGTGGACCCCATGCATTGGAGGGGCCTTCTCGCGAGTACCAGTATGCTGAGCTCGAGTACCAGGTACATCACATCACGTTCTAGTTAACTCAGAATATCCCTTCTCTTTTAGGTGCTTTCTTCGCCTTTTACATGCTTCTGCTGCTTCTCCTGCTGCTGCATCCTTTCAGCGAAAGTTCCTGAGTGCGTGTCCTGCTGTTCCTCCAGTCACTGCGCGCATGTCCGCTGAGCTCCCAGCAAGGCAAATTTGCGGAAATCTTGTTACCGCAGATTCTTTCTCGATAATGAGCCCACGATACTGCTGAAAACATCTTTGGATAGCTATTTGCAATATCTCCGCACTGATGTGAAGCACTTTAGCAGTTGCTCTATAACAAAGTCATTACCCTGGGTGGAAGCATGCGCGGTGGGGTCTGAACTAGCTCCAATATCTCCTAGTTTTTGAGTGTTTTGACGCCAGAGCTGTGCGCAAGGGCACTCTATAGCACCATTTCGACTGTTTGGCCGCGCTGGATCTATTTTGCGAGGGGTTAAACTGAACGAACGAGCCCTTCCTAGTATGGCAGGTGCCAGGGACTACCGATGTGCCCTCCCGGGGGTCCCCGAACATGCCAAGCACGGAGCAGCCAAGCCAAAAGCGATCGTGGGGCTTCAGCAGAATAGCAGAAGGCTTCCCCCGTTTGCAAGCAGATAAATTACCTGCTGGAGGCTCGCTTAAAGGACCAGAAGCAGGAGCATAGAGGCCTTTTCCAGTAAGTACCGAGCATTAAGTGCAGTTATGGCTTGTTTAGCTGCTCCTTAACAGCAACCAGCATGCCCCAGCTTAGCACCTGATGTTGGTCGTCCAACTAGTGTCCTTCTTGCTTGCATTTCTGGTTTTTATGCGGACAGGGGTGACGTACTGTCCCACTGCTACCCCAGAGAGCCATCTCCCCCAGTGTTTGCACCCCATGGTCTCCACCCTTTCCCATCCTCCTTCAAGCTGCCAAGTGCTATGCATGCCTGCCTGCCCTGCATGTCAGATGACACCCCTTGCAGCTGGCCCTTCTAACCCTTACACCCTTGCAGACAGTCCTTTGTTTGAGCCTCCTGCTTTTATTGCTGCTGCGGCTGCGGCCGCAGATCCTGGTGTGTTTCTGCCACTGGTTCCCCGTGCTGCTACATGGGCTCTGCGTACTCGCTGCTGCTGCTGCTGCTGTTGGAGCGTCTCAGCTGCTTGCTGTTGCTCCCCTTGCATAGCTGCTTTTTTGTGACGGCTTGAAGTGTGGGGTCTATGGCATTTAGAGCTATGGCAGATACTGAAATGTAATAAAAACATGCTGCTCTTAGTCTCTGCACTGCTTTCCTGCCTTTTTCTCGCCCCCATTCTCCCATTCCTTCGATCTGGCACTAGTTAGCCTTGCCGCCTTCCTAGCATGTGCCTTCCATCACACCAAGGTTGATCACACCTTCAGCAGTTTGGTCGCTGAACTGGTCAGGTGCTGCAGCTGCAGCTGCAGGTGCCTCTGCTAGTCCTTAGATCCCTTCCATTCCTGCTGCTGCTCCCGGCTCTACTTCTGGTCCTCTGATCCCTCTTCGCGCTCCACTTCCTGCTGTCGTCTCCACTGCTGCCCATTGGGGCTCCCTTTGGTCTTCAATGCTGCAGCTGTTGCCATAGGTCTGCAAGCTAGTGGTGCTGCTGCTGTCTCTGGTGCTGCATTGAACCTTTTGCTGCTGGTCATTTAATCGCTGCTGTTCCTCGTGTAACAATATTGCAAACCTGCTCTCTGACAGTGTTTCAACCTGGCTGTCTTTGAGCAATCACGCCTTCAGTTCATTTCTAACGAAGTGTGTGTGCAATCATATCCTGCTTGTTTGTGCATTAGGAGCAGATGTGTTGTGTAGCAAGGTGCGGGTAGCGTAACTGTATCGCCATTGGTCAGCAGTTGGCTATCCGCCATGTTTACATCTGGGCTATCATTCCTACTGTTGCTGTCTGCCCTTGGCCATGGCATTGCTTCTTCCTGTGGACACTGGCTTTTAAGGTTGGTGGTCAAATGATGCATGCATTTTACCCTACATTGATATGTTGTGGGTGCTGCTGCCGTCACTGGCAAAGCTCTACTTATAGGGATTTGGGGTCATTCATGTTTTTGAATCTGGGTCATCCTAGTTGAAAATTCGCCAATCTGCAAGCACATGATTGCATGCAGATCCTCATAATATGCACGTGCAAGGTACGTGTGTGCATAATGCTATGGACATGTGCCGTGCACAGTTGCTGGCTGATCTCAATCAGACAGGCACCGAGGCAATAGCTCGACACATGCAGCAGGTTGAAATATACTGTGGTGTGGGCCTGCGCAGTGCTGATCACCATTGCAAAGAAATAGGAAAATGTTTTGCTCTGGAAAACACTCACATCATGGTATCCCACAGGGGCATATCTATCTACCATACCCAATGCCATTGCTGCCCTCTTGTGCGGCTGCGGCTGCAATCAGGACACTGGGTATTCCAAACCCAGTGTGCTTGCTGCAAAACTGCGGAATCTGACTGGGGCCCGCGGAATCTGACTGGGGCACCCGGTGATTGTGGACATGCGCACTGACTGCCTCACTCACTCGTACTACAGAATGAAGTACAGAGGCGAAGAGGCTAGGCTTCAAGCTGCCATCCGCCCCTGGTCATTAATGAGGGAGAATACCGTGATTTAGACCAGGTCATCGCAGCAGCCGAAAAGAAGGACATCCGGCTGGTCATAGCCATAATGAGCCTGTGGCCGCGTTACAACTGGTTGCGGTGGGAAGAGGGTTCGGCAGCTGGAAATACTGTACGAACTTTTAGAAGTAAAAAGGGGACTGCGGGAGTTGAAGATCTCCCACAGGGATGAGCCTGCATCTTTGTTTGCACCACCGGCATCATCGGAAGGCTGAGTGTCACGCTGTATGCAGAGGCCTTGCCAATGTAGAGGCAATGGGGAAAATGGTTGCACAGAATAAAGCAATAACAGTACCATGGCATATAATGAAATGTAATAACAAGTGTGCCCTGCAATGCAAGCAGAGTCAGGGCAGTGGTGGTTTAACACACTGCAGGTTGTCTGGAAGGCTTCAACTGCAGATTGGCATAGGACGTAACATCATTGTCATTCAGGTTAAGACCAAGCCCACCTGGTCATTCTAGTTTGATCAACAGTCGACCAAGGGATGCATCGCTGTTACTGAGCTGTCTGACTTTAGTCTGAGTATTGATCAATGGGTAATTAGGATTGAAAGAACCAGCAAATTAACAGCAATCCTACACGACAGCATCAATACATACAAAATCTTTGCATACGGTCTATGCCAAGCATGCTCTCACCCACATGTGGAGAAGCACCGAGCAGCAGCATTCCCAGAATAAACATAGAATCAGTAGACAGTAAAACAAGGGTAAATAAAAGACAGCCACACGTCTTAAGAACATGTATGGTACGGTGTTCACCTTCTTTCTTAGTCAAAAGCAGCTGCCAAAAACATGATTAGATCCACCAGTGGCGTTCAATGCCCACCATGATACCTGCATCCATGGCTGTCAACTGGGCTGTATGATCCTGGTCCTTTCCCCTGGTGTCCCCAGCCAAAATAGGACATTGTCGGCACAGACCAAAGCTCTGTGGCTCTAGTGTCTGGATGAATTATTACCCAGCAATCGCTCACCACGATACCACCCAGCCAGAATGCGCATCCACCGCCTGAGGAGTTCAACTCAAAACATGTAGCTGGTAGCTGGCCAATTAATCTTCCATGTTTTCATTACAACCCTACCCAATATTTCTCTCGTCATCCCTTGTAAATTAGTCCGCTTTTGTAAATGGTAATACACCAAAGTCTACTGCAAGCACTCAGGGTTTTGATTGCCCAATATCTGCGAGCATACCCTGCAGACGACCAGCCAAACTCTCCTCCTGCAACAGCCTAAGTAGCACTCGCTGGCAAGGTGCTAGCTCCTTACTTAAATAGCCACTATGCTGCTGCTGTTGATGCTGTTGGCCATGCCAGCCGTTTTGGGGCTGCACAGCTGGACCCCCTCCACCACCAGCACTAGCTTCTACCTTCAGTTGTATCACCTCCTTCAGCACTCCAACAAACAGCTGTGATGCCCTCGCACTAATGCTAACCTTCGCCTCCCTCCCCACAGCTGCCTGTACTGCAGCCGCAGGGAGCGCAGTCATACTACTGCGGCCTTTACCCATCTTCAGTCCCTTAGTGCTTGCCTGAGCTCCTTTGCCTCCCTTCTGTGTTGCTGGCAGCTCCAACTCATCACCCACATCCAGCATAGCCACATCCTCTCCCTGCCCCTGCTGCTGCTGCTGGTGGTGGTCATGCTGGCCTTCCAACTGCTGCCTGTCAGGAGAGGAGCTATACAGCTCTATGCCAGCTTGCAAAACCCCTGACCACTGGGCTTCTGAGAGGATGTGGACTAGCATTGTGCCCACAGGTAGTTGGAACAGCAGCTCACAAGCAGCCACCTGCAGAGAGGAGCAAAGAAGACGACAAGATGCATAAGCTTCTTATCTATGATATCACTGCTAAACTAAGTGTGCCTCGACTGCGAGCTGAATCCAGTCACAGGCTGGACAAGCCCGTTGGGCTAATGTGAGACTCCTGAGCTTGCTGCCAGTACCATTTGAAAACAATACTATTGTGCTGCCTGGAGTAGCTTGGATGGTTGACCAGTCTTCCTCAGCAAGAGCAGTACAAAAGTTGGCAAGGGGGCATGCAGGTTTACCAGTGCTTTGCTCGTGCGTGAATTGGTTTCTGCAACTCTTCATGGACATACATGCACCATAGAGTATTATTGTCAGGATGCTCCTGCTAAATTGAAGCAAGTAGCACAAAAGATCCCCCACTCTGGGTGACTTGCTTTACTCATAGTGGCGGACATACGGCTAAGTAGGCTGCTGAGCAAGTGAAAAGAATGTCCTGAGTACTGCTTTAGATGCCTTCTGAAATGCAGAGGCACTGCACTGGCACCTGCAAGTGTGTTCCCAGCCCGCACCTGCACCATAGGGTCCTTGTCACGTGCTTTATCAGCCAGAGTGCCCACAAGCTGCTGCACTGTCGTAGATTTAGACGGCAGTGCCACCATTGCCAGCAGCTCACTTGCACACCTCCTGGCCCTCACAGCAGGGTCATGCTGCAGGCAGAAGAACAGGGCAGACAGAGCATGGTCTGACCAGATCTGAGCCTGCAGCTGATCATCACCTGCAGAAAATTGAAAAGCAATAGCAGCACAGAGTGATCCATTAAGTAGAAGACATTGGATTTCTGGGTCGCAAAGAAGGCGAGGTTGTGGCTCAGCAATGGGTTTATTACCGGTAGCATGATAGCAGCACACAGTGAGTGGCATTGGGTGGCAGACATTGGGATATGGATCACAAAGAAGGTGAGGTTATGGCTCAGCAGTTGGTTTCTTAGTAAGCTACCCTCTGACCCATTGGGGACATCAGATATGCGGGCAGCTGCTCATGCCCATTGGCCATCCCCGCACCCCTTCCCCTGTACCCTGTTGCTTGCGTGTAGTAGTTCCAACCTTCTCAAACTACAGTGCGGTGTTTCTTCACCTAAGGACACTGGTTTCCGGTGTATCTAATGTCTGGGGCTGATAAGTGACAATCACAGCAACAGCTTGCCTCCTTCTTGGGTTTCACGGATTCAAGGCTCTATGCCAAGGTTCTATATGCTGCAGAAGGATGCTGCAGGTGTCTGGCTAAGAATAACGGAGCATGCAGGCCCTGGATTCTCAATCATCTTCCTTGCCACCATAGGGGCTCTAGTTATCTGGACTTGCCCCCATGTTTGCATCACTCTCCCTTACTTCCTTTTCCTTTAACATAATGCCTGCCCTGGTGCCATCCCATCACCTAGTTACCTGGATGATCATCCAGGAACTGCTTCACCGCCTCCCTCATGCAACTCAGTGCTGCACAGCGCCACTCCACACTGCAGTTGCTGGATGGCAGTAGCAGCTCAGAGCAGCCGGTTACCAGACAGCTCACGCCAATAGCCTGCTGCTGTGGACTGCTGCTAGCAGGGCAAAAGACAGCCTCCAAGAACTCCAAAACCTGCTCAAGAAGGAAGAGAAGGCCACCCCCAGGAGCAAGCTCTGCATCTTAGCGGCAGTATATAGGACATGACTCTAAAGTTTGGTAGATGCACTGCACTGTATAATTGCAGGCGACTATTTGAATGCCTGAGTGGTTGCCGTGATCTTCAGCACTGGTGATCAACTGCTGCATTGTAGCGCCACTGCTCATCGCAAGTTCTCTCCTTGCCAAGACAATCTTGCATTGATGTGTGCATGACACCACAGGTTCCCTAGCCGACACCATCTCCCAGCCCTGTAACTGCAAAGCCTGAACCCATGCCCTCATTTTGCCCACACCTTTTCTCTTCAAACAGGCCCCCCTCCCACCTGTCGCCTGAAGGTCTTGCCCTCCTTTCCAGCATCTTTGCCAGCCACAGCCCTCTTTGTTGCATCCTGCATGGCTCCTAGCCCCTGCTTCTCCTTCTGCCTTACAAGGTTCAGCAAATCCCTCACAAGCAACTGAGGGTGAGGGTACCCTGCTAGCAGACAAGCAAGCATTATGAAACCAGTACTTCCATACCACTCTGTCCGCTCAGCTTCTGACAAGGGCTTTGCAGCAGCTCCTCCTTTGGTGCTGGCATCTTGCCCTACTGAACTACCTTCTCCAGGCTCTTGCCTGTGCTGCTGCTGCACCTGCTGCTGGTTGGCTGCAAGGACTACTCCTGAGCGAGGGTGTGTGTTGGATGGGAGCTGTGAAGCCAAGAGCTGCAGCTGAGGCCCTTTGAAGAGGACATGGAGTAGCTGCAGCATGCAACAGCTGTAGGGGGTGTCTTGGCTGGGGTGGCCTAGCTGGGGGCTGTATGTGGCATGCAGCCACGAAACTGCTGCTCCTGCCAAGTTGCAAGCCTGCTGTGGGCTGGCCCTGTGGGCTTGTTCTGACAAGCTGCTGTTGCTGGCAGAGGCTGGTGCCGTAGGTGCCAGAGCGTTGCTCATGTAAGTGGGCAAGCATGCAGCTGTCTGCAGTAGAGGTACGAGCACCTGCATGGCGTCGTACACAGCAAGCACCTCGGATGTGGCGGTAGCAAAGCTATTGATGCTCTGAGCTCCAGCTTGCTGCTGTTGCTGGTACTGCTGCTTTTGCCTGGGCTTGAGCTGTGATGGCCACTGCAAGAGCTGCAGGAGCTTCCCTGAAGCTGCAGCTGCAACAGATTGCAGCTCTTCCTTTTGCTGGCATAGCTGCTGCTGCTGTGGGGTGGCCTTGCCTGTGCATGGCTGAGAGGCATACAGCTGCAAGAGGACCAGGAGGGAGCTGAGATTTTCCTTGGCGGGTGCTGTGACTGAGGTCTGGCTGAGGTTACTGGGGTCCTGGAAGGGGTTGATGCCTGTGGCACAATAGAAGGTGTGCATGTGATGGATGAGAAAGGCTAATGTTCTGGGATCTTGCTGCAGCAGCCAAGTGAGGTACAGATGGTGAGGTGTTGTATCTTGGCGTGTGTGAGGCTTGGAGGTGGGTTCCAGGGCTGCTGTGCTGGCGCTGATGGTGGTTGTTGTAGCTGCTGATGCTTCTGGTGCTGGACAAGCTACTGCTGGGGAGGAGCTCGAGGTTGGAGTTTGTCCTGTGAGCAGTATGTTTGCGACGCGCTCCCAGAAGTTGATGATGTTATCAATGAGGACTTCAGACTCGATGGTGTAGAGGATATTGAAAGCAACTCCTGCTGCTGTCCATGCTGCTGTAGGTGAAAGGGAGTCAGGACCCTTGTCTGCTGCTTGCTGATCAGCTGATCGATCAGCATCAGCATCTGCGCTTGGGGCGTTTCCTGGGTGGCTGCTTTCTGTACGCTGCTTCTTTCGCAGGAGTGGTGCATGGCTGCTTGGCTGTTCTTGGGGTAGGGCTGAGACTAGGGCTGAAGAACAGAGGTTGCAGAAGAGCTGCTGCACCTGCAGCTGCATCTCGGGGTTGAATTCTTCTTTGATGTCTGCAAGGATGCAGTGCGTCAGATTTCTGCAGTGCAAACAGCGCCATTTCCCACCGCAGCTCAACTGACCTTGGCCATGTGTGCTGATGAATGAGGCTGCTATCTGCAGTCGCCTTGAGAAGTCGTTAATTTCTGTGCCAGTCGTGCCAGCACCATTAAGCTCTTGGAAGAGACCGGCAATAAGATCAACACCCATGCTGTCCACAGCACTGGTACAGCTCAATTTGGGCTGCTTAGGAGTGAGAAACAAGATCAGTGGACCTCATGGGAAGCCTTATTTCAAAGAGTACCGCCTTAACCTGGTGGAGCTGTTCATCAAGGACTTAATTGCATGTCTCTCTGCTGCCGTCTCAAGCCGACTCCTGCCGTGCTGCCAATGCTGTGAAAGTGTCTCACTCGTAAGGATGATAGATAGCCAAGCTCGACGGAGGGCACTGACTGGCACCATGGACGCCGTTGATAGTGAGTATTGTCAGCAACAGGGGCTCTGGCCCATCTGAAATTCTGAACCGTGTGCGGGTAACCCAGTAACTACATGTGTCCCAGTGCCATCGGCAAAGTTGCACCAGCCGCAGGCGCGAAGAGCTTGCGCGCATGCAACACTGGTACTGTACCAAAGCAAGTGCGATGACTTGCAATCCAGGCAGGTGGTCTCGCAACACGTTCCGATGATGATAGGTTTGGGGCAAGGATAGCCTGCTGAGAAGAGGAATGTCAGACGATGATGATCTTGCGGACTTCGACTTCGATGAGTTAGACAAGCTTGTGGAAGAGCACCGGCAGAAGTCAGCTGCTGATGGGAAGGTATGCAAGCAACCGGTGTACGCTTCGTTCCGAGAAAGAAATAGACTAGGCTCATGCTTACTTCAATCGCAGGTGCTTCAGCCACAGCCTACGCCTCCAGTCGCAGCGCAGATAGGCCATATACCCTTGCAACCTCTGCATGTCCAACCCTCACAGCTCCAGCACCAGCAGCAGCTCCAGCAACACCAGAAAGCACCATGGCAGCAACGACCTTCCTGGTGTTCCACCCAGCACCGCCCACCTCCATACAACCAACCACAGCCACAACAACAGCAGCAGAAGCAGCAGCCCTATGCATACAGCCAGCTGCAACAGCAGCAGCAGCGGCCCCCACCTCACAGCAATGCCACTTCCTGGAAGCCCCAGGTGCCCATGCACACGTCAGCACAACCCATACAGCGCCCCTCCAGCTTGGCACAGCAGCTAAGTAGGGCAAGTTCCAACACGGGAGCTGTCCTTGGCAGCTCCAACACCACCTGGAACCCACAGCAAAGCCAGCAACAGCCACAAGCCTATAACCTGCCCCTTCAAACTCAGCGCCCTCCTTTGCAGCCTCAGCAGTACCCTACAGCTTCATATGGAGCTGCAAATTCTGCCACAGGTAACCAGCTGCAGCAGCAGCAGTTGCAGCTACAGCAGCCTGACAGTGTGGCCATTGCCAGCCAGAGGCCTCCACAGCTACCCCCTGTCCAAGGACAGCAGCAGCAGCAGTGGAAACCGCAGCACCAGCAGCAGGAGCAAGTGTCAGGGCAGCAGCAGCAGCAGCAGTTGCCAGGGCAGCAGCAACAACAGCAGTGGCCGCAGCAACAACAGCAGCAGCAGCAGCAAGTGCCAGGGCAGCAGCAACAAGGCGCCCAACAACAGCAGCAACAGAAAGAGCAGCTGCTGACCGAGGTAGCAACCCAACCTCTGGGAGCAGAGCAGCTTCAGCAGGAGCTGCAACGCGCCATAGCAGAGCTGCAAAGCAAACGTGATGAGAATCAGCAGTTGCAGCAGAAGGTGAGCTTGGCACAGGCACGCTAAGGATGCACAGAGAATTAGTACCCTGCTGTTATAGAAAGAAGGGCAGCATGAGCTGCTTAATTACGTCATCCAGGGTGGCGACGTGAATTAGGAGGTGCATATGCTCCTGTGAACGCAATAGTCTTCAGGTATCACATACTGATGCTGATGGCTTGGCCAAAACATGTCCTGGTTGCTCCCAGGACGCATATGTATCTTAGTGGATGATGCTAATTAACAGGTTACGAAGGTGTTGGATAGGCAGCTCGTGTACCAGTCTTGGCTGTACCTTCTCCTTGCCACCTGTACCAAAGCCCCAAAGCACTCTGGTATTTCTTGACCTACCTGCTCGTTTGAGACGTGGCCCGCTGCTAGTGATGCTGAAGGTGATCCTGCTTCTTATACCTGTGGCCCTGAGGATCTGCAACTTCTCCTGCTTGCAGATCTCTGGTATGGAGTCAGAGAGGGGGGATCTGCAGCGGCGGCTGCAGCAGGCATCTCGGGCCCCTGGCAATGCTGGCAGCAGCCACATTGCAAGTCTACGGCAGCAGGATGCTCAAAAGCAGGTACGTCCTGTGTCCTGTTACCATCAGTACATTTTGTGATGTGCCATGTGCCAAAGGTCCTGTACATCAAGCGAGGTGGAACAATGGCATATCTTTTCATATAAGGTCAAAGCTTTGGAAGCTTCAGCAAGATGCACCTCCTTATGCATTGCATGCTATGTGTTAAGGCCATGGCTTGACATGGGGCCTGGCTTCTGTCAGAGGAGAAGGCCACAACAGGACAGATGCCTTCATACCCATTGTCAATTTCAATGAAACGTAAGACCTGCTATGCCAGTGGTCAAACAACCCCAGGCCATCAACACAACACTCCTAATCGCATGATTGAGCCGCATGATCGATGGTCGACTTGCCCACACACAAAGCTGAGGGCTAGATGCAAGAGATCCCTTGCACACCAAGCGATACCCAATGTGGAAATCATACTTATGTCAGAGGTTCTGTGCTTTTGCTTTCAGGTACAAGTCCTCTCACAGAAGCTGGCATTTGCTGAGGAAGAGCTGCATGAGCTGCGGCAGAAGCGAGGGGACAAAGACGAACGACTCGTGAAGGTGGGTACTGTATATCCTATTTGCTGGTTCCCTCTGGGGCCTTGGTGCACTTTGACAGGATGTGCGTGAGAGAACTGTCATTATGCTCAAGCAATGGCACTGGTGATGTGAAATCAAGATGACGTGTCACAAACTCACTCTTACTTCACATAGGAAATTGAGGGAGGGGCTTCTGTAGAAAGTTTCGTTTCTGTTGGAGAACCTGCAGTAGCTGCTATATGAGGTGTGGGTAAGGCTGCAGCATGCTATGGGGATTTGCAGACTGCTTCTGTCTTTTGGAGCCATTGAAGAACGTTGGCTGCCTTGGCTGGGCAGGAGACGCAATAAGGTTTGCAGTGCGTTTCAAACAAGCTGTTAAGTGCTACCGAAGGTGGGTGTGGGAAGTCTGCGACATGCTGTGCGAGGCCGTGGCACAACATAGTGCTTTCAATGCTGAGCAAGTCCTCAGTTATTGAGATGCTACCCTTAACAGTTAAGACACAGTCTGCAACCACCAATGTGATTAAGGCGTGGATGGCTTGCTGAGAGTTGCTGCTGTTTTGGTATGTTTTTTTCTTGCAGGCAGAAGCACTTGTTACTGAGCTGCAGCAAGAGGTGCAGCGGCGAGAAGCCTCTGCCATGCAGCTGGAGCATGAGCTCAAGCTGGAGAAGGAGCGATGGAACAGTGCAGGAGCAGCAGCAACAGCAGGAGGTGCAGGCGGCATAGCTCGGTCTCCGTATGCAGGCAGCGGGGCGCGCCAGGGAGGGGATGCGGGGAGTGGTGCGGGATCTGTGAGCCAGATGCCTAGTACAGCAGGCAGGAAGAGGCGATCAAGTGCTGGAGGGGAGACTAACAGACAGCAGCAGCAGCAGCAGCAGGGGCAGCAGCAGGAGCAGCTGCTCATGCATGGTGTACAAAAAGTAGATGAGGATGCAGGGAGGAGGGTGAAGCAGGAGGGGAGAGCAGAAGTTTGTGCTGCTGATGATACTGGGGGCGATGTGGATATGATTGATGCTGGCGAAGGGCACCCAGCAGCTGATGCTGCTCCCGTTGCTGCTGCAGGGCAAGCTTTGCAAGCTGCCCCTACAGCAGCAGCGCCAGGGGTGGCAGTACTTCAAAGGGACCCAGACGTCCCAGCAGTAGGAGGGGGAACAGCAGCGACGGCAGTAGCAGGCTCGGGGTCTGTAGCTACAGGAGACGGAGCGGGGTCTGGTCCTGCCTTGTCTCTCATCCCAGGCATGGGCATACCGGCATTTGAACCCACCAGCTGGCAGAAGCTGTGGTGTAGCTGCTCGACAGCAGTACAGCAACTGCTGGCCCTAAACCCCTGGGGCAGTACCTTCAGCAGCACCAGCAGTAGCAGCAGCAGCAGCATGGGGACAATGATTCAAGGGCTTAGCCTTCAGCAAGGGCAGCCGGGAGTGCTTGCTAGCACCAGCGGTGGCGGCAGTGGTGGCGGTTGGGTGGAGTGTTCCACTGCTGCTGCAGCGTTACAGCAGCAGCTACAGCCGGTAGCAGCAGGTGCAGCAGCTGTAGCAACTCTTGTGGGACCGCTGCTGCAGCTCCTATCAGCATTAGCAGCTCTGAGAAGCCAGGGTGTAGCAGGTACTGGCCCGGCCCCTCCTGCTGCTGGGCCTTTTCCTGCTGCTGGTGCTGATCTTGGTCCAGATGGAGCAGCAGGTACAGCTGCAGCAGCAGGGTTAGAGGTACTTCAGGGAATGCTTCAGCATGATGATGAAACACTAGAGACAGTTATTCTCATGTTAGGGATATGTTCTTTGCCAGGGGTATTAGGTCAACCACATCAGCAGCAACAGCAACAAAAATTAGCAGAGCAGCAGCAGCAGCAAAAGGAGATGCAGGGTTCAGGTTTACCTAGGTCATATGTGCAGGGTTCAGGGCTATTTGGTGGTACCAGAGGACATAGGGGTACGTCTTGGCAAGGTGCAGATGAAAGGTGCTGGTCTTTGCCAGATGCAGCTGCAGCAGTATCTTTGCAGCTTAGAAGCCCCCAAGCTGCTGCTGCTGTTGATCACAGCAGGACCATACTCCATCACCATCAGCAGCAGCAGCAGCAGCAGGACAGTTGGGGCGTTATGTCTAGCAGCAGGGGTGTAGGTCAGAGACCACTGGTGCTATTTGGAAGTATGCTTACAGCAACAGCAGGAGCAGGGGGAGCTCAGGTCGTGGAAGGAGACTTCTTGAGCCTGCTCCACAGTTTGGCACGGCAGCACCCTCCCCTTCTGCCACAAGTAGGACATGTGCTAGCAGTGCTTGCAACTCGGCTATCACCTACATTACAGCAGCTGCTACTGCCGGTGCTGTCTGGTGGTTTAACTGGACAGCTGCTGTCTCAGGGTTCTGCTGCAGCTAAGTCCTCTGGCCTGGTAGTGCTGCAAGCGCTGCTAGGGTGTCCCGGTGTAGCAGCAGCAGTAGCATCTGCTGCAAGGCAGAAAGGGAGCAGCGAACAGCAGCAGCAAGTAGGAGCAGCAGCAGCAATGGGAGGGGAAATGTGTGATGGTGGCAGTAGCAGAGGGACTAGCAGCAGCATACGAGGAGGGGCCCCAGGGATGTTAGCAGCAACTGGAAGAGGACTGGAAGGGGTAACCAGTCCTTCGGACCTGATTTTGGAGCCTAGTGTTGCTGCTGAGCTGATCATGTCTTGGTTGGATTGCCTTGCATGGGTACCAGAGCCGGCAGTAGCAGTTGGACCACATACACAAGCTGGCTATAGCAGAAGCTGTGTCAGCAGCAGCAGCGCCAGCAGGGGTTTAGGATTAGGGGGTATGTGGGAGGTTCAGCGACGTGCAGTAGCAGCGGCAGCAGCTGCGTTGCAGCTCAGGCACCTGCCACTGCTGTTGTTATTGCTGGGGGAGGAGCTTACGGGTGGCGAGGGTTTAGCACAAAGGCTTGTGGCATTGATAGATGGGGCAAGTGGCGCTGGCAGTGTGGATATCTGCAAGCCTGTGCTACCATGTGCTGTTACAGGGGGTGGGGGCTGCAGATGTTGCAGGGGTGGGTCAGCTGCTGGGGGACAGACGCCAGAGGGCACTGGAGCACCAGCAGCAATAGCAGCAGGAGGAGGGGGAGAAGCAGGAGCAGGGCACGGGAAGGTGGCAGCAATGGGAACAGCAGCAGCTGTCAATCAAGATGGTGGGGAAGCATCTGCAGCTGAAGGTTTGCAGGCCCAGGTTGCTTCCAGGGGTTGCTGTGGGGAGGAGGAGTTCAGGCAGCGGGTGCAGCTGGTGCATGAGGCAATGCTGCTGCTCAGGACGCTGGTGGCAAGCCCTGCTGCTATAGGTAAGGAGATATTATGATATGAGATAGATCACTGCACAGCTTTCGGGCCGTGCAGGACCCGCCACATGACGCCAACCAGTTTGTTAGTGTGTGTCAAGAGAAACCGAGAGCGGACATACATAGAGATGTTATGATCCACGCTTTTTCAAAAGCTAGTATTTCTACATGTCAGAATATTACGACATGTTACTATGGTGTTATCTATGTTAGTTACCATTACAACATGCCATCATATGCTGCATCAAAAGTGCTGTAAGCCCCGCACCTCAAGCTCTTACTGAAGCAGCGATGCAGATGAACCGGTGGGAGGCCTCCATATGCCGGCATGTATGCATGAGAACAGATGCTAAGCACAAGGTGGCACAAGGACAGGGGTTGCATAGCAAGCTCTTTATGTGGGGCCGAGGTTGCAAAATGGGAGGGAAGACTGAGGAAACTTGGGATGGGGGCCACCTCTGCAAGGCTCTGTCTCAACTGGGTACAAGTTATGTCAGGTCACATTGTACCAATTCAACAACTGCATATATTAATGATGCTATGCTTGCATGTACTATGTGTCTATTCTGCTGATGTAGCTTTTGCCACACAATGTCACCAATGGCTGAAGACACCCTGGGCCAGCCATTTCTGCTGCTGTTTGAGCACTGTTAGTATCCATGAACGCTATTTTACTGTAGACATCATATAATCATAGCAATTCACAGGGGTAGAACAACAAACCGTGTACTTCCTTGTCTCCCACAGTACAATTCCTTTTTGCTGCCTGTAGGCAAGGCTGCTGCAGAGGATATGTTGAGCAGCCAAAGCTCTCTGCGGCAGGTCATTACCCTGACCACAAGGCTGGCTGCATGGGCACAGCTAGCAGCTGCGGCCTTACCTGGAGACCCTCACAGCATCGTGCTGCAGGAGCAGCTGCAGCAGCAGGGGGCAGCGGACAGCAAACGACCAGGGAGCAACAGCAGGAGGGTTCATGCGGCAGGGGCATGCTCTCTGTCCATAGACCCCCTCGCCTCTTGGACCTGGTCCTTAACTTCGGCCGCGGGTGGTGGTAGCGGTCTACGGTGGCCTGGAAGCACCAGCAGGCGGCAGCAGCAACAGGATGACGAGGGTGATGCAGGGATGCTGGGGACATGCGTGGTTGTGGTGTTGCAAGAGGTTGGCAGCTTAGCAGGGAGTGTGCATAGGAGGTTCATGTCTTCGTTAGTGTCCTCGGATGCCATGCAGGACTAACTTGTCCTAGGCTTTAGAAGAGTATGCTTGCTCCGCATGGCAAAGTGCAGAGAGAGCACCACCATGGATTGTTGAGTGCATCCTGCGTGTGAATAGCTAGCTGGCTGTCTCCTTTTCCCTGAACCTGCAGAGGATGTCGAGATATGACCTGCGGTGCCAGTCGACCTAGTGGCAAGGGTTCTACAATCCTCTAGAACCCCAGGAACCCTTCATCATCACTTTCACCCCAAGCTTCATGATACAGAGCAGGCCCGCGGTCTTGAGGTCTCCATGCCACATCGCACATGGTTTTCCCTATGTGTTTGATTGTCTCACGTCGTGCTGTGAAGTATCGTCAACTCGAGTGAATGTCCCGTTCTCGCGTGTACTCCGTGTAGTAGGACCACAAATTATAGCCACTACACAACTAATAGGCGTTGAGCTGCTGCAGTGTGGTGTAGGCGTGTATTCGCATGGTGCAAACTACACTGGCAGTGTGGGCGCAGGCAGCTGCTCAGCTAGCACGAAGCCCACGGGCTAAGAAGGCAGCTATAGAATTGACTGCAGCTGCCGCTAACAGAGTCAGGGAGCTTCTGAACACTAGGCACAAGGTGAGTAATTGTCTCTTGACGCGCTTCTCTGCTGTAGCTCTTTCGTTTCCTTGGTGCTGTTCCGTCGGAGGTATCATTGACGAACTTCCGTGTTTGCTGCAGGAGTATCTTAAACTAGGGGTCAAAACTCGTGGCTGCAGTGGCCTTAGCTATACCTTAAACTACTCAGGTAAGCAGTGGGTTGGTTAAAGGATCCATGCAGCAGTAGTTGGTCGCTACCGGTTGTAATGGTAACTGTCCCTGCGTGCAGACCAGAAGGGCAAGTTCGATGAGCTAGTAGAAGACCATGGAGTTAGGATCCTCATAGATCCCAGTGCGCTCATGCACGTGCTGGGCACCAAGATGGACTACTTGGAAGATGAACTCAAGTAAGTGCAGCACCTGCTGCAACTGCATGCAGTGGGCCTGTATCACCTGCGTGGAGATGTGTTGGACACCACGCCTTCATTTGTTGGATTATAGCCAGCTTTACATCAAAGAGCAGCAGTAGTAGTAATTAACATATCTATGCTTTCCAGAAATAACTGCTTGCAGCTTAGGAAAGGGGGCCTCCGTATGGCAGTGCTGTCAGGAATTGACACAAGAACAGTGCATGCGAAGGCTTTTATTAATACCCAGGCACTAGGCAAGCAATGGCGTGCACTTGAGAAATGGGTAGGTTTGCAGGGGTAGGCATGCTCCTGTTGCATGGAAAGCAAGGAAGGTGTAATAGGTACTGCTAGTATCAGTATCTGCACGTATCTGTATGTTTGCATATGCTTTGGCACAATGTTATGGTTGAAGCTATTGTTATTGCCGCTCGCAGGTCGGAGTTTGTCTTCATCAACCCCAATGCCAAGGGTTCCTGTGGCTGTGGCGAGTCCTTCACCACATAGGAGTTCATGCATGCAGTGTGGGGCTGCAGCCTACAGCCTGCCTACCTGGGCAGCGGAACAGGAACAGCAGCTGCTGCCTCCAGGTACCAGAGCGTTGAGAGATACGCAAACAGACCGAGGGTCGGGACAGGAGCCCAGCAGGAGCCTGACAGCAGCAGCTGGCTGGATAGAAGGCCTGCACGGCTCTTATGGTGTTGTTTGGGGAGGGGGAAGGCCGGGGCCAACAAGGTCTAATTCGTTGCCATATTTGCAGGCTGCAAGTATGAGTCTTAGGAAGACCTTGTTGGCCCCAGCATGCAACACACCCTGCCACTATGGGCACTTTAGCAGCTTGACGTGCCACCCGGATCTGCCTACTCGCTGGCTATTTGGCTGTGCCATATGGAGGACAGCAGGACGCCTGCATATTACCTCGCACCTCACTATTGCCAACTAGTGGCAACTGATGGGCGCCAGGCCATCTCGTGCCAGGCTGGAGTTGTGATGGCAGCTGGGGGAGTAGCGCAGGCTGAAAAATATGGAGTGTTGAGTGGATGAAGAGTGACTGCAAGGAGTGTACTCTGAAGCAGAATAGCCATGCTTGTGAGACCCCAAGGGATTTACGTAAACCACTAGTGCTGCTAGTGCCAGTGAGTAAAGCAGACCAGTGCCTTGCCAGGCTGAAATCTGTGCGCTGTGTGGTGGTGACTTCGGACACTGCTGCATGTGCAGCTAGAGGGTGGTGGTGATTCAGCATGCACCTGAGGTTTCTGTCTTCCTCAACAAGTTTGCATTGGAGTGTACAGTAGGAAGTATGTTGCACGGGGGGATGTTTTGTAGCTGCTAGCAGGGCTGTTTGCTGTGGTGATGGGGCCTATCCCTTGAGTGTTTGGTTGAGCACGACAAGTTTCCCCGAGTTCTGGGGTTGTCTTTTGTACGGTGGAACGTTGCTGGGGCACGGTTTGTGGGCAAATGAGCAATTTGACTGTCTGGGCATGTTAGGTCATATCTGCCCATGCTCTGATGATCATGCTGGGTACATGAGTTGCTCGGGTGCTGGAGAGGAATCCATTGTGTTGGGATCCCTCAAAAGTGTGTTTGGTCGGTTCGACCTAGCAGCCCTCTTGCGGTTGCCACAACTTAGATGTTTGTTTGTTTTGTTTGAAAGTCTTTAAATGTTGCTGAGGGGTTCCTGCTTTATCATAATGACAAAACGGAGTGTGCAATGGTGTGGCTTTGGTGAAAGGTTCATCCATTGTGTCTTCCTGCTTGCAATCAGCGCTCTCTCGGGTTGAGAGCTAGCAAGCACCCTGCTGATGCCGTTACGAGCCACAGCTACTCTTGTCTGAGTTACTCAATTACGGCATGGCATCAATTTCAACACAGTTAGGCGGGGCTGATTATTTTTCCTTAGCTCTTCGGCTGGGATGGTGCTGTGAGATGGGTGTGTTTCGGGTTTGTGCTGTGGCCAGTAACCGCCATCCGACGCCCATGTCGAGTGCTGCGGCCATATGGTGCTGCGACGGCTGTGAAACGCATATGCTAGGCGTTGATCCGATGCAGCCCAGCTAGGATAGAGCACAGCATGGACTAAGTTGATTGGGGGTGATGTTGCTGCACACGTAGGCACCCTCACCCTGTCCATTTGGCACCGCGAGAGTTGCTGTCATGCAAGGCCAGAGGTCACAGTGTACTTGCTTTGCGAGTTGAATGTGGAAGCACGAGAATATTGGTATAGTGGAAGCCTGACTGTTTGTGTAATGGGCGTTCCTTGATCATGCACCATCCCAAGGTCGTTGTCACTAGAGCAGTGACGAGAAGTCCTGAGTGATCCTAGTCTGCAAGACGCAGACTACACGTCGTACCCTCCAGGGGCATGTAGGTAGCAGTGCCTGAGGCAGATTGGCTGTTGAACCTCCCAGACAAGTCTTTATAAACGGCAGGTTCCTTGGTGTGGGAGGGCTGATGTAAGCCTAAACCTTGACAGACATTCGTCGTTGCCTATCCCGTCACTGTTTTCGGAAGATCTTATCAATTTGGAATAGGTACTCAACAGGTGGCGGCCTGTCCTGCACCTTTAGGTCGTGCTGTCCTCGTACATGTGCCTACTTGGCTGCGCGAGTCCGGCCGTAACGGTGCTCGCATGCATAAATGCCCAAATCTAGCGACAGCCGCCCGCAGGTGGAAGCAATTGAGGCCCTGCTGTGATTTGGAGAGCCGTGCGAAGCGTGGATTTTGCTTAAAGGCCGGAGCCCTCATAACCTGGGTGGTGTCTGACTCGCGTTGACACTAAAGTAATGCCCTGATATTGTCGGCGGTTCTAATCAGAGCAGAACAGCATCTAATTAGGCGTTCGTGGATTGTCAGTTCCGCAGCTGGCTTGCCCTGCGCACGACATGATGGCAACGGCCAGTACCAGCATTCAGCCAACGCTCCCAATGATGACCGAGACCGTGGATTTCTCGTTCTTGTGGCAGCAAGATCACCTCTCGGACTACACCCTACTTATCTCCTACCAGCCGGAGACCGCGCCAGGGTGCAGCAATCCCGCCATGGGCAACCCGACCAGGGACACCAGCCCCAACCAACTTTCCAGCCTCTTCAAACGGAGAGCTCCGAGCAGTTACGACCCGCGCACGTCCATGCGGGCGGATCCATACTACGAACTTCTCCCAGAGCAATTTTTAGCGCGATCAGGCCAACCAGGCAGCAGCAGTGGTGCTAAGGGCCCAAGCCTTGAGGGTGCAGCAGCCCTACGGAACCCTCCCCTTCGACCTTCAGACCTGCATCATCCTGTTACGCGCAGCCAAGACCAATCAGGCAACCCAGCTGTAAGCATGCACCCGTTCTCTGATTTACCTCCCAGCATCCAAGAGCGGTTTAGGGGTCAAAAGGCAGGCGTCACGCACAATGCCTCTCCAAAACCAGGTCTTCCCTCGCTTACAGACCCCTCCTCGCGCACTCTGCCGGGCTTAGGACCTTCCTTGCATGCAGCTATTGTGCGGCATACATTCAAAACTCCAGCTGAGGGTGCAGCGCCAGCAGCAGCAGAAGCAGACAAAGAGGCGGAGAAGCAGCAGCAGGAGCAGCAGCAGGGGCTTGTAACAGCAGCAGGGGCAGCAGCAGCAGCAGAAGCAGAAACTGCTGACACTGCCAGACCGCTTACTAGAGCCCAGAAGCGCAGGAGGGGACAAAACCCAACAGCAGCAGCAGCAGCAGCAGGAGGAACCCGAGGCAATCAGCATGAACACCAGCAGCAGCAGGATGAACCGGTAATGAAAGAGGAGGAGGACGATGAGGTTATAGTGTTACTAGAGGGGAAAGGCAAGAAGAGCGCATGTGCCAGCAAGCGGCGCAAGACCGAGGGTGCAGGGGGTGGAGGAAAGGGGGCGCTAAGAGACAGCGCCGGGAAGGTCTCTGGGGCTGGGGGTTTGGCGCTGAAAAGCAGCAGCAGCGGTAGGAAGGGACATGGTGGGGGGCAGGGGTCCTTGAGCAAAGAGATTACGCCTATAGCACCACCAGCAGCAGCAGCAGGAGCAGGAGCTCGTTCGCCAAAAACCCCTGCATATGTGGTCGGTATGGGCGATACAAACAATACTGCCATTCCAAATACCAAGGCTGTCTATCAAGGAGGAGCAGCAGCAGCAGCAGCAAGGGCGTTGTGCAGTAGCAAAGCAGCAGCAACAGCAGCAGCAGCAGCAGTAGCGGGAGAGAGGCGTTCACCAGAAGCAGCTGCAGCAGAAGGGGCGGGAGCAGTAGCAGAGGGTGGGCTAGCGGCAGGACCGGCGGCAGCAGCTGGTCCGGGGGTTTCGGAGGAGCATGCGGGGCCGTCTGTGCCGGGGTTGGTGGAGGCGCGGTCGCTGCCGGTGCATGGTGCGGTGCTGTCTGCGATGAGTGATTATTTCAGGACGTTGATCCAGAGTTGGAATGGGAAGGAGAAGGTGCTGCATATGCAGGTGGCGGAGGATGAGGTGGACATTGCATTGGTGCTCCTGCAGTTCATGTGAGTGTTTAGTGGGGAGAGGGGTTGGGGGGAGGCGCAACCGGGGGGCGTGGGGGCGAGAGGGAGGGGTGGGGGAGGTGCCTTAGTTTATTGGTCCTAGTTTGTGTGGAGGGGGTTAGGGGGGAAGGGACAGGTAACGGAAGATGAAGTGGGCATTGCACTGGTGCTGCTGCAGTTTATGTGAGTGGGGGTGGGGGGAAGAGGATGGATGGGCATAAGTATCTTCTCTAGTTAGGTATGAGAGGGGGCAGGGGACAATAGACAGGTGGCGGAGGATGAGGTGGACATTGCACTGGTGCTGCTGCAGTTCATATGAGGGGGGGGGGGGGAGGAGAGGGGGTGTGTACTATCACTAGCTTGTAATGTGAGGGGGCTAGGGGAACATGGACAGGTGGCGAACTCTGAGGTGGAATTTGCATTGGTATTGCTGCAGTTCATGTGAGTGCTGCGGGGAGAGGGCGTGGTTACCTTTGGACTAATCTGTATGGAATTGTATGGGAGGGGCCCAGGAGGAACGGACATGTGGTGGGGGATGAGGTGGACATTGCACTGCTGCTGTTGCAGTTCATGTGGGTGCTGGGGGCCTGAAGGGGGTTGAGACGCGGAGCCTATGGCACTTTGTCCGTGGCATACCATGAAGTAACAATGTTGTCAGGCTGGTGGGACATTGCTAGGCATAACAAACTGCACTTTCTGGCATCTCACAAACACTGTGAACTAGTACACAGAAACAGCAGCCAGAAGGACATTGGTAACCTTTTATCGTGCTGTGACCCCACCGTAGGTACACGGGCAAGCTGAAGTCCCTGCCTCAGGAGGAGATGTTGTACTCTTTACCTATATACCTGTGCTTAAGTATACCTGTATACCTGTGCTTTGTTATCTTTATCTGTACCTATACCTGAATACCTGTACCTACATTCAATAGAGTTCTTACCTACTACAACAATTATTATAATATGATGTTTCTACCCAACCTCCAGTACATAATGTTATCTCTGCTGGTGCTCCTGTGATCCCTCCAGGTACACGGGCAAGTTGAAGTCCCTGCCCCAGGAGGAGATGCTGAAGCTGATGAAACTGGCAGATCGCTACCAGGTCAAAAACTGCCCCACTGCATGTGCTAGGAGGTGAGGGGGACACAGGGGATCGGGCGTTGGGCTTAGAGGCCAGGCTTTGGAAGGGGTGATCAGGTTTAGGGTTTAGGAGGGTGAGCATGTTTGTGCTTTAGGAGGGTGATCATGTTTGTGCTTTAGGAGGGTGCTCAGGTTTGGGATCCAGGAGGATGATTAGCTTTAGGTTTTAAAAGGGGTGCTTGCATTAGGACCAGCTGTCTGTCAGATCGCAACCACTAGGTAGAGGATTCTAAAGTATTAACATCGAACATTTTCCCTAGCCCATGGTTGGTTTGCTTTGGTTAACTGTGTTTTCTAGGTTTTGTGGGGTGTTGCTGATACCTGAGTAGACCAGCTTATGATGGAGGTCGACATCAAACCTGTATCCGTTTTCTTGCTATGAAAGCTCATCTTAAAAGGCTTTTTTTATGAAGGCTTTTTGTAACTGTGGATGGTCTGCTGCCTGCTGCTGTACCTCTGTCTTTGTAGGTTTGCAGATACCCCCGTGGACCAGCTAAAGATGGTAGGATCTTCATCAGACCTCTGTCATTCCCCTTTCTTTGTTATTCACCTTCCCCTCAAGCCAACCCTACTCTGCTTTTGGTTTACTTTTTTTTGTAGGTTTGCTGATACCCCAGTGGAGCAGCTGAAGATGGAGACCACCAGACCTCTGTCATTTCCCTTCTTATATAACCGACCTTTAAGCATTTTCTTCAATTACTCCTTTTGCAGGTTTGCTGATACCCCCGTGGAGCAGCTGAAGATGGAGACCATCAGGGCCATCTATGAGTGGCCCAGCTTCTTGCATGAGGCAGAGCCATTCGCAGGGGTGCTGGCTAAAGCACGGGCGAAGCTACTAGATCAGTTTGGGGACTTGGAGGGGGCCTGGCAGGACCCGGAGACACGGCAACAATTCCTGAAGCTGCCTTTCAGGTAGGAAGGGGGAGAAAGCCAGACAGCAGGAGCAGGATTGGGCAGAGGGGGTGTGGAGGGAGGCAGCGGATTGATAAGGGATTGTCAAGCCAGGAGTGGGAGATGGGGAGGAGGAGGGAGAGCAGGAGCGGGATTGGGCAGTGGGGGTACGGAGAGAGGCGGTGGATGGCAGAAGGTATTGTCAAGCTTGTTATATAGCTCTTGGTAGCGGAAGATGGGGAGGAGGGTGCTGGTTAAGGCAGGGGCCGGGCAGGTGGATAGGTTTCGGGACTTTGAGGGGCATGGCAGAAAGACAAGACAACATTTCTGAAGCCGCCTTTTAGGTATGAAACGGGAGAAGAAGAGACATATTGGGATTGGAACCGGGATCTGGCAGTGAGGGCTTGGAGGGAGGGATCTCCAGAGAGGCAGCTGATGCACACGGGGATTGAGAAGCTTTACTTTAGCCGTTGGAAATTGGGTGCAGGGTGCTGGGTAGGTAAGATGCAGTGAGAGGTTTGGATAAGCAGGTTTGGATAAGCGGCACTAAAGGAGGTATATAGTGTAGATGAGGACAGGGAAGGGCAAGCAATGGCGGATAGCAAAGCAAGGGAAAGAAGTAGTGGGAAGGTACAAAGGGGGCTATTACGGCAGCAACAACTGGTGAGAAGGATACTGGATATGTCGTAAGGGCCTAAGCTCTCCTGCCCTGGCTTCCTCACCTTGATTGATGTGGCCTGCCTAGAATCATAGGACTTGACCCCCTCTACAATGAATACCTCCTCAATGATATGCCTGGTAGGTGGTAACTAGTGCCTCTTTGCTCTCCTCTTTCTTCTCACAAGGCCTTGAAGCTGAGAGTGATGAAATTGACCAGCCCGAATAAGCTTTTTGTCTTGGATGTATCTGTTCGCCACTGACAGCCCTTGCTTTGTGTTATTTGTGATCAGAGCTTCAAAGCAATCAACGCAGAGAGGGGCGAGACTGACCACGAATCTCAAACATGCCTCTGTCTGCCTGTGCATGCTGTCTCCTGCTCTCGTGGCCTTAGTTCTGAGTACTGGTCCTGGAGTCATGTAGTGTGTGCTGCATGGTCTAAGGGCTGTCCCTTGATCTAGCTCACATATCTGTGTCCTGTACCTGCGATCGGCCCCAAAGCCCCGTCCCCTTTGCCAGTGAGGGACTGCAGCTCACTGATGCTGTCTATCAATGCCTGGGTCTGTCTCATGACATGTATTCGTGTCTCATCTTGATATTTTTCCTGTCTTGTGTTCAGGGCTGTGAAGCAGTTAGCACACTAATAAGTGATAGCACACTAATGAAACTTATTGGAGTCATGTGGCCAGCGCTGCATGGTCCAAGGGCTGTGCAGTGTTCTCTCTCAATCATATGTTTGTGTCTCATCTTGCTCTTTGCTTCCCTTGTGTTCAGGGCTGTGAAGCAGTTAGCTGAGAGTGATGAGACCAAGGTGTGGTCTGAGAACACTATGCTCATTGCTCTGGTCACATGGATGGGACAGAACGCCAGCAGCTGGTCAGCTATGGGCATCAGGAATGAACTGGCAGAGCTGGTAAGGGCTGGAGCATGGGGGAAAGGGGCGGGGGGCAGGGAGACAAAGGGTTGGGAGGAGGTGTAAGGGCATGTGCGTGTGTGCATGTCTAACTAGGGAGGTAGACGATTGTACTTGAGACCATACTGGTGGCTAAGGTTGTCCTAGGGTGTCCCTGGGGCCAGGTGGATGGGACAGAATGGAAGCAGCTGATTGTGGGCATTAGGAATGAAATGGCAGAGCTGATAAGGGGGATATTTGGGCGGGTTTGAGAAAGGAAGAGGTATTGTAAGCTGTGTTTTTTCACCTGGGAGAAAAGTGGGCTTAGGCAAGTAAAAGAGCAAATTTAAGGATAGTTTCCACAGGCTAGCTTGTCAATAGAGACCATTGATTATTGGATCTATTGGATGTTATGTTGTATTCTCGTCTGGCTTCATCCCTGGGCAAACAGCAGGGTACTCACAACTACACCTTCAGTCCTGTCCCCAAGAATACCTGTATCTCCCAAAACACTGAACCCCTACCCCTGCCCATTTCTGCGGGCCCGAGACCGCAGCTCTGCGCTCGAGGGCGCTGCTCACTCTGAATAATGATCATTTCAGCCCTGGGCAAAGCCTTAACAGCTGTCTTACCAAGGTCCTGATTGCTGCTGTTGCTGCTCTCTGCTGCAGATCCGCATCCAGCACTTGTCCCCTTGCTTCCTGGGCAGTGTGCTGAGGAAGCTCCATGTGCTGGGGACTGCCATCAGCTCAGATGCGCTCATAGCAGCAGGTGAGGGGGCACCAGGTGTCACTAGTGACTGACTGGCGAGTGACTCTGGCTAAGTCACATGATGGTCCAATGGTGGTATTTATTGAGGTCCTAAAAACGACCAGAAACAAGGCAGTGCAATGCTTGGCATCACTGTTTTCCTTTTCTCTTTTCCGTTTCTGCATTTACGCTTGGTAGACGGATATAGGCTTCAGAGCTTCTGCATCAAAGATCATGAAGTTAGTAGTAGCCTCTTAGGAAAGCCCCATAATCATGTGCCAGAAGGCCGATTGAGGCGACTTGCATGTAGCTGCTGGTGCTGCTGCTTCCATGGCCTTGCTCCTACCACCTAGGGGGATTGCTGGGCTTCCTGCTTTTTTGGGGGCTGGCCTACTAGATCAGGGGTCAAGTCCCTTTTGTCTAAGGGCGCAAATACTCATGAAGCATTCATGACCGCGCGAATTGCGGTGCGCTTTATGCGCAGCCCGCTACTCCTCAGCAAAGAAGCAGAGAAGCAGTTTTTGCCAAGCAATCTTTCCCTAAGCTTCATGCCCTACGCTTTCTCTCCTTTAACATGCCCTTGCAGCTGGCTTTGTGCAGCAGAATAGATCTAAACTGCTATATGAAGAGCCTTATTTCTGTCTCCCTTGTCCCAAGCGCACATGATTTCATGAAGCATTCCTAAAAGCGCAAAATGTCTTGTGTTCCATGTGCAGCCCGCTACTCCTCAGCAAACGATGCCACACGTGCCAAGCTGCACGCCCTGCCCAACAAAGGTGGTCGCATGAAGGTGCTGCTTGCTCCCCCTCGTGCCAAGACGTCTGTCACTAAGCTTCAGTTTGAATGGGTTCTTGAGCTGAAGGAGGTGAAGGCGCTGATCAGCAGCTTCAAGAGCACCAAGGTCACGGTGGATAAGTACAGTGAACCACACTTCTTCAATGGCTTCCACTTCCAGTTCGTGCTGCAGGTGGGAAGGGGGAAAGGGTGGGTGTAAACTTTAGGTATAGGGTCTAAAGATATATGGGGGATAGTATTTTAGGTCTAACAGATTACGAGAGGGGGGAGGAGGTCGGAGAGGGGGATATCTGGAAAGTGAGAGAAAAGGAGGGGCTGATTGTGGTTGCGGCATACCCATTTACTGATTTTCAGCTCCTTTTACGCTGTAGGAACAAGCTTTTTTCTATCTCTATCCCTACTGTCTTCATATGAATTAGAAAAGGTAACCTATGGTCAGTAATCTCCAGCCAAGCAGGAGATATTTGGGATTCACCATTCACGTTAACCAATTAAGTGTACCGGATAATGCAATTGCCTAACGTTTGCCCAACCGTAGGAAAGAGCCATGTATCCCCGTAGCCATGATATTTCATGAAGGCGAGCGGTCACCCAATTAGTCTGTATCCCATGGTGCTGCTCCTCTTATAGGTGTTGGAGCCGCCTGCCAAGAGCCACCTACCAGCGCCACAGACCGCCGTGGACGTCTTCATCGGCGCGACGGCCCGCATCCATGCTGGGAACCACATGCATCTGCCAGACGTGCTGTACTTCAAAGGCGCGCTGTACGCTAGGGAAGTGAGCACTGGGGATTTCACGTTTGTGAACCGCATGGAGAGCGGTTTTGTGTGCGGTACGGCGGGGTGGGGGTTCCGGAACTTCTTGCGGATTACGGATTGGGAGAATGAGGACCAGACGAGGAGGTTCTTTTATGATGGGAAGTTGCACTTGCGGTGTGTGATTGATAACTGCGAGTAGCAGGGTGGAAGAAGGGGAGCAGCGTGAGCGTTAGCTGTTGAGCAGGAGGCGAATGGGCGGGAGAGGAGGAGGGGCAGGACAATGAGGACCAGACGAGAAGGTTCTTTTATGATGGGAAGTTGCACTTGCGGTGTGTGATTGATAACTGCGAGTAGCAGGGTGGAAGAAGGGGAGCAGCGTGAGCTCTAGCTGTTGAGCAGGAGGGGAATGGGCGGGAGAGGAGGAGGGGCAGGACAATGAGGACCAGACGAGAAGGTTCTTTTATGATGGGAAGTTGCACTTGAGGTGTGGGATTGATAACTGCAATAGTAAGGAAGGACATGAGAAGCAGCTGGGTGAGCTGGAGTGGGAGGGAGGAGGGGGAGGGAGGGAGGGAGGGAGGGGACATTGAGGACGAGTCGAGTGGGTTCTTCTACGATCAGAATTGCACTTGCGGTGTGTGATTGATAACTGCAAACAGTAGGGTGGAAGGCAGGGGCAGCATTGGATGGCTATTAATCCAGCAAGGGGGAGAAGGTTGATAGGTGGGAAGCGGGGTGGGAAGTTGCACCTTTGATGTGTGAGTGAAAACTGCGAGTAGTAGGGTGGGGCAAAAGGAACAGCATGAGGATAACTAACTGATAGAGCAGGAGGGGGGAGAAGGAGAGGAGGGAGGGAGGGAGGGGAAGGGGAGGAGGCCAAGATGGCGTGGCTCATACACACCATGTCTTCCATATACCGAAGCCTGCTTTTGACAGCAGGATTGGCTTTTTGGAAGGCTTGGTGTGGATGTGGCTTGTTGCATCATGTGGGTCTTGGTGGGTCTTAGTGGGACCTAATGGCTGCTGTGTTATGGGTTTCTCCTTGGGCCAGTGCTGGAAGAGGAAGTACAGTGTAAGAAGGGACAAGGGAGAAGGCCCTTTCATGGCATTGCCCGAGATTATCTTTTTGGGGACTCTTGTTTTCGCATCTCGAGCTCTCTTGCCTCGTGGAGCTCTCCTGCTATCTTTGCTAGGCTGATTGGACAATTGCGGCAGGGGAGGCAGAGCTGGAGTACATCTTTGGAATGACCACAGAAGCCACGATAGCTAGCATGAGGCTTCTGACTGTGGTTAAAAGTAAACACAGTCAAGAACACCATGCTAGTTATCCTGACGTCTGTGGTCAGAATAGCAAAGTGTATCAGCTGTACATGAGAGATATACTTACTAAGCTCTGGAGGTCTTGCTTGCATATTAGGGGCAAGGGCAGGGTAGTCAATAAGGCTGGGTCTCTGCAGCTATCATGAGAGCAGGCATTGGGTAGTTCCATATGCGCGCATTTGTATGTTTTGATGGATCAGGAGGACAGGGTAGGGGGGGAACACACCATGTGTGCTAGTACCGCTTCTTCCGCAAAACTACGCAGGGCCAACACCCGCAGTCCACTCACTCACAGGCTGGGTCGGATTGAGGGAAGTCGCGGGGCTGGGTAAGTTAGTTTTTGGGTATGGCTGATGAGGATGGGTGTGACCAGAGGTAGATAAACCCTAAAAAATGTATTAAGTTAATGAGGGGGTTATTACCTCCGGTGCTGGGAAGGGCCTAGGGGTTTGGGCTGGATCCGAGTGATGAGGCTAGGTCTGAAACATTAGGCTAGCTTGTTGAACAGTCTGACTGGGGGGGTTTAGAGGAGGCCGAGTTTGGGTGGTTCTTGGAAGAGGGTGCAGGGTCCAGGGCATCATATTGCTTTGTTAGAGATGAAGTTAGGTTATGTTAAAAGCAAAGGGGTGGAGATGCGTTTGGCAGGAAGCTGGTGTCACCAGTGAAAGGGTGCGGAAGCTTAGGGTGGAAGGGTGCGGGGGCTAAACCCTAAACCCTGTCACTTGTGGAAGGGTGCGGGGGCGGTAGTTGGGCAGGCACCTGTTTATATGTAACTGCTGCTAATTTAGTTGGTTCAATAGGGAGCATTGGGTGCGAGGTGACTAAGGCGATCTCAGCAGCTACTACTTTCTTGTGTGTGGCTGCTTCATGTTCAATTGTCTTGATGGCTCAGATGTCTACTTTGTCGCCGTCATGGGCAACCCTGTGCGGGGCTGATTTGTATCTGTAATTCAGTTGGCTGTGGGGGGAGCATTGGCGTGTGTGTGGTTTGGGTGGGTGGGGGGTGTGGGATTGAGGTTGGGTCGGGTTGGTGGTTGTGGTTACGGGCGGGTGGGGGCGTTGGGGGGAGGGGAGTGAGCACCCCCACCCAACACCCCATCCCCTTTTGGTGCTATTTGGCAGCAACCGGCAAGTTAGTTCTCAGCAGGTGTGGTTGATACTGGCGTTTGCTTATTAATACTGCATGTATGTTGCCAAGTTACATGCTGACTGCTTGTGCCTGCATTGACGCATGCATAGTTGAGATAGAGATATGCCCTGCAACCAGCTTTAATGCAGTCTCTGGCATTTAGGTATGCTGCATCTTGATGACATGTTGAGTAGGTTACGGTTTTAGGGGGACCTAAAACCTAAACCATAAACCCTGGCAGTTAGGTGTTGTGCATGTTGATGACATGTTGAGTAGTGCTAAGACCTTCACGCGAGCTTGGTGGGGTGTCTTCTCAGCACTGGTCACTCCGCAAGTGAGCACTGCTGGCAAGACACCCCTTTAAGCTTGTGTGGGTGTGTGGGCGGGCATCTGTCTTGCTGACGTCCATATTGCTTAGTCAGATGTGGAGCAAGTGGCAGGGCATATCTGTCCTGCTGCAGGCTGCATGTGACATTTTGGTGGTCGGCTGCCTTTGCCGGGGTGATAGATAGGCATGCCAGGGGTGTTTGTGGGGGTGGCAGGGAAGTTGGGCTGCTGGATACTGCCAGGAGGGGTTTCAGTCCCCCAAGTTGTATTGCTGTTTTGTTGCGTGCTGCTGTCATAGGCGGCAAGTGAAAGTTTCATCGTTTGGGACCGTTTGTCACACATTCTACCTATTAAGCTCAGACACATCCTGAGAGCTGGTTAGGTTCGACGGCTCCTCTCAAGCTCTCTGTTGGTGACAGTGGTGGGTTAACTGTGAAATGGATGCTATTCTAGCCCAGCTGGAGGCAGACATGGAGCTTGGGAGTTTGGTGTGTTTGGTCGGTTCGGCCTAGCAGCCCTTTGCGGTTGCCACACCTTAAATGTTTGTTATGTTATGTTATGTTTGTAGACACTGGGCCTTAGCCCTACGGCGTCTTATTATTACATTTCATGATATGCCATAGCAATAAGTGCCATAGGCCCCGCACCTCAAGCTGTCACAAAGAGCAGCGAGGTGGAACAGAATACGGGTAAACTTCGACATGTATGACAATATATGCATGCCTAAACATGAGGTCCAGCAGCTAGGTCAAAATCACCCAAAACCTCCACTGCCCCAATGGGGGTAAGAGCCTCCCTCCTACTTGAGAAAGCAAGGAGGGCTTGTAAGCCCGGGTGCAAGCAATAGTTGGTAACAAACCCCATTGGTTGGACCTCACGCCACATCAGAAGGGTGAGCATAAGCATTCCTAATCTTCCAAGCAGCTGCAACATGTTTAGCTATACACTTAAATGCATGCTTGAAAGGGCCATATACTAAGCCAGACTCCTCATCGACGTCTACACCCCAGAACTCTTCATTAAGCATGCTATGCAGCTTCTCCTCATCAGATTTGCCATCCAATATCTGACATTTTGCAGCAACATCAGGGTCAGAAGTCAGCTTCTCCCACAGCTTTTGCCTTTGTGCCTGGTAAACAGGACAGTCAAACAAGAAGTGTTCAGGAGACTCAACTTCACCTCCCAATTCAGGGCCAAGATCACAGGACTACGGACTACGGCGTCTATTGGTTTGTTTGTTTTTTATTGGGTGGAGCTATGTAAACTAGGCGGAGCTTCTGGTAATGCTGCAGCTGAGTCTGCGTGATGTGTGCATGCAGGATGGGGGAGAGGGGGAGGTGTCAACTTCATCAGGTTTTGATTCCAATGCATTGGTCTCCATAGTTGGATGTATGCTTGGGTATATCTATTGATTGGTGGTATGGAATCCATTGTCTTTGGACCCATCCGATGGTGTGTTTGGTCGTTTCGACCCAGCAGCCCTTTGCGGTTGCCTCACCTTGAATTTTTGTTTGTTTGTTTGATTGGTGAATGAGGTAGTAGGTTTTGCTGCTAGTGTTTGAGGGTACCTCTGGTCCGTTGTTCATTGTGGTCCCTGTGCTTGATACATCGAACCATTATGATGCTAGCAGCAATTTAGCATGCACTACGACGCACCGTTGCAAGCCGACGAGGGTGTCAGGAGTGTGACCATTGTGTGGTTGGTAAGGTGGCGACGCCGGCGGGTCGGAAGGTTCGGTCACCTGGTTCCAACGAACTTCATGCCTCCAAGACTTCGTTTTCTACCATCCAGGTTCTTCTCTGGTAACCTGATTAGGCGGCGTCTGAACTCCCGAACGCTGCAACTCTTTTGCGACAATCTCACCTGTCGGTACGGCCATTGATCCTGGGCGGGGGTAACCGCCTAAGGGCAAGATCCGGGCCCCTGTATCGACAAAACCATGGGCACTTATACGCCGTCCGTTGTCTGTTGCATGGCGTTGCTGCTGATAGGAGCATCATCCTGCCTGGCTCGGCCAGGGCCAGTCCGCTCAGGTGAGCATGTGATGGCACGGAAATCCAGAAGGTCACATGTTCATGTCAGCTGAATCTCGAAAGGCGAAAGCATGACGTTAATGTGCAAACTATATTCATGGTAACATGGAATGGCCATTTACACTGACGTTGGCAGTACCAAGGTTCTGACTTTGTTGGATCTGACATGCGCTACTGAGTCCTGACCAAACTTTGGCCATATGCGCAGGGCGAATGCTGCTCCAGACCGAAACCAAGTTCTCTGTAGCGGGCATGCCGTACTACAACTTATGGCTGCAGGCTGGGCAATGTGCTGTTCAGGAAACTGAGACACCCGAGTGTGCTGGTTACAAGGCATCTGCTGGTGACGATGTCGTGTTCCCAGAGGTCGTGTCAGCTGAGGATCCTGAGATCGTTTACTTCAAGGGCACTGATGGGCAAAATGCTCTTAACTGCACCACCGATACTCCTAGTTGTATTATTATCACTCCTGAAGGGGGCTTTTCAGGTGAGAGCAGGAAGGAAGCAGATTAATCAGTGGCCCTGAGTCCTTTGCCCTGCAATTCAAGAATTGAGGGAAATGATTGGTTCCAGAAAGGCTTTATAGGGGGTTTCTAAAGCCTGAGTTTATCATATGGACGCTGCTACTTCCGCACTTGGCCGGCACCAGCAAAGTATGCCAACAGCAAGAGCAACAGCACCATGATACAGAGACATTTAGAGGGCATGGGATGTTATGAATTTTCATGCCGCTGATACCATATTGCAAGAGGTTTCGAATCAGGACTGGGATGGCCACAATTTGCTGCCAGGCCAGGGCCTGCATGGTGCCTATGCAGTGTGCATTCATTGAAAACAGAGATGTGGCCAGCCCCAACAGCTATGAATTATGCGAGCATTAGATTAAGCATCTTGCATCTCTGTCCGAATGCTCGTTGGCTGCAGTGGGGCCATGCTTGCAGCATCATAATAGCCAATTGGCAAGAGAGCTGGGCCAGAGTTCTTGTTACCTGTCTGGGTCTTTCCATCACCTTATAGGATAGTAGAGGGACCAAGTTGGCACAGCAACCTTCATGTAATTCTAAGTCTGTCACGCATTTGCATGCTAGGACCTCCAACAGCTCCGGGTTACAGAGCCCATAGTCCCAAATGGTAACGTGGGCACTTCTTTTGAATAAATCAAATTTGATGTTCTGTACGTTCAATTTGTCCAATGCTGCAGATTACGTTGTGGACCCCACTTGCTTCTCTAACTTTGCCAACTACTCCCAGCAGTGTGCTCTTGGCCGGAACGAGACTTCTGGGACAGATGCTGCCACCTGTGCAAATTGGTCACGAGTCATCTGTTCCAGGCTTTGCGGTGGCACATGCTCCACCGACCAGGTGACCTATCGCGGGGCTAGGTTAGTCTGCACTTATGAGGACACGAGCTGCACTCTTACATTCGGCACTGGCGCTGCTGCTGGTACTGCTGCTGAGTCACCCAGTATCACTAGTGCCGGTGCTCCGGCACCCCCCGACACAAGCACTAACTTCACCCCCCGGGCCATCAGCAGTCCTGCAGTTGACAATGATACAAACCTTGACCTCCCTGAAGAGTTAGTTGATGTCGATGAAGATACTGTTGATGAGGAGGTGGGCAGTGGTGCTGATGACGCCACCGAAGGATGATTATGGTATTGCTGATCAGTGGCAATTTGAGCGCACTGCAGAGTGCATGCACAATTCACGGTGGGGGCACAGTAGCGGTATCAGATCTGCAGGTTGATGATGATCTCACTCCATCGCCTATTATCCGCTCTTAGCCGGCAGGGGATTCAATCTCCAAATGGACATCAGTTGCTAGCATCATAGGGGTGCTTTGTAGAAGTGAGCAGCAAACTTCATCAACCCGCATAGCTGGCTTTGAAGGTCTGGTCTGGCTTGCAGAGTTAGTAGCAAACACAGGTGTTGAACCTTTTTCGTCTGACCAGGAGTGGGAGTGATTGATGAATCACTCACTTCTTTTTGTTGAGAAAACAATCTGGCGCAGCTTGGTAAGACTGCCGGTAACCTCCTTCCTTGGGTTGGATTCACTCGTATTCTGCTCATAAAGCTGCCTTGGGCGGCACTGTTGGAGGGCCACTTGTAATCGTAACGTAGTGCCACTCGAGATTTATATTGCAATCCGTAGCCTCAGCTTGTGGGCAAGTCGATTGTGTGGTTTGGTGATTGTGATCAAAACTAAACCATGGCCTGGGTCGTTGGCCATTGGCATACGAGCTGGTCTTGGTGGTTGATTATACACAATTTCAACAAGTGGTCAGTCATGGCGACACTAGAAGCAGTGTAATCAGCGTAAATGGAGGTCTGGAGGAGCTGCAAACTGAAGCACGGAGTGGATATACACTGGGCGGTAGTGGTGCATAAGTTTAAGGCAGAAACCGTAATAGCACTACGGGAGGTGCATTTCCCCCTCCCCTTACCGGCAGCAGCACATTAACTGTGAACATCAGCAACAGAAGATGGAGCAGCATATGTTTGTACAGCTTGGCTCCAACTAGAACAAAAGCAGGAGCAGGAGGAGGGGGAAGGGCAGACTATGACAAAGCGCAGCAGGAGCAGGTGACAGGTGACAGGAACAACAGCAGCAGCAGCAGCAGCAGCAGCAGGAGGTCAGCTTCTCTCCCTGTGGACTGGGAAAACCTGGTGCAGTAGGAACAGCTGTTGATGCGGACCAGAAACGGTAGAAGAAGCGCATAAAGCAGTTGAAACAGTTGAGCAGCAGGAGGAGGAGCAGCAGCAAGAGGGATTTGCAACAGCCATAGCAGGAGAGAGTTGCAGCAGCAGCAGCAGGAGGGAATTGGAACAGCAGCAGGAGGAGCAAGTTGCAGCAGCAGCAGCAGCAGGAGAGAATTGCAGCAGCAGCAGCAGCAGGAGAGAGTCGCAGCAGGCGCAGAGGTTGAAGCAGCGCGACAGCGGATCAGCTGATTTAGTAGCCGTATACGGCCACAGCAGGAGCAGGGGCAGTTGCACTCAGCAGCAGAACAGAGGAAACAGATGATACAGCAGCAGCAGGACGATAGGACTACTTACAAAGCACAGCTGCAGCACAGGGTCGGGAATAGGAGCAGAACAGAAGAAGTAAGCACTTACAGCCAGGGGAGCAGCAGATTACGCACTGTCGGGGGGAAGTGGGGCCGGGGGGCCAGCATCAGCACAAGAGTAACCAGTAGTGGCATGATAGTGTGCATTACTAAAGTTAGAAGGCCGGGCTGTCCTTGGACCGTGCAGTATCGGAATACTGCTTGTACAAACAAATTTATACATGACAAAGGCACTCCCTAGTTTAGCCCTATTGGCAGCCCAGTCCCACTAGGGTTGCAGGACAGACTGGCCTTAGACTAGGACTGACTAGGGGGGGACTGGGCCTCAGACTGGGAACCTAGTTACAAATGGGCATCACTAGGGTAGACTAGGGCAGCAGACTAGGCCATGAATAGGCAACCGACTGGGCTGAAACTAGGAACCCGTTTGTCATAGTGTATAATAAACAGACAAATGAACTTTAAGGTTTGGCTGCACAGTACAGCTAGGCCATCGGAGCGAATTCAACGCTGTTCAACACAGAACTATGCTCCTTCCAGAAGGTATGAGATATGGAGTACTATGCACGTTTATTTAGAACAACTTCAATGGCGCCGTGCACCGGTCAAAGTGGCATCCATGACATAGCAACCCCTTCATGCATACATCTCTGCCAGCAGGTAGTGCATGTTGCTGACCTTGAGTGGAGCACAGCGGCGTGAATGGTGAGACTATAGCACGGCTTGGCGGCCCGGGCCAGTGGCGCCTTGGGTGGCGCTTTGGGTGGCGCCTTGGGTGCGTGGCGGGCCCGGCCTTCACTTGCGTGGCAAGTTTGGGCAGACTTGGCAGGGATGGCTTGCTGAAGGTTGCTGGATTCTTGCTGGGGCTTGTTCGGTAGGGGCAAGTGCATTGTCGGACCCTATAGCAGGCGGGTATGGGCCAGCAGCTTAACCAGCAGCGTCCACAGTTGACTCTAACTGAGCCCAGCTTGTTGGCGAAAGCGCTTCACGCCCCAATATATTTGCTTGACGTTGCCGGACCTGCCCGCGACAAGAATTGCGACAAGCTTCCCCAGAGCCTTTCTTTGTTTCTTTCCCTTGCCGGAATCACATCGACGGCGAGCAACCAAGTCATCACCATGGCCAAACCTATTGCCCTGCTGCTGCTGGGACTCGTGGCCGTCTGCAGCTTCGTCGCTGTTCAGACTGCGTCTCCCCAGGTGAGGTCCCTCTGCATTCCGCAGTTAGACGCCCACAGGTAGCGACTGGGAACGAGAGCAGACCCAGAAAGCAGACATATCATATGCCGGGCAGGTTCCATTTGTGCACGGCAAGCACGCCAGCCCGCTGTAGTGGCATGCCCGGGCGTCTCCTTCTGACTGCTGTGCATACATGAATGCATGCTGAGCAGCTGCCTCCTGCTCCTGAGCGATTAAATTGTGAGCTCTGTTGCCCCTCTCCCTCCCCTCTGTTGCCCCTCTCCCTCCCTCTCTCTCCCTCCCTTGCTTGCTCGCGCAGGACTGTGCTGCAGCCACAGACCAGCAGAAGTGTACCTATGTTGGTGGTTGCACCTTCATCAATGAGAAATGTCTAGTCAGCCCGCAAGGCGGCCGCCTTGCGACGTGAGCGACGAAGGCTGCCGGGCCTGCGCTGATTGCTGCACAACGTATTGCAGCGCTGAGTACAACACCTGTGTCCAGGCATGTGTCCCCCCGGGCAATTGTGCTTGCAATGCCTGTGGGGATGGGTGTAATACTGGCAGGTGAACAGGTAGTGCCCATGTGATTTATGCGGCTGTAGAGAGAGAGAGAGCTACGCAAGGAGGGGCGTGAGGTGCCCTCCCGCGTAAGATTAAGGGAGGGGCCCATTGGTGTAAGGATTACACTGGGCCAGCCTACCATCCGTGGGTGGGCTTCCGCCCACCCGCCTTTGTTAGCTTACTTTCTTGTAGTTCCTCCTGTGCCATTGAGGCTCTTTGGGCTTTTCCAGTTTTCTTTTTGTTGTGTATATGCTGTGTAAGGACTTAACTGCTGCAGTATGTACTTCTGAAATGCATTGCTTTAGAGCTTGCCCTTTGATACCGAGTGCTTGAAGATTCATGGTGGTACTGTTGTATATGGTGCCTGCAACTCCGACAAGCAAGGGATAGTACCATACTTTGGCAGTGGGGTCTATGTCTTTGATTTTGTCAATGAGTACTTGGTGTTGATAATCAGCTTTGCTTTGCTGGCCTGTTGGGTCTGAATCCCTGCAGATCTTGACCTCTATTATCCAGTACTCTGCTGGGTTGTTTCCATTCTTGGGTTTGTATAGCATACCATCAGGGCGCTTGTCGGTGGTGCCTTGTGCTTGTTGCACTGCCTCCTTTAGTCCCCTTGGAAGGAGCTCCCACGGGATGTTTCTAGACTGGTGGGCCATGATGCCGTCTTCTGCACAGTTTTCAGTTGATCCAAGGTCCATTTGAATGACAAATGCTCCTTTGCGTCCCCTTAACACTCTTGTCATGATTAGTCGGCCGACCTTGTTATGCCTGTTGATGTACATTCTTTTCAAAGCTGGGCATCCTGAGGCTGTGTGGTGTCCGCCATCCTCGTCACCGCACAGGAGACATTTGCTACTAGGTGCATGTCCACACCTATAGGCCATTTTCCTTGTCCACATGGTCCCGTACCGGTAGCGCAAAGCGGTTTTACGTTCTGCATACTTGATTTTTCCCGAGGTCATGTACTCGTTGCTAGCAGGCAGGTCCAGTCTTTCCTCAATCCTTTTAAAAGCCTCGAAATAACAGGTAGCTCTGTTTGCCATCCCAAAGCGACTCTTTTGGTGGCAGTAATGACGTACCGAGTCGTGAAGGTCTGTCAAAGGGTTCACCCGCTTGAAACGGTCAATTAACGTGCGCTGCCCATTATTGGTCCGTGACCAACGATTGTTCCATTGGGTCTTGTGCGGCCAATATTGGGTCAACCTGTTGTTACTAGGACTCTCGTACTTCTCACATTCCTCATAGTCGGAGGTGTCCCCTGTCGCAGCCGCCTTAGCGATTGCGTCCGCTCTTTCATTACCGATAATTGAAGCATGGCCCTTGACCTTGTGAAGGGTTGTCCTCAGTCCCCTGTTGACGATCTCGGTTACTATCTCTTTAATTAGCTCACAGTGCTGGTGATTTAGGAGATCTTGTGGGCGTCTCAGCATCTTTTTGATTTGGTACATTGAGCTGAGGCTGTCGGTGGCTATCATGTGGGCTCCATGCCTCAGCGCAGCAAGGATACCAACCAGTTCTGCTCTGTTTATGGTGTTCTGGGGATGGCTGTCGCCTGCAGGGACAATTGGAACCCCACGTTCATCGTCCTCATTGGCTGCTTGTGGGGGGAAGTACACTCCTGCCCCTATGCCTGGGGTATCACACTCTGCATCCATTGGTGATGTTTTGTGGCTTGTTTGCTTGTAGCTACCATCTGTGTAGGCATAGTTTTTCCAATTGTACCGGAGGGGTGGGGCTGTTGGTAGGGCAGTGGCTAATTGCGTTTCCAGGTATGCGGCTGTATGTGCCATTTGGCCCTTGCGCATCCCAGTCTCATCCTTGAGATGTCTCGTCACACAGGGGTTGCAGCTGAACCCAGGCTCATTTCTCAGTCTATTAATGAAGCCTTCAAGTTGTCTTTAGCTTCAGGCTGTGGACAGGCTCGACTACCACAACTTTGTTGACAGGGGGTTAGTTATTCTAAGAATGCGTCCTAGATGCGATGCATTGGATGCAAGGGCCATTCATTGATGCCATGCTGAAATGCATCTACAGCAGTGATCTATAGTGAATGTCAAATGTCCTCTATGGTGTTTCACCATTGATGTCAGGTTGTTGTTTCCTGTCAATGCATTTTCATGTTGCTGTAGACTGATATATGTGTGAGTCATACTGCGCTTCCTGGAGCTACCCAATGGACCACTCCGAATCAATGTGAATGGCATCTCAGTATGCGTCTTTGCTTGTTGGTTACTTGTCTCATGAGCACTCTTCCCTTGATAGCCATCCGGGACTTTTTCCTGTGTAGTTGGTCATTTCGTCCTAGATGGCCTTGTGTCACTTGAGCGACCATTTTGCTTGGCTTCTAGGTTGTTCCCCTGCATCAGTGTTGTATTTTGCTACTGGCCCGAGTTGCAGTGGATGTAGGCTTTCCAGTTCCCAATTTTGACCCTGAAACCGTTCATGTAGTGGTTAGTAGTTACTCTAAGGGGAGCCCCACAATCCTATAGGGGGGGGGGGACGCGTGGTTTGGCGGACCCCCCACCCCCCCCTCAGTTTCAGGGTTTGTCACTAGTGATACAGGCCCAAAACGCCGTCTAGACCCCCCTCCCCCCTTTGTTTTAGGCCCCGCGTCCCCCCCCCCCCTATAGGATTGTGGGGCTCCCCTAAGTGGGATGCGTGCTAAATACGATGCACTGGGAAGCAAGTGGAATGATTCATTGACGCCATGTTGAAATGCATCTAGAGCAGTGATGTATAGTGAAATTTTAGTGCCCTCTATGGTGTTTCACCATGTCAGAATGTTGGTTGCTGTCCATGCACTTTTCATATTGCTGTAGATATATGTGTCATCCGCATACTGCGCTTCTTGGAGCTACCTAATGAGAAGTATAATACCGTATAATACCGTTTTGTTTGCACAGTTTGGAGGGCCAGGAAGCTTCTAGTACAATGAAGCATAATTCAGACAACGTGAGATTGTTCATGGACCAAGAGCCAAGTTTCCAAGTTGCAAAGTTTGTTTATGAATGCATGGAATTTCGGCGGTCGGAGGAATGTGAGGACTATAATCCTTACTTTGATTTGTCATTATTCGGGGATGAATGGCAAGGTCGTATTTTTGATACCTTTTCTTCTGGACCAAGAGGTGATATTGCTGAGACATTCACTTCTGATGGACCAGGTTCCAGTATTTCTGCCCATGGAGCCTAGGTTGGCTCCGTACGGGCGCCCCCTTTTGAGGGGCCATGTTGTAATCGTAATCGTAATCTAATGGACCACTCTGTATCAGTGTGGGTGCCCATCTCAGTATGTTTGTTCGATTGTTGGTTACTTGATTGATGAGCATACTTTGCTTGATAGCCATCCCTGGGATTATTCCTGGTGTAGTTCGTCATTTTGTCCTAGATGGCCTTGCTTAGCGGCACCTGACAATTCTGCTTGTTTTCAAGATTGTTCCCCTGCATCAATGTTGTACTCATGCAACTGGCCGGTTGAGTTGGAATGGATGATTGGAGGCTTCCCTGTTCCCAATTTTGATCCTGAAGCCGTTCACGTAGTGGTTAGTTACTTCAAGCGGGATGCACCCTAGATGCGATGCCCTGGTTGCAAGGGCCATTCATTGATGCCATGTTGAAATGCATCTAGTACATACAGCAGCGCTGTAAAGTGAAGTTTTACTGCCCTGTATGGTATTTACCATGTCAGATTCATTATTGGTTGCTGTTAATGCATTTTTCATATTGCTGTAGATATATGTGTTATCATACTGCGCTTCTTAGAGCTACCCAATGGACCACCCCGAATCACTGTGAGTGGCATCTCAGTATGTGTGTTTGGTTGTTGATTATCTGATTGATGAGGATAGTTTTCTTGGAAGCCATCCCTGGGACTTTTTCCGGTGTAGTTGGCCCAATCCTGCTTGTTGTCAATGTCGTTCCCCTGTATGTTCCCATCAGTGTTGGCACCTTGCAACTGGCCCGAGATGGAGGCAAGCTTTCCAGTTCCCAATTTTGACCCTGACTGAAACCGTGCACGTAGTGGATGGTCCAAGAATTGATTGCATGCTGATAAATGGGGTGGTACCGTTCCATGTAGTAGCGCAGCAGTTGCTGATATGAGGGGTGACATGAGTGTTTGTGGCTGCTTGCTCAATGGATCTTTCTAAGGCAGCACCAGTATGTGTTGTGGCATTGTATGCTTGGCAAGCCTATAGCGTACATAATTGTAACCCCTTGTAACAGACTTGGGACAGACTTGTATGCGGTAGGGACAGATGTCAATATGGACCAGAGGCAGAAGCAGGGCATACATGGGTAGGATTTAGCAGTTGAAGCAGCAGCAGCAGCTGCAGGAGAAGAGAAAAACATGCAGGCAAGAGCGAGTGGCAGGTGATGAATTGCAAACTGTAGAGCAGTCTCAGCAGCAGCAGGAGGAGGAGGAGGAGGAAAACACCAGCTGTTGGCGAAAGAGGAAAGCTGCAGTAGGGACGTTGTCAATATGACCCGCTGTACTGTGTAAGGGCAGCCCAACCTCCTGCCTTAACACCACACACGATTTTAAAGTGCCGATGAGGGGCCCCCAGCTCCTGCCGTGCTGCAGCAGTGCTCAGCAATGGACTCTTCTGCTGCTCTTCTTCTAGTTCATACCTCTTCCTCACCCTTTGCTGCGGCTGTGCCCTTTAAGTACTCCTATTGTCCTGCTGCTGTTGCTGCTGTAGTTGCTTGCTCTATTTCTCTATGGGGGCGTTGTGAAGCAGCACATACAGCGGCACAGCTGCAACAAGAAGCAGGAGCAGGACAGCAGGACAGCGCAGAAGGAGCAGGTAGGGGCAAAAGCACTCAGTAGCAGAACAGAGCAAGTAATTACAGCAGCAGTAGCGCCAGCACCAGCACTAGCATCAGCACTCACTTGTGTGGCCGTCCATTAAGGCCGGTCAGGAGGCCTTGGCTGCCCTAACTGCACTGTTCATGACCCGGTAATAAATAGAATATGTGGTCAATTTCCTGCTGTTCGTGTCATCCAGCTTATTAGCATTGGACCGTATCCATTCGCAACAGAGTCTTCGGCTGTGCAACAAAGTCAATATGTCTGTACCCACGAGACAAGTCCATCTCAAAATGGAAGATCCATTGTTCTTGTTGTGGCTGATTCGGCTCAAGACCTGCCTCAGAGGCCGCTGCATCCGTCCAAGGGGCCTGGCAGGCTCTTTATCTCACTTCACAGTGTCACGTCAGAATGCATGTCCATCCTCATTTAATAGTATGCCCGTGTCCAGTCGTATGTCGTCAATCAACCTTGGGCCGCGCAGGCGAGTGTGCTTGTCCTGTGGTCGTCAAGGTCGACGGGGTGTGTTTGCAGTGGCGACGCCGGTCGACGGTTAGCTCGTGGCTCCAAGGAGGTTCTTGCCTCCATTTCGTTTGTAGCATCCACCTCACTCGCACATAAATTGAACCTACCATTGAGTCTGTCAATGCTGCCTTTCGTCTGCTACCGTCTTTATGTCCAATTACCGATCGGCAGGCTCGTAGTGCATGCACCGCGGGCACCTCAAAGCAGGATCTGATTTCCGTTCTCAACGCAACCATGCGCATTGCTGACATAGCTATGATTCATTGCATGTTCTTGCTGCTGGTTGGAATGATATCCTGCCTAGCTCGGCCAGAGCCAGTCCGCTCATCTGGTGAGCATGCATGGCTGCCGCTGGCAGATTCGGCAGGCTCAAACTCGCTTCTCATAGGTCCAGAATAAGCGTTAGAGGCTTTCAATATTAGTTATCCCTTGAACTGGTATTCTGTTCCAGTACAGGGTCCCAAGCTTGTAGATGGGATCGCGACATGCACTAGTACCAGAGCCGAACTCTTACCAGCACATCAATTCCGAACTTGCAGGTAGAGCACTGCTACAGAGTGAAACCAAGTTCTCCGTAGCCGGTATGCCTTCCTACAACTCGTGGCTGCAAACTGGAGCATGCGCTGTTGAAGAAACTGAGTCACCCGAGTGTGCTGCTTACAAGGCATCTGCTGTTGCCGACAGTGTCGAATTCCCAGAGCCGGTGTCTCCTGAAGCGCCGGAGACTGTTTTCTTCGAGGCCATGGATGGTAACATCGCTCTGAACTGTACTACCAACTCTCCAACATGTCGGGTGGTCACCCCTGAAGGGGCCTTGTCAGGTGAGAGCTGCTCTTGGGCGGGTTTTGGTGAGGTTTTGGCTGTGTTTTTGGGGTGATTATCAGTGGGGAGGGTTGTGGTTGGTGTAAAATCAGTTAGTGGGATGGTTTCTATGGGTTGTCTTGGTAGTAGTGTCATCAGCTGGCATGGGCAGTTCTTAGTTGATACCTTAACTTCTGTTCTGGTGAATCACAATGAAGGATGCTTGGCCTCAATCTTTATGAGGTCTCTAGTTGAGCTTGCACGATCAATAGCATGCCATGGATTTGGGAGCAAAAGCAGCTGGAATCATGTAGCAGGCAGCAGCAGCAGCAGCAGTAACTAAGCCAGGCAGCAGCAGCAGCAGCTGCAGTCAAACAGCAGGCAGCAGCAGCAGCAGCAGTCAAACAGCAGGCAGCAGCAGCAGCTGCAGTAAAACGGCAGGAAGCAACAGCAGCAGCAACCGAGCAGCTGCAGTCCGCAAACGGCAGGCAGCAGCAGTCGGACAAATAGCAAGCAATGGAAGACACTATGGTGGGGAGTGTGCGGCTGGAACATTGCCATCAGCAGTCCTTGCGTTGCGGTGTAGCCGCTGGGCGGGATCGCTTGCTATCACATGATGCTCATCTGTATGCCAGCTGCTAAGTCACTACAGTAATGTGCGCAGACAAGCACTGCTCCTATCATTGACAGGGTGGTTGAGAAGCATGCAGGCATTTATACATACAGTGTGGGGAAACTGCTGGCTGGCTTCCGCTGTCGTCTTCTACGGCACGTGTTGCATTGTTATAGGCTGCTGAGAGGTGGGAATAGGCCCAGTCGATTAAAGTCTAATGTAACATAGTCAGAACTTGAATATACTGCTTTGGATCCCTACCGGCATTGCTGCAGTGCCACAAGCTCATTTAACCACCTTGGGAAGAATATGACTTCAATTTGGGTTCAGCCTGAAGGACAGGGGCTCTTCCATCAGGATGCTTACAATCCTCTTCTATCAGGATCCATAGAATTGTTTTCATCAGGGTGCTTGGGATTCTTTTTCATCAGGATGCTTAGAATCCTCTTGCATGGTCAGGATGCTTACCATCCTCTTGCATCAGGATGCTTACGAATAATCTTGCATCAGGATGCTTTAAATCCTCTCAATCTGCGTGCTCATTGCACCTCACCGTGTTGTTGTAGATGCGATGGAGGACCTAGGGTTTAGGATTGTAGGGTTTAGGGTTTAGAGTCTGTGGTTTAGGGTCTAGGGTCCGACACCTCACATGTTGTTGTTGCAGATGTCACGGTGGACATCCTCTGCCTGTCCTACTTTGCCAACTACTCCCAGAAGTGTACCAGTGGGAGGTTTGAGACCTCTGGATCTGATGCCAGCACCTGTGCAAGCCTCTCTGGACAGCACTGCTCCAGGATCTGTGGTGCAAAGTGCTCCGCCGACGGTGCAACCTACAACAATGCCAGGCTAGCGTGCAGCTATGCGGACACTACCTGCACTTTTGTTTCAAGCGGTGGCAGCATTGATGGTGCTCCTGCTGCTGCTGAGTCCCCTGCCGTCACTGATGCTGGCACATCTCCGGCACCCGGCACCACCACACCTGGTGATTCCAGTGACACCGCTAGTGACAGTACCCCTGGTGACGGCACTAGTGACACCTTTGATGAGGCGCCCCCGGCCCCAGGAGGCACTAGCAGCGACAGTGGATGACCGTGTGTGGATGACTACTTTGGGATTTGAGCAGTACTGTTGACTGACTGCAATAATCTGCTGCTACAATGGACTGCTACTCTGATTTCCTGACCCAGGGCTACACTGGTTCACCTCTTGCATTGCTTGTTATCTTGGATCTCCTGAAGAGGTCCGCCTGTTTAACGGAGGTATAGTACCGGGTGGCAGCCGTAACCTGGTGGCCGAGTCCACAGCCGGCTTCAAATGCCTGTTCTCCTAATGGCAGTTGCTCCGGATTTTATTGATATATAGTTACAATTGATAGTACTGATAGTGCTACTGGGTACACCCCTATGCGGATTGAGTTGGGTCTTCAAAAGTTATTATAACCATTTAGGCAGGGGTTAAAGCCGGACTCAAATTGCAGTTTGGTGGCAGGTTGGACTGACACTGGTAGATACTGGCTTTTCTCCTACTGGGAACTTTTTGATACTTACAAGTTACTAGTACTAGCACTGTGCTGCTGGCCACACCTCTATGATTAAGTTGGGCACATACAGACCACTCAACAAGAAAGTAGTCCAGGCTGCTCACGCTGAGTGGAGTCCAAGTTATGGGTGCGGCATAGCCGGTGTTGAGTTGGGGTTCATGGGGGTCAGTCCATTTGTCCCTATCTGTTCGGGCACTATGTTTTGTAAGGTGTTGGTCTAGTTGGCTGATTGGACTGCTGGTGGACACTCGAGTGGTCGGGGGTAGGTAGGCTCCGCACGCAGCACAAGTCTTGAGTACCACATTATGTCTGACATGCTTGGTGGGCTGCAGACAGGCAACTCTTAAACAGGTGATGTGGGGTAGGTACTGTGGGCATTGAGTGGGTTCGATTTTAAGTTGGTGGCAAGTCTGGCTAAACCCACCGTGGTCTGCAAGCACAAATTCAGGGAAGTGTGCAGTGCCCTGGCTGCAATCATAAAGGTGTTAGTAAGCTCAAACTGGTCAAGATGGACTCCTGATATTAAAACTGTCAGCCATGCATGCCTGAGGCAGTCCTGTTTTGTAAGCATCTTGGTTCTACCTTGGCGATGCAGACAATGACGGGACGGTATCAGATGTGCTGGCCAGTCTGATGGAGATTTCCCCTTACTGCATCTAATTGTGAGTTCCTTATGCCTGACTATGTTACAGTTTGTTGTTACAGTACATGAGTGGCTAATTGCAAGCTCGCTGTGGGTCGGGACCTCCTTGGCAGCTGCTGCTGGCTCTGTATGGAGGCTTCTTTGTCTCAGAGATTTAATCTGGTACATATTATCGCAGCAACCGGTCCAGCTCTTTGAAGGTGGCGGTTTAGCCTCGTAGCTCTGCGTGCAGCGTCCAGGTTAAACAGGACCTTGGGTCTTTCTGCAAGCCCTGTGGCACCTACTTATAGCCTCTGTTGTAGGCCTGGGCAAGCTTTCTGGATGAATTCTTATGTTTCAAGCTAGCCCTGTTGCAAGTACAAGAAGGTGTTGCAGTCTTTGTTCGGTCTACTCTGCATGCCTGTGGGTGCAAGTCAGGCTATCTTGCAGCTTTGGAATGTGGAAATGCAGGCTGCTGCTGCAAATGGGTAGCTACAATGGGTACAAGCATTAGGGGTCCAGTTCATGCAGCACTGACCTATGACTGGCCTGGCTTCATGGCTTGCAGTTACATGGGGTTCATCTACAAAAGGCACCAGGGGTCATCTAGAAAAGGCACTCTGTCTCCTCATGACAGAGCGTGCAAAAGCCTCATCTGGCGAGCCCAACCGCATGATTTCATATGCCTACCTTGTGAGCCCTTTCCCTTTGTTAAAATAGGGAAGCATCAGGCTGCATACCTGCACCTGATGGGCCTGTCAGTAATGCAGGCAGTGGCTGATGATTGCCTCTCTCCATTCTGGACAAGTTGCGAGTCTTCTGGAAGTTGTAACGTGCCATGACAGAGCCTGTCTTTGCTGCTACTGTAATTGAAACTCACAAAGTGCCATAGCAAGAAGTGCCACAGGCCCAAGCGGGCTTTAAGAACTCGGACAGTGTTGGCATGGTGCAGATGCCAGCCACAGCAAGTCAGCCTCCCGTGCCCGCAGGAAACTCGACACAGCAGAACGCCTGCATAAGTAGCCCCTATCTTACAGCAAGTATGTCAGTCAGTAACCTCCAAGTGCACATATGTCATTTTGATGGAGTGGGTCTTGACATTATGCAAACAGTGGCAGCACGGCCAATTTGTTAAAGGAAGAACTGCTGCTGCTGCTAAGTATCTCTGCAGGAGCTGCAATTCTGTGGTTGATTGCTGCTATGCTCTTCCAGCAGCTGCTGCTGCTGCCTTTCCAGCTTACATAGCTGTTGCTTCTGTGGATACATCTGGTGGGTTGGGTTGGCAAAGGTAGCTGTGGTTAGCAGGCAGGGTTGTGGCTCCAGAGGTACTGTGTGCCGAGGTGTGAGGTGGTGTTAATGCAGCACCTTGACCAGATCATCTCTGTTGAAAAGCAAGCTGATGTTTGACTTGCATGCACCGAGGTGGCCACTACTAAGCTGCCTTTTGGGTAGTCTCATAGGCAAAGCTGCAAAAGCGCCATGGATCTTGGGGGCACTGGAGTGCTATGTGTCTCTGTGTTGGAGAACCACTACCTCCCTTAGGAGCAAGTGCCAAGAGTTTATATGGTCGCTTGCAAGCAGTTACAGAGGGGACACCGCACTTACAAGGTATGCGCGGTTTATGTGGTCGCTTGCAAGCTGTTACAGAGGGGAAACTGCACTTACAATGTATGGGCGCCAATGAAGGTCTGAAACTAGTACTGATCTACTGCGTGTTGGATTTCGTGTTGGTATTCGGGTTCTGCATGGCCATGGACACATTTGCCCTAGCCATGCCTTTCATGACTGTTGGCAATCAACGACCTGCTTGGACTCTGTTGGTGCTCCTTTGACATGATTGACGGTCTGCTGTTGCGTAAAGTGCTCCGGTGCCGGACCCTGCATGTCCTCTTCGACTCGTCATATTGAATGGGAGCCGGATCCGTCTCTGAGCTAAAGGGTGGACATGCACGTACAAATGCTAGAGATACAGACTTCCACTAGAAGTCTGGTCCTCTCCAGCGCTCGTGACTTGTCCAGCAGTACCTGGTGCCTGGTGGTACCTTGGAATTGCCCTTCTGCCTCAGAAGGCTCTTTCCAACGAGAGGCCGCCAGCAATTCTTCTTTTCCACTGCAGAAGGAACTATTTGTGCAAGTCACTCATCATGCCGTACTGGAGAAATGCCAGCGTGCATGTTGACCAGTTCGTTACCTGATGCTCTGTTCGAGTCCCAGAGTTGCATGGTGTCCGCTCACCCTGGCTTCAAGTGGCAATCAGATGATGCTCATATGCAAATGATTGCCTTATGTTGTCTGATGGAGCCATGAATGTCCGACCGCTAGCTCTCTTTGGCAGGTAGATCAACGCATGGTAAGTCCTATTGGCTGCAGTCCGTGGAAGCCTCCCTTCTAGTACACGTGCATGGAAACATCTTCGGTACCAAGAACAAGGTGACTTTTCAGCAGCGTTTGACAGTTTCTTTAGCACCAGGGAGTACAAACCGTCAGGCCAAACAGCCCTGCAGTTAAGTCGACCAGCAAGGGCCATGCTAACAAACTTTTCATGCTGAATGGTACGCAGGGCAGCCTTAAACATGCGGATATCATCATCACAACCAGCAAAGTGGCATGCTGCTGCGGACACATGGCTGTCAACCAAGCCCAAGGCTATCTTGTCCACAGCACCTCCTACCCCTCTGCCTACACGAGGTCCTCTGCGTTCCCTGCTCACCACGACAAAGCGAGCTTTACCCTCTCCTGAATCCATCACCTGCCAAGAAGCACAGAATGCTGTCGAGGCTGGTGCTGTGCTGGCCCTGGCCAGGCTGGCCCACTGGCTGCAGCAGAACCCATCCAGTGACTTACTTGGGTGCTCCTCCAAGGAGTCTGACAGCTCTGGCTGGCTCCTCTTCACAGAGACCCTCTCTGCTCTCGGCGACAGAATAGATGGGAAGGATCTGGTTCTAACTGGCAAGTTTTTTGATCAGATGGAAGCTTCAGGTAGGCCCTTACCCTGTGAATACTCTCGCTTCTGCATCCAGTTTACCATTGGGGCGCATTCTCTTTGTTGCTAGAAGTGGCTGGAAGCTTTTTACTGCATGTATCAAAAGCAGCAAGCTGATTTGCCAATGAGCTCTCTGCATGCTCAGATGCAGGTACATGGTCAGGGCTCCCTTCTGGTGGCATTTGCTTCAGAATGATTGAACCTTTGGCTTTTGGGCTTTTTAGCTTCGGTCCATGCTACACAAAGGGCACGGGGACAAAAGCCCATATGGTACTGTAGCGGATTGCTGGATGTATCTGTCAGACTATCAGGATGTATTGTTCTTCATGGAATGCCGTAGGGAACATGCTACAACTTGTGGTGTGGGGCAGTTTTGCTATGGCACAGTATGGACAGTACATATACATGGACGCTTGTTCATGGATTTGGTGGGCAGAAAGCTCTCCCTCTGGTTGTAACGCAGTGGGTGACGGCCAGCTGCACAGTGGTGCGGATTCTGTTATTGATGGCTGACACTTCTTTGTCTTTGCAGGGTGGTTTGAAAGCTTGCCGGGTGCGCTGACCTGGTTGCTAGACAATAGGCCAAAGCTTTGGTTGCTGAGCAATGGTTACCTTTGGGCTACCATCAGCAAATGCTTGCTATACTACAACAAATCTTCCTCACCTTCCACCATGCATCGTCGCCTGTGGGAACTGTCCAGGCTCACTCAGCTGTATGCAGCAGACGCAGCAACGGGGGGAGCAGCAGCAGGCAGCGCAGTCCTTCAGGGGCTGAGGCCGGATGAGCCAAGGGACTGGTTTGATGCAGGAACGTCAAATGCCACCTACCTGTTCTATTGCTCTGAGGAATTCAAATTGCGGACCGGTGGTGAAGCTGGAAGGCTGGAACTGTATTGCAGCCCAGAGTTTTGGCATGTGCTGCTTAGGTGTCTGTTAGGCCTGGCCCAGGATCTGTACAATCAACGTATGATACTGCTGCAGCAGCAGCGCAGCAGCAACCAACACAGCAGAAGCAGCATCAGCAGTAGTAGCAGCAGCAGCGGCTGCCACAGGTGTAGTGGCAACACCGGCAGCACAAGTACCTCATACGGGGCCGGGAGCAGCTCGGTTGGTAGGAGCAGCAGCACTGGAAGTCATGCTGCAAGAAGTACGCTCAAAATCCTAGGTGCTAGCAACCTTTCTGAGATGCTGCTGCCTCCTGACCATTTAGAGGTGGCAGTTGCGGGAGTAAGGAGGGCAGTGGAGGCAGAGGTAGCTTGGCTTCAGGGATTGCGCAGGGGTAAAGGGCATGGGCAAAGTGATGGGCTGTTTGTTGGTGCTCACGCCGAGGTGGTGCTGGGCATTTTGCAGGATGTGCTTGAATTGCACATCGCTGCTGCAACGTCTAGCAGCACAAGTGATTGTGGTAGCTCAAAGGGTGATGATGCTACCAACAGGGACATCAGAACTTGCATCAGCAAGGCGAGCAGCAGCAGGACTAGCAACAGCAGCAGGAGTGATGCCAGCGGCAGTAGCAGCAGCCGAGGCACTGCAAGCAGCACATGCTGCAGTGGCAGGACCAGTGGCATGGGTAGCGCTAGCAGCAGCAGCAGCAGTAGCAACAGTGAGGCGAATAGCAGCAGCAACGGCGGGGGAATGATCAGCAGCAGCACAAGCAACAGCAATGTGAGCAGCAGCAGCTGTGGCAGCACTGCCAGGGGTAGAATGAGCAGCGGTACAAGCAACAGCAAAGCCAGCAACAGCAGCAGCGACAGAGGCTGCCACAGAGCCTCTGCAGCGTTGCATTCAACAAGCCATGTTGATGCTCCGGTGGCCTCCGCCCAGCTGCTGAATCTACTGCTGGAGCTCATAGCACTGCTAGGGCAGGCATCATCGGCAGCACTGGCAATGGCAAAGGCAGTGGACAGCTTGTTAAAGGCAGCTACCTTGTCCCCTGTAGAAGAGCGGTTAGCATTCTTCTCGGCTCGGGGTGACTTGCTCTTGCAGGTGCTGTGGCTGTTGGCAGAGCAGGGTAGTAAGGAGCAGCAGGATGAAGAAGCCTCAGGGTATGCCGTTTGGGGCAAGGTGCTCTACAAACTCACTGATGCAGCAGGTGAGGAGGCCAATTGTTGGAAGTTAGTTAATGCTCAAGCAATGTTGTGGACTTCCAGCTCTTAACGGGTCAGGATGTGCTCGTGCATCTGCGTGGCTTTCCTGTCTTTGGTGTATCAAAACTAGTGTGGCCATTTCAGTGCGGCTGGTATAATTGCACGGAATACCAAGGATTTTCCTTGCCGCATACTCCACCAGCTTGCCATGTCAAAAGGGTCGCATTACAGAAATGTGTGCTGCGATGATGCATCATAACCTTCAGACCTTCTGTCATCTGATGGCAAAGGTCTTTCCACGGTCGTCTGTCGCCGCGCTCATGACTGTCGTGAATTTCTGGCAGAGAACACCATGAATCTGCCACCGGATAGTGCAGCAGCGTTTCCCTGATATCTCACATGCAATTTTGCTTGTTCACATTGCAGGCAGACCACAGCAAGATGCAGGCCGGGAGCTCCTGTTAGGTGAGCTGGCGTCCACAAACCCCTTGGCTTTCTATAGTGGCGCTGACCTAGCCTGCCGCAGGCAACTAGGGGATGGTTTGTCGCCCACGCTGGCGGTTGTGGCACACCTACCACGCTTCAGTAACGGGCCACTGCTTGTCAGCTCTCTGCACGTCAAAGCGCTCACTTCAGCCATGGCTAGCTGGGTGAAGGCTTACATCAACTGGCTGCCAAGTGCGGGAGACCTATCAGCAGCAGTGGGCGGCGTTGAGTGCCCTAGTGGTGCTACACACCAGGGAGCAGTACTGCTGCATATGGAGCTGTGTTTGGCCCTTGTATGGAGCGCTACTGCTGGCTGCCAAGGAGATTGTGTTGGAGACAAGACGCCAGGGCAGGTTGAGGGGAAGAATGATAGATGGGCTTCTGTTCATAGCAGCATCCATCTGGTGCTGCTGCTGTTGCTGTCAAAGGCTGTCTCGGCAACAGGCCGGCTGCTGTTGCTGGTTTTGGATGGCCCCAGCAGCAGCACTGGTAGCAGAAACAGCAGACGTGGGAGCAGCAGAGATGGGGATGGTGAGGTTGTTACCCCTGCAGCAGCAGTAGCAGCGGCTGCAACTCCTAGCAGCAGGAGCAGCGGTGACTGTGCTGTTCTTCAACTTAGCAGCAGCAGCCGGAGCCGCACCAGCGAGCGCAGCAGCAGCAGGAGCAGCAGTATAGCAGATGACTGCAATGCTGGGGAAGGGAGGGGTACTTGCAGTAGCGGCGGGGACAGCAGCACTTCAGGCACCAAGGCTCCCAGCACCGTTACCAGCACTAGCAGCTGCAGCAGCGCGGACACCATCAGTGGCAGAGATATGACCACTGCCAACAGCAGCAGCAGCGGCAGTGGTGGCAATGCGATAGGTGGCGGGACTATGAAGAACTCCAACAGCCCTGGCGACAGTTGTTATAGCAGCAGGTGTGGGGATGGGGTGAGCGTACAAGCCACGACTGGGACGCTACTTGTTAGAGTTGTTGAGGTTGCTCTTGAGCTGCACAAGGGCCTACTGCAGTGGCAGATAAGAGCTTTAGGGAAGACACCTCAGCCAGCACCTGCTAGTGTAGTTTCTGACAATGTCACTGCTGCCACTCCTGCTGCTGCTGCTGCTGGAGGGGCAGGGGTTTACAGCTACAGTGAAGCTGCCACTCCTGCTGCTGCTGCTGAAAGGGCCGAGGTTAGCAACAACGGTGAAGCTGCCGCTCCTGCTGCTGCTGCTGGTGCTGGAGGGGCAGGGGTTAGCAGCTACAGTGGAACTGACGCTCCTGCTGCTGCTGCTGGGGTTAATTTGTCTGATCAGCTTCCTCAGCGCTTCTCCAGGTTGCCTCACCAGGGCTTGCCTGAGGCTGTACTGAAGCTTTTGCAAAGTTTAGGTAATAGCATCAGGCAGGTAATGCATGATGTGGAGAAGGATGTGTGTGTTGTAAGGCAGGTGCAGCAGCAAGTTCTTAGGGATGTGGTGGCATTGTTTGAGGTGCTGCAGCAGGAGGTGCCCTGCCCTGTGGGCTGCAACAATCCACACTGTGTGAACTTGAAGGGAATTTCTGAAATTGCAACCTCCTGCAAGACCTGCACAGGGTGTGGTGTGGCTAGGTACTGCAGCAGGGAGTGTCAAGTAGGGCACTGGAAGGTGCACAAGGGGACATGCAGGCGGCTGCAGAAGGAGTCCCCAGGTTAGGAGGGGCATGATACGGTGGGAATTCCACTTCCCATGGCACCTATGTTCCACATCAATGGCTTGGATAGGCCTCGTATACTGCGCAGTGAGTGAATAGACGCCGGGCATTAGCCCTGCGTAGCTTTAAGGAAGAGGCGGTACTAGCACGCGTGGTGTGTTCCCCCCCTACCTTGTCCTCCCAGTATACTGCCTATTTCATGCATGCACTGCCAATGGAAGGACAAGGGTTTGCTGCTTTGGTTGGGTCTGGTGCCCTTCCCATACAGCGGCATTTTGTGCTGATCGTGAAGTAGACACTTGAAGGAGCACAAGGGGGCATGCAGGTGGCTGCAGAAGGAGTTCCCACATTAGGATGGGCATAAGGTGGGGTGTGTACTTCTCCTAGCACCTGGAATCCATCTCAACTGGCTTGGACAGGCCTCGTTATTGAATGATGCATGCATATACGGTACTGTCAATGGAAGGACAAGGGAATGCAGCTTTGGTTGGGTCTGCTGCCCTTGCTACTAGCGGACTTTGTTGCATTGCTAGTGAAGTAGACTGTTGAAGGAGCACAAAGGGGCATGCAGGTGGTTGCTGCAGAAATCCCAAGGTCAAGCAGGACTTTGGGTTGGATCGGCAGGCCATGTGGCACATATAACTATGTTCTGAGTTTGGATAGACCTGCTGGATAATGTTTTGAGGAACTTCATTGCAAATGCAAGGTGCTGTTGCTGCCTTTGTTGGGTGTACTGTCCATGGTTGTAGATCTGGCTGTGTTGCAGCTATAGAATGTGGGCATGCAGGCCGCTGCAAAAGGGTTGAAAGCGGGCAGTGGGGCACAAGCATTAGGGTCCAGTCCATGCAGCAATGACCTGGTGTGGCTTTTTATAGTACAGCTGGGATGCAGTTGCATGCAAGGTTCGATGTATGCAGACACTCTCTCAATGCATGACACTGGGCAAGCAGATTACTCCCTCGAATGCCCTTCGCGTGAGTCAGCCCTTTTCCTTTGTTGAATAAGGAAACCATTGTGTTGCAGACCTTCGTCGTTTGGGGATGTGCTTGTTATGCAGGCTGTGTTTAACTGCGTCTCTCTTGGACATGTTTGGATAGCTGTGGGCCTTCTGGACGTTGGCGTATTGGGCCATGACAGAGCTGGTGGTTTGCTGCTATCCTGACCACATCTCACGAAGCGCCATAACAAGAAGTGCCATAGGGCCCTGCAGGTTTTTGACACGGGTCATTTTGTTGCATGGTGCGGATCAGCCACAGCAAGTTTGTCGTGCCGCCCGCAAGAAGCTTCAGACCAGATAGATCATTTAGCTCAAGTGCGGATATTACTCTTGCATGAATTGAGGTTTTACATTGTTCAAGCAGTAGCAGTGCTTATTGAGCTGCTACTGCTGCTGCTGCTGCTTTTCCACTTGCTGCTGCTGCTGCCGTTTTCAGCTGCTTGTCGTACCAACTGACCGATGCATGTGATACAGCTCAACAGTCATGACTTGCTGACCCTAATCAATGCACAACCAGTGAGACACTTCACACCTCCCATTTCAGACTGAACTTCAGGAACCAATGCGAGTGTTCTGACCTCATTTGGGACCCCCTTGCGAGGGTACGCCCGTTTGTCAGCCTCGGGCTGCTTGCGCCGGCCATGGGCTCCGTTCAGGTGAACACTCGGGTATCGCCAACTGCCATGGTGAGATCTACAGACAGTTACATACTCGACTGCCAAGACATCTCATGCAACCACGAGTGCTCACACATGAGCACGAGCCAACCACACACCGACAGACACAGACACAAATACCAACTCCAATCCCTACCGGCAACGTCCCTCTTGAAGCTGGAAGGTGAACAGACACACCAAGCTCGAACCCCAGTAACTCCCACAAGTGACACCACCGCATTCGAGTGACACCCCAGAATATCCAGGTCAAACTTAGGTCACACACCTTGTTGAGACACAACTGCTGCTGAGACCCATATGCGTGACAGCTGTCGTACCAACTGACCGATGCATGTGATACAGCTCAACAGTCATGACTTGCTGACCCTAATCAATGCACAACCAGTGAGACACTTCACACCTCCCATTTCAGACTGAACTTCAGGAACCAATGCGAGTGTTCTGACCTCCCCCCCTTTCACAGAGGCGAGTACAGCGAACCCTGTGAAACATGCAGAACACGAGCTGCCTGAACCCACACTCATGTCTGATTTGTACCCACTTGCTACAGGTCAGCTTTGCTACAACTTTCACAAGCTATTGCATTCTGCACAAAGCCTCTGGCCTGAAGCTCTGTCCTGTCTCAAACCAAATGCAAACCCAAAATGCAATGCGGTATGCAATGCAAAATGCAATACAACATGCAATGCAACATGCAACACATTGCCATGCGTTCAATAGCTGGCTGCTCACAAGCAAGCCAATAGCATTAGCCATGCAGAAATACTGCCAGCTGTACTGCTGTACTGTCCATGCAAACTATTCAAAGCAATTCTGTGCAAACTATACAACATGCTGACATTTAACCAGCCACAAATGCAGATCTCACCACCCAAGAACTTCCAGCAATTTCATAGTGCTTTGCACGCTGCCAATCATGACCCAACATGAGCAACCAATCACAACCTTTCAGCTTTCAACTAAGTAACCCAGTGGCTTCCCAGTAGCCTAACTAGCCCCGTAGCTCTCCGTTGCTTCACAGTCGCTTCCCAGTACATGCGGTCCCTGCAGTGGACCAACACACACGATCACGAACATAGAACTCAGAACCCGCAGATTCTAGTTTGCCCCGTTGCTTTGAACACAATGTCGCCATGTTGTCTTGAACAGTCTTTCAGCATGAAACACGAGCGCTGAACCCAGCTCAAACCCCCAACCAAAAACCCATAAACCCTACTGCTCAGGAATCGGCAGAGCAACAGGCACCTTCTGCCGCCGTGGAACTTGCGGCTCCCTTTGGCTGCAATTGGTACCCCTTCCCCTTGGTCACCATGTAAGTGGTGAGCCCATCTTCAACCTGCCATCTTCACCTCTGACTCATAGTTTTTTCCAATCACGTACCGCATGCTCCCAAACCCAAAAGCTTCCCCAAAGACTTACTGCCCGATCAGATACAGCAACCTCATGCACTGCAACATGTCCAACAGCTAGCTGCTAATCATAAGCCATAGCTGTAGCCATAGCGGACAGCTACCAAGTGGTAGTACACATGAAAGCTAATCAACAGCAGTTCTGTGCAGAAACTGTACAACAAAGTGCTGCTGCCTCGGCAGCCACAGATACACATTCACCGGCCCTTATCATTCAAACATGAGGCAAGACACCCACACCATACAATCACAATACTCCGAATGGAACATCAGACCACCATCCCCCCCCCACGCAGACGCCTGAACTTGACAAGAAACACACCAGAACGAGAACCTCCAATCAAGCTGTATCAAGGACATGACATGTGGTCCAATAGCATGACACCAGCATGTAGACCATGAACTCCAAACCCCGAAACACCAAAAACTTTGACCCCTTGCTTTTGCCCCCCAGACCAGACTTGGACGCCAAACTGACCCCAGCCGCTAAACCCTGTTCAAACTCACAGAGGAACCCTAAGCCAACCCCAGGCAAGAGCACAAGACTCAATACACAAATTGTTGTGGCACACGTAAATCAGCAACCAAGCTTTGTATGCCATCACTCATGTCATTTGAAGCTACCACTGTTCACTGGAAAAACCCACAACATAATTCAACCCATCTCCAGTATACATACCCTGAGCTTCAGGACTGCTACACCATAACGTCTCCCCTGTGCCCAACAAACGGCAACTGCTTTGCATAACCTGTGCAGCCTAGGAAGTAGACTTCACAGAACTGTGGTCACACCAAACACATTTGGCTGACTCAAAGAAGCATTTGCCCTCAGCATGCTCCAAGCGTCGCATTCCAGAACTCCCCACAACAGCACTTCCCCCCCCCAAACTCGTGCCACCTTCTATCCAATCAGACATGCAAGCAACATCTTAGGCTATCACTTTGGAAACCACCCATCAATCAACAATGAAGCTATGGCTGTGTTCAGTTTGAGACTTTGGACCTTACTGCCCCATAAGCCAGTTCACCCTACTTTCTCCACAAGCAGTTGGCTGGGCCAACACTGCTGCCCCATACTCCATTGCCCAATAAGGAAGATGTGAGTCAAAGATGACCCCAATGCCGTGCCCTATGGCACCAACCCCGTAGCTTACTAGACATGCGATCCAGTGGACCAACATGCAAAACCCCGTAGCCTCTACCTATACTCCGTTGCATCCCCGTAGCCTATACACCGTTGCATCCCAGTTGCATTTTAGACATGTGATCCCTGCGCAGTAGATCAACATGCAAACCCCGTAGCGTTTAAATCTGCAACATGCGCCACGACAGAGGTTGCTAGATAGTTGCATGGGGCCTCTGGCCAGTAGACCCAACATGCGCGGCAACCTGCGGAGAGGAGACATGCACATGCATGCTGTAGCCCAACTCCCACCTTGTGCCGTACCCCGAACATACCCCGAACATGCACCAAACGTACCCAGAACATACACCGATCATTTGCCGAACGTGACTTCGGACTTTGCACCAGACATCGCCCATGACATTTAATCACTGGACAGAACCCCGAACCACATCAACACTAATCTAACCCCGAACTGGACACCAAACTAAAACTCAAACAAAGAAGTGCAGCTCATCAAGCAGCCAGACTGCGGATGGACCTAATAGGTCAACTGACATGTGCACTTGCATGCAAGTAAGGCACGCACATGCAGCCCACCTTGAGCATCAGCTCAATGTGCAACTCCCATCTGTGCCTCACGTCACAAGGGCTGTAAACCCTTGGCCAGTCGGCAACCATCAGAACAACAAAGCTTCTGATACATCTTTACAAACCTTCCCAATCGTCTCCCAATACTGCTCCCAGAACACACCAGCTCCCAAAGGTCCAAAGCCACACCCCTACCATACAGCCATTGCCCATGCAAACTAAGGGTGGTGCATCAATGCTCTAACCCAGATGAGACACAAACCTAATTCCCAGTGCCTGACTTATACCATTGCTAGGGTGCTGGGATAGCAACGCCTGCACAACCTAACAAGTATCATTCCACAAGGCATCATCACCAGTGTACACCAGGGTGCACAGAACACGCGCGCATTCCATGAGACATGGTTACTAAGGAAACTAGGATTGCATGCTGAACTCCAACACCACTTCAAACCAAGCACTCTCTTCAGATTTCTTCACCAATAGACATACCCAAAAACCCATTGCAGAAACTCGGACACTCCCCAATCCCCTTGCATCCCCTAAGCCTCCAACGTCGACATCAATGCAGACTATTGTACCTCTGGTGCATGGAATCCCGCACGCACACATCAGTTAACAACTTCAATCCCCAACGTACAACCAAACAAGGGTGCACGGTCCTTCTTACACGCGTGCACTCCACCCCAGGACTTGACTTCCACTTCTGCATGGTCACGGTAAACACACCATACTCTGACCCATTAGTGGACCTTTGACACATGATTATAACCCAAGCGTTGCAACAGGCTGTACATGTGCTTGGAAATGCCAGGCACATCATACACTTCATCTGCACAAGGCACTGCCCAGCCCACAACAAGTTTCAGAACCAGCTAAGTTGCGGATGTCTGCAGAGCTCAAACCACTTCATGAGACACCCCCCCAGCTCAAAGACACCGCAACTGCCTGGCCTCATTATACCCGTGCTTTAAACCATTGTTATATAAAACCTATCATGCACACACACCATGCACGCCTGGAATCAAACTTCCCGGGCACAACACCAACCTTCATCGGTCCAGTAGTATAACTTCTGCCTCACTATTGCCACTACTGTGAAACACTCCCAAGTCTGTTCCATGTGCCTTACTTTGACGTTCACAGGGTCCACAATCCTGAATCAGACCCCCGAGAACACACCAAAGCCACAGCTTCAATCAAGCACCTTGCTGACCCCAAAACACCTGTTGGCTTATGGCCCAAACAGAACCATGACAAGCTGCTGCCACATGACAGCTCCATGAAACACTTGCTAACAGGACAAGCACCCATGTACAGAACCCTAAAACCATAGGCCCCAACTCCTATCATAAGATAGCAACCCCTGTAGCAAGAGATCATAAACAAAAAGCCCAGGACTTTGAATGGCTCAATCTCTTGACTGCCACTCTTGCCAAGCAAGACGTTTCAAGAGACCCCCAAACACAACACCTAGCCATTTCCCACACGATCCAAGAAGCTGCTCAAACCCCCATGTCCCACTCAACCTTAGCCCTTCAACACCAGCGAACCAACCCCTCCACTGCGATGGCTCCCAGTACATCAATTTTCATGAGTACCTCATTGCTGTAACCCTGAGCCCTAGATTGAAGGAGACACAACAACTGAGCAGCTGCAATCAACACAGATACAACCGTGCCCCACATACCGCCGCTAGTCTCCCAGGCCTCATCATTGCCCTCAGCCTGTAACTGGGTAAACCACACCAGCACCTGCTGCAGTGACTCTTGATTGACATTGCTGCAGACATCCTCAAGCCAAGCGAGCACCCAGTGCCCAACTGGAAAGCAAGGTACCTCCTCATAAGGAATAGGAGACAGAGCAACAACCACCCCATTTAACTTGTTTGTCACCTCCCAAGCCCTTGAGCCTCCCCAAAGCTAGCCACGGCATCCACGTAATCCTGAACCCAGTCTGGTATTTGCCCAACATCGATACTTGGGAAGCTGCCATGCTGGTAACTGAAGATCTCTGACTGCCACATAATGGGAGCAGGTGGCTCCAATTGCTGCTGTCGCACTGCTGGTACACTCGCCGTACTTGATGAAGCCGCCTCATCGCCCGATGCCGCTACCTGCCCTGCTGATTCTTGCTCCATCTGCAGCACACTGCTAGGAGCCCAATCACCAGCGGGACTTTCTGACTGCTGCTGCTGCTTGCTGCTTTCATTCCAGCTGCCGGAGCCCCTCATTACACCTGACCCAGAACCCTGATCCTCATCAAAATCACTGCCACTGCAGTCCTCGATCACCATAGGCACAATGATCAAGCAACGACACACGGCTTCACATACATCTTTGCCAGCGGACAGATCACCCTTCGCCCCATTGCTCCCCTTTGCCCCTGGTGCTGATAAGCCAACCAAGTCTGCAGCACCACCGTTGGATGCTGCAACCCCGGAAGTACACCCAGTACTGCTCATGAGACTGCCCCCAACTGCCTCCAAACCGCTGATACCGTACCCCACTCTAGCACTGACTTCCCCTGCCCCAGGCATTTCCCTCGAAAGCTTAATCTCCTCAGCTGCAGGTTCTCTCAGAACGCCCACGCCCAAGTCCGTAATCGACCATACCTCTTCCAAAGACCCAGACAGCCCCATACCCTTGGGAGGCGACCTCGGCCCCTCCTCAGCCCCAGAAGCAGGAGCTGTTATGCTCAAGGAGCTACTGCACCTAGCATCCAAACTCTCAGCACCCCCAGCACTGATTTGTCTAAAGCCAGAGCCCCTAGGCTCCAAACTGGAAACATCCGCAACGCACTGCTCTGTGTTGTTGCCTGATAGCTCCGTTGCATGACCCAGCTGCACGGCTTGCAGCTGCTGCTGCAGATCACTGATGCGCTGCCAATCTTGCTTTCAAAGCTCCTGCAGCCGCGCAATCTTCCTTTGCTGTCGCTGAACCTGCTCCATAAGCCCACCCAGCTGCTGCTCACCGTTCCCCTGTAGAACACCCTGACCCCAACCTGCTGCTGTAGAACCCCAGCAGCCACATCCCCGCTGCTATTGCTACTGCCTGGAGTAGCAGCCTTGCTGCTGTCTTTCGCTGCACCAATTGCAGCTGAGCTGCTGTGCTGCAAACCCTTTCAGCCCCCCACCAAGGTGGTGGGTCTGGCTTGCCCGTAGCCTGACTGATCCAAGGGCGATTCTTTCCCCCTGAGCGGACTCTGCTCCCCTTCCCCCTTCTAACTTCAGGATGCTTCCTGTCATCACCCGTATCCCCCATCCTCGCACACGAACCCCGCACAGACGCCTGCTGCGCACCCCAAAAGCACAGTCCCCGGACATCCACCTAAACTGCCTGAAGCGGAACCTTATCCCCAACTGCGCATTTCACCCCGTTGCTGTTACTGTCGTGAACTGAAGCAAATCGCATGCTGCTCGGCACTGCTCCGCCCCACTGCGAACCCCAGATGTGCCAGAGCACCTTGTCGCAACAAGAGCCCTATGCTTGCTCCGTTGCATCACTCAGAGCGATTCTTCAGCGTACCAAAACTACCCCTGCAACCCAACAGCCCCTATCACCGGCGCAACCGCATGCTAACCCTGCACCCTCGACAACCCCCGAAATGGTTTGGGCCGCAAGCTAACCCGAAACAAGGGCTCGTGCTATTTGGGACCCCCTTGCGAGGGTACGCCCGTTTGTCAGCCTCGGGCTGCTTGCGCCGGCCATGGGCTCCGTTCAGGTGAACACTCGGGTATCGCCAACTGCCATGGTGAGATCTACAGACAGTTACATACTCGACTGCCAAGACATCTCATGCAACCACGAGTGCTCACACATGAGCACGAGCCAACCACACACCGACAGACACAGACACAAATACCAACTCCAATCCCTACCGGCAACGTCCCTCTTGAAGCTGGAAGGTGAACAGACACACCAAGCTCGAACCCCAGTAACTCCCACAAGTGACACCACCGCATTCGAGTGACACCCCAGAATATCCAGGTCAAACTTAGGTCACACACCTTGTTGAGACACAACTGCTGCTGAGACCCATATGCGTGACATGCTGTGGCGGCTGCTTTTACGTCTTATGCTTTGCAGAGTTACGTGCTGTGACTGGCATGTGCACATGATGTGTTGCACTAGTTGTTCGGGGTTGTTGGAGGTTGCAATTCAGTACAAAAATAGCACTGGAGCCCTACCTAGAGCCCGGTAAGTTGCACTGTTTTCTGTGTGCGATGAAGGTGATCTTGGTTGTGAAACGTGGCACATTGTTGCTCAGCTGGTTATTTGGATCAAATACAAACTAGGATCAAAGACAAGTCAGGGAGTGTTGCATTGGCTGGTATCACAGATATCATTTTTGTTACCAACCATTTAATGGTTCCTGCTTAAAACAGATATGTTTCCTCGTAGTTGGTGGGGCTGCAGAGCTGCTCCAGCCTGCTGAGCGATTGTAACCATTAGCTGAATATGGAGGGTGATACCGCGGCTGACTGGACACCTTATGGGGGCCTGGAAGGTTTGGGAATGAGGATGCTGTCTTAGCAGGGTACGGCATCAGGTACTGTGACTACTTGCTGGTAATTCTTCAAAGTAGGGAGTGCAGCGATGTGTTGTGGAATCATGCAAGTGGACCTTTAAAGGGATAGGTGTTAAAGAGGGTTTGATTGTCCATGGGGTTTGTGTTCATAGATCACCATGCCGCTGTCATGTATGCTGTGAGTGTTTGCATGCAGCATTGATGGATGCCATCCTCATGTGAAACGGCTTTTTAACTGCATTTTTAATATTCAGTGACCTTAGGCAGGAGTTGTACCTCTGGTGCCTACGGCCTGATTAATATGCATGGGATGGACTTATTCATGGTTTTGCTGCATCTTGTAGTATCATTGGGACAGGAGGACGGTAATGAAGCTTAGTTAGTGGATGAAGCACCGAACTTACATTCCACTTTTAGCTTTTGAGCTCGCTGAGCATTGTTGCAGACCACTTCTTATTAATACATTTCATGATATGCCATATGAGCAATCAGTGCCATAGGCCCCGCACCTCAAGCTGTCACAAAGAACAGCGAGGTGGAAAAGGGTACGGGTAAAATTCGACATGTGTGACAACACTATATGCCTAGACATGAGGTCCAGAATGAGGTCCACTTGCATGTAGGCCTGCTCAAGAGGGGTTTTTGGTTGCCGTATAGCTCTACTCCCACTCTACTCCCACCGGCTGGCACGCTACGTACTGCTCGCGCTACTCAGGGGCGTGCCACGTGCTATCTAGGCAGCCGGGAGCAGCAATAGCTTGCCGCCCAGGTGCCAGCAAACAGATGGCAGGTCGGTGCGAGCTGCCGCTAGATACGGAAGACCATCTGCAAGGGGCTGTGGCCGTCTGTCTGTCACGGCACCTCCGGCGCCACTGGCACCGACCGTCGCGGCGCTGCTCAAACCTTGGAATAAGGCATCATCAGGCGTCAGTCGCACTTGGCCGCTGACCGCTCGACTGCCACCGGCCCCACCCCGCCAATCCTAGATAGGAGTGCCACTTCCGGACCTACCATATAATTTTCCAAAGCGCGGTGTGCTCTTTGCGCAGCATGTGGGTTTTGAGAAATAGGTAGATGGGAACCATGCTTCGACCTATCCACACTGAAGCATTGTTCTGGGTTTATAAAGCGTTACACCATAAGTAGTGCCTTACTTGCTGGCTCCTTACAGGACTAGGTTTCCTGAGTCCCAGCGTAGTAGTCCCCATGGCTCCTGTCCCGGCGCTAGTCCTCATGCAATGGCTTTGTCCCGTGCTAGCAGGATTAGGAAGCCTGCTGGCACTGGCGAGCGCAATAATGCACTGGGTTTCAATCTGGTACTTCGCCCAACAACCGGTGCAGCTCTTCCAAGGGTGGCTCTTTACTCTGATAGCACTGATGCTGTTCACCTCCATAGCCGTGGCGTGCTCCAAGACAACCGCTCAACTGCTGCGGTATATGTGGAGGTTCCGAGAAAGGCAGGAGCAGCAGACCCGAGTGGCACTCCCCACCGCAGCAACTACTACCGCAACTGGAAAGCAGCAGCAGTCCTCTTCTTGGAAGAACAGTAGGCTAGTCATGGTACCAACCCTCCTGCTAGTAATCTTCGCCTCGCTGTTCCTGCACGGCGGCGCAGTCATAGCAGATATCCGAATCATCCTCGTGTGGAACCGCTGGAGGAAGGCAACAGATTCCGCCTTGAGGATGAAGCTGGCAGGTCGCCTCTCACGTGCTAGGCATTCCGCTCGTGAAGTCTCAGCCCTTCTTTCTCTCATGTTCGGCCTCCCCGCGGTCATAGTAAACTGGAGCCTCGTTGTCCTCCTAGCAGATTATAACGCCATCCCGCTCTTTTCCAGCAGCCTTAACGCCGTCAGCTGCATCATATCTCTTACCGTGCTGTTTGGCATCCCGTACTGGACCCCAATCCCCCTGCTGAACAGCAAACCTAGTAGCAGCAACAAGGTCAGCAGCAGTGGAGGAAGTTTCCTGGGGAGGTTACTCAGCAGGCAGATTTCCCTCAGCAGTAATAACTCCCCTGCCAATGCAACTAGTGCTACAGCTGCCGCCAATACCAATACAGCAGCAGCAGCAGCAGCACCAGCAGCAGCAGCCTCTTCCCAGTCTCGCAGACCCTTCCCCAACTGGCAACGACTGTGTGCCACCCTCTCCGTTACCTCCTATCTCCTTGGCATGTTCCTCTGGCGCTTCAGCACATGTTCCTGGATCGTGATGAAGTTTGGTGGAAGCGGTACAAACTACTTTGTGTACAGCGGTATTGCCACTGCTTTGGTAATGGATTTGATTGCTAGGCGTCCAGCTGGGAGGAGGGCTTTCATGGAGACTTATCGTTTGGAGAAGGTTCCTGTGGTCCTTTGCACTGTGATGGCTCAAGTTGTCATGGTAAGTCTCATGGGGAAGGGTGGGCTGCTAAGCAAAGGTGCAGGGCTATGGTTCTTTTGCAGTCCAAAAGAACTTGCTGCAAAGAGTTCTGCCTTGAATTGAATTGAAAGCAACAACAGCAGCAGCAACACACGCAGCTGCAGCAGCAGCAACAACAGCAGCAGCAGCAACAGCAACAGCAACAGCAACAGCACAGCAGCAGAACCGATATCAGCAGAAATGAGCAGCAACAGCAGCATTTAACACCACATGTGGCTCAACTGGTCTCCACTGATAGGTACCGTAACAGTGATTAGCACATATGTGTGGAGGCGGTTTACTTGAGCTGATGTTCAGCAGCAATAAATGACTGCTTCTACTGAAAGCAGGACTGACAGTAAGCTTGACCTGTGGTAGCAGCAGAAAAAGCGATCAATTAGGGCAGCAGCAGCGGCAGAGGTCAGATTGATAGCAGCAGGAGGACCAGCAGGGAAGCCAATCTATAGCAGCAGCAGCAGCAGAGGTCAGATTGATAGCAGCAGGAGGACCAGCAGGGAAGCCAATCTATAGCAGCAGCAGCAGCAGTAGCAGCAGCAGCAGAGGTCAGATTGATAGCAGCAGGAGGACCAGCAGGGAAGCCAATCTATAGCAGCAGCAGTAGCGGCAATGCAGTGACAGATAAGGTAGTCTTAGGGGCTGGACATCTGCAGTCAACAGGAACATCACTGATGCCGCTTCTCTCTGTGGAATCACAGCTAGCGCTGCTGTTCACCTCTTCGTCATTGTGCTTATCACCATGTGTTTTGCCCCCCAAGGCCCATGTTGAAAATGGTTTAGGGGGAAAAGTGGGAAGGTAATCCTAGCCTGCGGGGCCCGTCATTGCCCTTACTGAATATCCCCCTTTGATCCTTTACTGAGTACTAATCACCTCCTGTCTTTCCCCTCCTCCCCTGTACTTGTGGCTGTAGGCTTTTGACATCCCTGCCCTGTTCCAAGGCATGCATTCCCTCAAAGCTGCTTCCTCCCCCACCTGGCTCTCAGAGCTGCTGTTTGCCCGCCATGTGCTGCTCCTGGTGGCCTGGCGCATCATGGAGGGCTTTGTGGCTTGTGCCCTGATAGTGACGCTAAACCCTATGCCACCTTGTAGTGCCCGGGGCTGGGAAGAGCTGGTGGATGTGTCTAACAGAAGCCCAGAGTGCATTAAAACCCAAAGCAGCTTATGGCAAGGGACTTCAGGTGGGGGCTGTCAGTCAACTGGAGCATTACAAGATAATAACTTGCTGTTGACTTGGTGGTTATGGCCCTATGTGCAATCATTGGCCGTCCAAAGGATGCCTTTGGGCTAGTTGGTAATCTGGTAATCTGTCTAGTTAGTGATGCGTTTCAGACAGCATTTTGGTTGTATCTGTAGGCACTCAGTTGAAAGCTACAGCTATGTAACTGGTTAAGAGTTTGAGATGCCAAGCAGAATAACATTTGATTGCGTGTCATAGTTGAGCGAGTCGGGAGACACACGGCTGCATGACTCCTTTCATTAGAGCAATGCAGAAACTTGAGACAGCCTACATGATGCAACCCTTTGCATGGTTATTGTTGTGTTCGTCTGACACTCTACTTGTCTCACTCCTTGTGCATACCCCTGTGTGACTGGAGGAGTACAGCAAGTACACACCAAGAGCCAAACCCCTTACTTTTCCAACTAACTTGGCATTAACTAACATGCATTCTGCATTGGGTTCTCTTCTGCATGGCTTCCTTGAAATGGCGGTTGCCGGACCTTGGTCTGTGACACTTTTGAGGTGCATGCAGGGTTGCTCATTTAGCAACCTGGTAGTATCAACCGCTTCTTGACCTGAGCTTTTCAGCAAGCTTACCTGGAAGCTGTTATGTCTTAGTAAACCCAATGTGCTTCCTCAAACGGCCTCTGCGACATAAGCAGCAAGCGTTGTTCCTCGCACTGCTTCCATTGAAAGTGCCTGTCACTGGAGAAAGAGAGCTATATGCAGGGAGGGGCACGAGGTGCCTCCCACGTAGGATTACGAGAATGGCCCATGAGCGTAAAGGTTACACTGGGCACTGGCAGTCTACTATACAGTCTGTCACTGCTTCTGACCTCGTGCATGCTCTTTTGCTCTTCTTCTTGCCAAGGTTCCTGCTGGCGATGCTCCTGGTATGACGAATACGCCAAAACCCTACCCATGGAGGCCCTGCTGTGGATGAGCTTTGGAATCTCACTGCTGCTAATGGTCCTGGGGTATGTGGCAAGCAACTTCTTCTACCTTAGGAAGCTCCAGCGCCTTAGCCCACCTACTACTGTCCCAACAACCGCAGCAGCTCCAGCAGCAAAGGGAGCAGCAGCAGCGGCGGCAGGCACCACCGTGGCCAGTGGTGCTGTTAGTATCCCGGGCACTAGCTCTGGGTCGCTGCTGCATCCTCCTAGTAGGAGCAGCTCGCTCTCAGCCGCTAATTCAGCTACTCCACTGCTTCTGCTGCACGGTTCGTTCTCAGCAGGAAACAGAGCAGCAGGGGCAGCAGCGGGTACTGCCCCTGCTTTAACCCCTCAAGCTAGTGCTGCTAGTGCTAGTAGTGGTGGTGGTGCTGGGAGGACAGTGCCGACACACGGTCGGCGTTATCTACCCGCTGCTGCTGCGCCTGTTAGGGATGCTGCTCTGGCTGAATCTCCTTTTGCGCTGCCGGTGGAGAGGATTCCCTCTGAAGCTGACTTTACCACCACTATCTCTGGGATCAGCTACAGCAGCATGCGGCGGGGCCTCAGCAACGATCTTGAGTCTCCTTTTGTGCTTGGCACTCTACCTTCAAACTCCTTTGGCGTTGGTGATGATGAAGGCGATGACGGCGACACTGCACCTCGCACCGGCGTGGGCAGCAAGAACAATGCATCTTTGGCCACTGCTGCTGCTGCGACTGGGACAGGAAAGGGTGAGAAGGAGTGCGGCACTCCTTGGTTACTCTATCTGGAGTTTGCCGCCATGGTGGGTCTGTTTATGGTGACCACTGTTGTGGTCTTCCAGTGTCATCGTTACATCAAGATTGGGATGCTGGCTCTGGTGACGCTGGTGTTCTTTGCGGTACACCTGTCACTAGCTTGGAGGGCAGTGAGGCAGAAGAGCAGTACAGCTACTAATAACCTGAAGAGTGCTACATCGGCAGGTTCCAACATGGGCCTAAGTCCACAAGCAACACTGTCGGCCACATTGCCTACTAGTCCGTGAGTAATCAGAGAGAGGGAGAGAGAGAGCAAGTATTGTCTCACAAGGAGGGGTGTGAGTTGCCCTCTCGCGTAAGATAATGCAGGGGCCATTGGTGTGAGGATGGCTGCGCTGGGCCAGCCTGCCATCATCAGTAAGTTATCAGGAAGCTGCATTTTGTTTTCATTTGGTATGTACCTGATCTGCTTCCACAGGTGCGTGTGCAGCACTCCAGGTCCATTGGCTGGCTTTTGGGGTCCGAATGGCTGTCTGCTGGCGTGTTGGGGTAAATTTGATGAGAGTACAGTGAGTTACGCAGCTAAGAAATGTGGGAGAGGGATAACTGTACCATAAAGCTCTGAGCCATCCAAAGTTGTTGGGCCTATCACAACAAGTGTTCCAGTGCTGGTTTGTTCGTTCATGTGGCAGTTCTAATCATACGATATCCTTGGTCGCATATGGTTACAAGCAAGCATTACATTCAAAGCGGTTTCGATGCCAACTTATCATGGATTCGGGGTGAAATGTAGCACCATGTAAGCAACATGTAGTAGCCGACAGACACATGCCGGTGGTGCCTAGGTGGTGCCTTAGGAGCAGGGGAAGTTTTCACCTTGTATTTGGTTTTAGGGTCCATAGTAACGGCAATCTTATGAGGCACAGTCAGTTCCTTGCCGCTCCCCCTGGGTTGGCCTTGGAGGGGCAATGAGGGTATGAGGGCAGATTTGGAGCTGGTTTGATTGGCAGTTGAGCAGGTTTGGACTGTTAGCAGTGTGTGTGATTGGCAGCAGCAGGATGTGGGTTGGTAGCAGCAGGGAAGGTAAGAGTCGTTTGCAGGACAATTGAGAAACAAGGGTGTCTTAGGTCGAGTTGCACTACTTTCTGTGTCTACCCTGCACATCTTTTCAAGATCCCTTGTTTCAGGAAAGGCAGAGTTCCAGCGTTTATAGAGTCGGTGACTGTGTCGGGGCCAATGGGCAAGAGACAAACAGAGCAAATGGCCGGAGGCCTGGTGTTCATGTCATGTTGTTAGTCAATCAGAGCAGCCCTCCTTGCATCCTTAATGCCACCAAATTTCCTACTATGGGCATGAGTGAGAAATAGTGCCCTAGCTCACCTGCACACTTCCAACCGCGTTCTAAGGCATGCTTTTGTTTACAGTGTGCTTTCAGTGCAGTGTGGTGTTCTGTACAGTGTGCACTTGGATTTTGTGTATGGTGTGCACCCCATGTTCTTGGTGCTCACTGTCGGAAGCCTTGGAATCATGTAGTACTTGTAGTACTTGGATTGCAGTCTGCCCTGGTGTTGTTGCTTGGAACGGTGCGATTACCTTCTGGGGTTCTCATTGCCCCCACCTGAGCCTTGGCAGGGCAGAGGATTAAAGCAGGACCGCATTTGTTCTAACACTGGCAAGCAGGAGATTTTTGCTGTTGCTGAAGTTGAACTGATACAATGGGAATGGCTGAGCTGAAGTTGAACTGATACAATGGGAATGGCTGAGCTGAATGTGCTTGTTGCATCGCGTGGTGTTGGTCATTGGTTCTTTGCTTGCTGCCGTGAGGTTCCTATGTTATTGTCTTGTCCTGTCAGGCCTAAAAGTATATACATGTATTAGAAGGAGCAAAGCAAGGCACAGGCATCAGCCGTGGAGATCGGTCTTCATCCATGCAGGAAAGTGTGCATTTATAACATGTGCTTTTACACTTATGATAAGGTATGGAGAAATGATTATTACGGTGTTGGCTGCCATGGATTGCTGTATGACAAAAAAGTGCTGCCAGTCTGTTCCAGGGGTGTGACTGCCTTTGCAACCCTACATTGTGATGGTTCAGACTTGGAATTCTACGTCAATGTTCACTTCAGCTGTCCTTGGATATCCAGTCGACTGCTGTGCTGTATCTGCAGCTTGGTTTGTAGGCAGTTTCACGCGTCGGGTCTAGTTTGTCTGCATGCATGTTGGCCATATGGCGGGGTGGGGCGGGATGCTCAAGATGCATGGCTGGCAGTACACAGCACATGTGCAGACCCAGTGCTTGTAGTGCCGGGATCACAGTTTGCCATTATATCAGTGCTGCTGGAATCGGGTCCGGTCACAATCTGGATGGTCCCTTTTCTCCACCTGAGCTGATTCAGGGCAGAAGATTGAAGTGGGGACAGTTCATCATTGCAGATAGGAGAGTTTTACTGAGCTAATCAGGTACGTGTGAGTGGCTCAGGTGAATGTGCTTGTTGAATTGTGTTGTCTAGGTCCTTGCTTGTTGCTGGTTTGAGAATTTGCACACAACCGTCAGTCTTGTTAGCTCGGCGACGCTCTGGATACTTGATGTTGGAACAAGTTTAGATACAGCATCAGGCTGAGTCCGCAAGGCAGGCCATGTTAAGAGAAAAGTGTTTTTGCTTGATTGTGTGCTTTTGCACATTTGATATGTGTGGAGAAAGGGGGATCACTGTGTTTGGCTGTCATTGATTGCTGTGGCCCACCTCGCAAAAGATGGTGGTGACCTGGGATTCCACATGATGCCGATTTTGCTCTTGGGTTTGACAATGCTGTGTCTGGAGGTTGGTCTATGGCCACTTCACGTGTTGAGTCTGTTGGCATACATGTCGGCCATATGAGCAGCTGCCCGTCTAGGATGCAATTTAAATAGCAGTACAGGCTACGATGAAATTTCAAGCAGAACCAGTGCCATGCCATCTACTTCCATATATCTACTTCTTTGCAAAGGGCATGTGAGATTGTGTATTGTCACATGCCTCTCAATGACCATTTGCTTTGATTTGTTTGTGTTGTTTGATTTGTTTGTGTTGTTTGATGGCAACAAAGGGGCTACGTTATATATAATGAGCATCTTTGCTTTATCGTTTAATATGGGTGCATGTAGGAGACTTGCTTTCAAGCAAGCTTAAGGTTGAGTTGGAAGCGGGCAGGGACAAGCACACAATGATTGTAAGTTATGTGTGCAGCTTTATTTGAGTGCTACTGTATTTATTTACTACCTCTCACGCCCAGTGGGGCCTGAGATAAGCCCTGCAAAGTCTCACTGTGTTGGAGTACAAAACAGGGCACATAATAACATGGTCGCTCTGTATTCACTTGCTGCTGCTGTTGTTGGGTGGGGACTTTGTGTGCTTGCTGAGTAGTGGTAATTTAAAACAGCATGATTGACCAACCAAGGTGGCAGCATCTTGAAGGGCCATAGTGTTAAGTTATGTGCAGGTTGGCTGATGTTTGCAGGCATGGCCACCCGCATTTTGGCTCAGGTTTCTGCTTGGGGGCGATATCTACAGTTTGCCCAGCTCAGGTATAAGGGGCTAGCCACTACAGTTACTACGTGTCTCAATATTCAGAGCCGCTCTGTAGACCCATGTAGTAGCTTGTAGTAAGGCTGGACTACAAGACACGTCACCTCAACTACCCTGACCATACACTTACTACACTTTTTCCAAAATGGGCTGTAGCATGTAGTAGCATCTGCCTGTGAAAGGGTACTTTCTCTCGTAGTTTGTAGTAAAATGTAGTAATCATTGCCAGTAATGACCCTAGAGTTACTACAAAACAAGTTAATTTTATTGAATTTTACTACAGTCACTACAGAATTCCCTTGGACCTGCAGTAGTATGTAGTAAGGATTGCCCTGGGGGAGTCAACTTCCTGTGTAGTTTGTAGTAAAATGTAGTAAACATGCATCCTGAACATACAAGACATGAGCACCATGATTCTGCTCTTACTACAAGCAACTACACAACCATCTGGACGGCTCTGAAAAGTGAGACATGTAGTAGCTGTAGTGGCTAGCCCCTTTCAGGTATGCCCTTGCGAACGTCAGAGTTCCAGTCGAGCTGACTGTTTGTTTTGCCGCAATCATACAAATGCTGCTCTTGCGGCAGTTGTTGTCAGTTTAGACTCAGCCCTGAGACAGATCGTTGCTGTCACACAGATCAATTTGAAGAATGAAGTGGATGTGCGGGTGGCTTCAATGTCATATATCCAGCTTGTAGTAGTAAGTTGTGCACCATTGCAAATGGTGGTGGGAGAAGGAATCTGCCCCCTTCTCTGCGTAGTTTTCTCTCTGTCTCTGGTGGTGGTGTGTATATGCATTAGTAACAAACAAACAAACAAACAAAAATTTAAGGTGTGGAGCCTTGCGCTGTGGTAATCAGTCTCCATTGCCAGTTTCGCAACATCCTGATCGAAATATGGCCCACAGTGGGTGTACCACTTTAATTTGAGGCAAGGCCCAGCCAACTACTCTGGGAGCCGGGGGTTAAGCCTGCGTGTGCTGAGGGTGCTTGCCAACAGCCGCTGTTGGCGTATGTGCTTCCGTGTATCAATGTTATGTTATGCTATGTTATGCAATGCCGCGTCCGGTGGACCAGTGCCTGGCCTAGAGCACCAGAAGCTAAAATGCATGCACGGGGTACTGAGTGTGCTTGACAGCATAGCGGCAGTCAGAGCAGCTTGTGATCAATCTACCTAGCTATCGGCCATAGCCGGGCAGGATTTCGTCTGCTGTGCCTTTTCTCAAATCACTACTCTTAGTTACAGGGAGGTTGGCAGCCAGGTCTCCGTCTTCTGGAACGTTCCCGCACCTTAAATGTTTGTTAGTTGTTTGTTACGGTACTACCGTATAGCTGCACAATGGCTATTGGTAAGGCTATTGCTGAGGGAAGTAGCGGCTGATCCACAAGCTGCACAAGGCACTGAGGCAGAAAACATCGAGCTTGCTGGAATCAGCACTACTGCATGAGAAAAGGCTATGTATCAGATCCCACATTTACATGACATACACTCAGTCAGCACAGGGGAGCTTACATACAGCTTGATCCTGCCGAATTGCTCTGCCAGAAACCTGATGACGACGTCAGCTACTGTCCACAGTACGCAGCATGTCACAGCAGCAGAATACACATAGATACGACACCCTTGCAGGCATAATAATGGCAGCCAAACATGTCTTGTCTGCCTCTCCGCACTCGGATTGTTTGACATATCTCCCCTTGAGACAGCAAACGTGTGCTGCAATTGCCAACAATGCTATATGGGTGGCGGTTGCCATGCTACAATTCAAAATGCCACAACAACTGTATCATGCCGGCGTGTAGTCAGCCTCGCGATAGCTCCAAAAATGTTATGGAACCCATTCTCAGTTCCAGATCTCTATCCATCACGAATCCACAGATGGCCTCAAATGCACCTACCCTCACGCCATACAGCGGCCATGCCCCTCAACCTTTCCCCACCACAGCTGCTGGTGCTGCCCCTAACCAGAAATATGTTGCAGACCACAGTGCCTGCACTTGTGGCTGTGCTACTGCAGCTCCTTCCCGGCACTCGAGTGACAGCATGCCAGCATACCAGCAGCCCTTGCTCCTGGTCGGGGCTGGGCTGGGGCCATCCTGCCTGAACAGTGAGCAAACCAGGGGTGTTTCTGCTGCTGCTGCCATGGCTTTTCTTGCTGCTGCTGCTTTGATGGCACGTCTGCTGCTGCTGCAAGAGCTGGTACTGCTTTTCTTGCCGCTGCTGCTGCTGCTGTGGCCTTAATGGCCATGACCCTGCTCCTCCTTCTTCAGGCCCACAGTGGTCTGGATCCAGTCAAATGGCTGCACAGCAGGAGCAGGAGGAGGAACAGTATGTGTTATATGAGATAAATCACTGCACAGCTTTCGGGCCATGCAGCACCCGCCACAGGACTCCAACCAGTTCACTAGTGTGTGTTGAGAGAAACCGAGAGAAGTATTTGTTAGCACAGTTGGTAGGAGGCCGCTTGACATGACACTGTCACCAACACTGTATGGCTGCGCTGTGAACTACTTCTTATAAAAACCATGACTCAAAGTAATGCGGCGGAACTACAGCAGACGAAGGAATGACTGCATGCTTTGACGAGACATTGCTAGTAGTATCAATCTAGCCCCTGGCTGCGCCAGCATGTAGCAAATCATAGATTAGGGTGTATGAGAGCCCTTACAGAATGCTTGAGCTACTGATGGAGTTGCAGCTCCATAAGGTGAGGCATGGCTTCGAGAATTGATTCAACATGCACCAAGGGAAGAGTGTACTGCACCTACAGGGCCTTGTTCGCATCATGAGTCATCTTTGCACGTGAAGTACTCAGGTAACATACAGAACAGACAGTTGCAGATGACATTGAGTCACACTGTGTTATGCCGCCCAGGAATTAAACCCATCTCGGCAATTGAGTTCGGTCTGAGTCGAAGGGCTCAGGTCACAAGCCCCTCGACTGAATAGGGGAGTGTGCACCCTCCCTGTACTTGCCTGCACAGCGTAGAACAGCACACCGACTACGGGGATTCCCCAAGCACCCAATCGGGCTAGCTTCTGGGTGCTGGGCCACATAGCCCGTGGGTAGACCTGCACAACCAACTACGATTCAATGCTCGGCCGGCAGATGACATGCAGCTTGACTCCTACAGCGCCCTCCAAACCTTGTCGAGGGTGTCTGCTAGACCCATCTTCCAACTCGCGCAACTGCAGATTGCCTGAGACAGCAAAACTATCCAGATCGACGATGACGCGATGCGCCGGCGTCGGGGACAGCACGTTAACCAACGCACGGTAGCAAACAGGAGAGCGCGCAGACGCACCTAGACCTGTTAGAAGTTGCACGACAATTAGCCTGCGGGAGAGATCCCTCACTCCTCTATTGGGTCACCGCAGTAACTCACGCTGGGTCTTGAACACATGGACGCACAGCTGCGATATGTGTAACACCTCCTTATCTATTACGACCATACGTGTGCCTTAGCAAAATCTCCCGGGAGCGCCGGCAGTCCATGAGGCTGCTTGCATGTCGGAGCTGGCCAGAGTGCATTTCCCTCAAGAGTCATAACTCTTACTCCCGAGAGCGCATGGCGTTTGAGTCTCTTGGTTCAATACACCTTTAGACTCGCATCAGAGGACACTTGGCTTTTGTCCCTTCGGTCGACCTGCACATCATCCCTGTCAGGTGTTTCCAAGCTGAAACAGCCCCTTGCGTTGACACGGTCTGCCGTACGCTGGAGTCCCATTACTCGATGACCAACATCTGATTAGCTGTTCTTCAGAACGCTATGCCATGCTAGGGTGACAGCCGTACACGGCCCGAACAGTTGCCGGCCAAAATGCCAAAGGCCACCGATGACGATCGGATTCAGATTGTCTCAAGGACTAGTTCCATCAGTAGACATGCCAGCCTTGAAGTAAACCCAGAAACCTCACCGCAGCTGCGCCATCGACCAAGTGCAGCTGGCCCATGGCAGCCAGTTTTAGCACAACCATTGGGCAGGACTCGCCCTCCAAGCAAGCATCTTTCAGAAAGCTTCGTGGTCATCGTTGCTTGCTTGGCATGGGTTGCAGCCTCCTCAGGCGCGATCCTCATCAACAAGCACATCATGGTGGACCTGAGGTTTAGCTACCCAGGCGCAGTGGCAGCTGTGGGCATGCTGGGGACAACCATCGCATGCTCGATGGTCTGCCTTGTGCTCAAGCTGGTCCCTCTTAAAGCAGAGATGACACCACGCTTCTACTTGACGTACATCATGCCCACTGGCTTCTTCATGGCTGTTACTTTCCAAGCTGGCAACCTGGCATACCTCTACCTCTCAGGTAAGAGCCCCAACATGCATCCAAATCAGCAGCATTTCACCCTACATTTCAGTCTCTTCTCTTCATTCACAACTGATGTCAGATTTATCAAGCAAGTGCCTGGCAATCAGCAGTGCCCAAGCAGCCAGCGACAGTTTATGCACTAAGTAGACATTTTGACACACTATGTACCGGCCAGGTTATTCATATGTGCCTTTGGTGAAGGATCTACTATGTGCAGCCTGGCCGGTGGCAACAATCACACCTTCCCTTGCTGCACCCAGTAACTTATCATGAGCAGTTCATGCATGATGGCAGCATATGTTTACTCAAGGTACCAGATGTGAATTCTGGTTGGGCAGGGGAGTCTTGGTGGTCCACCAGTGTTGAGAGGGCTCCTGGGCTGGTGTATTGCATTAACTGTTTACATGGGCATTACTAGCTGTAGTAGCCGCACACGACCCATCACGACACATAGGAGCACCAGCCGATGCATTTGAGGGAAATCTGGCTTTGATTCTGCTCTTCCGCTCATAGCTCATTTTGGTTGCTTCCTGCCTGTTCCAGGCTTCCCAGTCAAGCTCTCCCACCAATTAGCTTGTCTTGCCCACAGCACTAGTTAAACCTGCAACTCAAATCTGTCAGCGCAATGCCTGGGCAAATGTTTAGGCATTTTTCATGCATTGGAGGTTGCTCTTCACTCATGCAAACACTGGTTCGCTAGGTTACTCCCCCAAGCAGCTTCTAACCTTCTCCACCTTTGCACTTCTTTTCTTGCTGTTGCAGTGGCCTTTGTGCAGATGCTGAAGGCCCTTACACCTGTCTCTACTATGCTGTGGGGCTTCCTCTTCAAGCTGGAGCGCCCCACACTGCCATTGATCTCCGCCGTCACCCTGATCACATCTGGAGTGATGGTTGCATCAGTAGGAGAAGTGAACTTCAATATGTTTGGGGTGATAAGCATGGTATCTTCCGTCACTGCTGAGGGGCTGCGCTTGGTGCTGATGCAGTATGTGCTATCTAAGCAGCAGATGCAGCCCCTTGAGGCGCTGCTTTATGTTGCTCCAGCATGCTTTGTGTGGCTGGCTCTGGCAGTGTTTGTGTTTGAAAGCAGCGCCATTTGGCAGAACCATGCATGGGAGATTGTGGCAGGGAACCCTTGGTATTTTGTGTTCTCAGGATGCGCAGGGTTTGCTTTGAATGGTCTTGCTATGGCTGTGATCAAGTTGGCTTCTGCTCTTGCTTTGAAAGTGCTGGGGGTATGCAAAGATATTGGGTTGGTGGCACTTAGTGTGGTTGCATATGGTGAGAAAGTCTCGCCAGTGCAGATTATGGGCTATTGTGTCAGCTTGGTGGGATTCAGTTGGTACAACCGTCTCAAGGCCAGGCCTCGCCCCATGAAGTAGTCCAAGGTGGTCTGCAGTTGTTGTCCAAATTTTTGATCATCATAAGGTGTGCTATTTCGTTGGTGGGCCCAGGCTGTGGGCTTTTGTGAATATTGTTGTACTGCTTGTGTAGATGGGCAGGTTGAACATAATGACGTGTGCCGGTGTAATGGAATCGCTGTCAGGAATCGTCTTAGGTGGTTAATATATATACCTGAGAACTGTGGCTGACGTTTAGCTAAAGTACTTCATACTCCAAGTGAGGGACATGTCTCGCTGAGTGCCAGCGGGTAACTGCGAGTCTCAGCTGACAAATTGACTATGCCTCATGCCGGTGCTGCCAGAGCTGCATGATATATCCGTAACTACCTGCCACAGTCATTGGCGTTTGTGGCCAGGTTAATGTGAAGCAAACGCGGTTGCCATCCCTGCTGCGTCAGGGCCTTATTCCAGCGAATGCCTAGGCGGTTGCAGTCTTATCCCTCGTATTTCGTTGTCGCTGGACAGGTGCAAGGCTATTGGTATCGAAAATGTCAGAGATGGAGCCAACCTCGACCTTGAGAGCGAGGGGGAAACAAGATCGAATGGCCAACACAGCAGGTTCGCCGGTGCGCAGATTGCAAGATAGCCCCCGGCCCTGCACCGACATTTGGCAACGCAATGTTCAGATGAGCTCGCCTCGCAAGTTGGAGAAGAGACACCACGGCAGAAACCTGCACCCGCCACCAGCAGCAACAGCAGATTGAAAGCAGCCGTGGTTGCCACAGTCGTGTTGACATCGCTAGCAGCTGGAGCATTACTGTACCAACGACAGCATGGAGGGAGTTCCCAGGTGGGCCCCATGTGTGCCCATGTGTACCCAGTGCAGCAGCAGCTGGAGATGGTATACATGACTTTGGCTGCTTTGCAGCTCGCAGGCGTGCCTGGAAATCATGAGCTCTTCACCAAGGCCTCTCTAGCACAGTACAATGGCATAGAAAGCAAGCTGCTGTACATGGCGATCCTGGGTAACGTCTTTGATGTATCTGAGAAAGCAGAGTTCTATGGTAAGCAGCACCCTGGCTCCTTTCACCTTTTGAAGTTATCCTGCTTCTGCACCTTTCAGATTGATGATAAGGCAGCAGCCGAACTCCTAAGCCTTCAAAAAATATTGCTGGTAGCCTGACAATTCGAACGCATGCAACTGGCACTTTGCAATGGCCGTGTCAGGATTAGATGGTTTTGTGGGGTGTTACTCACATCAAGCATAACTGTCAAATGGCTTTCTGTTAGAATGCAACACACCTACAGCTTGCCTCCACACCCTAGTAGCTTGGGGAGCTAGGCTACTCTGCAGCATTGGTCTCAGCTATTGTCAATGTAGTTGGCAAGTCAAAATATCATCCAGGCAGAAGAACCCTTCTTGTCGAGGTCAAAGCAGCACCTTCTGGACCTTTATGCGAGGCATGTTGACTGACCTGGTTCATCCACTTTGCAGTACTGGCAGCACAGCTTAGTAGGGCCAGCATATTTGCCAGTGTGCAGTCCTTTTCGTATGCATAGCACATCCCATGGCACCACTACAAGCACCACAGTAAGAACCGAGCTGACTGTGGTGGTAGTAATTAAGATTAATCAAAGTATCAATAGATTTCATCATCATTACTAATACGCAATGTGAATGCAGGGCCTGGCAAGGGCTACCACCACTTCACAGGCAGAGATGGTTCCAGGGGCTTCATTACAGGTGGGGCCCAAGGTAGCAATTAATTACAGCGGAACAGAACCAGTGCAGCTCCAGAGCTCCTAAAACCACCACTATGATGCTGAAACCATTTCAAGCTGCCGACATGTTCACGACATTGCCTGGCAAGAGACGCTTGATATGTGCAGCTCCGCCCGGGGCAGCACCTGTCGCGCTCCTAAGCTCCTGTAACCTCGAGCATCCATACACACCCTGAGGGCACAGTAATAGGCCCCAACTGGCAGACACACCTTCCCTATGGTACTTGCAATGTGTAAGGTCATTTTGCAGTTTGGTATTTGTGCACAGGGTTGTAACAGACAATGCAGCGATCTTTGCCACAGGCTGTGGTGCTACTGCAAATCGGTCTCTAGCACACAGACTACATCCTGACCTCCAGCCAATTGGGATCTAGGCAGCAGCAATAAGATAATTAAACCGAGTAAAGCAGCGGGCATGACTTTTTTACTAGACCAAGATCCCACCTGTCCTCAAGAGTCCGTGCTTTGCTATACAGTGGGCACTTGGAGATTTAATGTGTCAGAAGTCAGTAAGGCAGCAGTGGATGGTCTAAAAGTGGTGCTTGTTAAGATTCATCTGGTTGTTAAGTCCCATCCACCTGATTGCAGCAAGCAGTACTGACGGAATCAACACGGCCTGGCTGTCTCTGCGGTTGGCACACACAGCCCAACAGCTCTGCAGTGACGTATAATTCAGACCTTGCTCAATTCATTTACCAGAGCTGTCCTTGAATGCACTTGCCACTTTGCACGAGCACGCACACATGCACAATCAGAAGCTGGCAATCTAGGTGTAGTGTAGGGGTTAGAGTCCAAGTCTTAAACATCTTAAACCCTGAAACACTAACCCAAGCTGCTTTCCGTCTCTGCTTAGTTGACTTGTTGCGAATTTACATGACTGAGGGACTGGAGCTTGGCTTTGATGGCACAGGTGACTTTGTGAATGACTTGAATGATGATGTGGCTGATTTTGAGCCAGAGGCATGTCAAGGCCTTGCGGGATGGAGAGACTTCTATTTCAAGGTGATGGGCGAATGTGAGGGGGGTGCCAGAATGACTGGCTCGTATGATGCAAAGCTGCCTGTGTGCAGTTATTGCTATACAGTGGGGTCCTCTGTGAAGTTGAGGGTTCCCCACAGCGTTGTATTACCGTGTATGCACAAGCTTCTTGACAATGAGCATGCCTGAGGATATATATGAGATAGATCACTGCACAGCTTTCGGGCCGTGCAGCACCTGCCACATGGCTTCAACCAGTTACCAGTTACCAGTTAGAGTAGTTAGTGTGTGCCTGAGGATAGAACATGATTGCTGAATGAAGCAAGGAGACTGGATGCCGCAGTATTTCTAGGCAGTTGTCAGTGAGGGCGTTTTTGGGTAGAATGCGTCCGTTTTTGACTTCAGGCAGTGTGCTCTGCCTGCTTTATCAGTCACAAAATGAACTTCACCACATGTTGATGATAGCTAGTAGAGCATTGCAGGATCGCTTCCTTGTAGATGCATGGAGCTTCTGGCAATCACTCAGTACAGATTGCAAAAGTAGCCTTGTCAAAGATCTTCGTTGCCAAGCAGCACCTGCACACATGCAACATGACTGGATGCACATGAGTAAGAAACTTTCCAAAACTAATCAAAGACCCATAAATGCAGATACATTAGAAGTTATTGTAGTCCAACTACAAAGTACTGCTAAAGGCATAAGTGCCCATGACCCCTGTTCGACATGATGACTGGAGGCCCACGATTACATGCCACAGGCAGATGTACCAGCTGCATTACACAAAGCAATGGAGCATAGAATAGATACCAGATACAATGGTGTGCACACCAACAGGGCTGAATCATGATGGAGACCTATAGTGTTGAAAACTTTTAGCCTGTGTGTCAATTGGCAACCTTCTTTTGGTGGAAGTGGGGAGACGGCACCATCACGAGAGCGGCGGTATCAGCCAGGGCCGTGAGGGCTGGCATGGCTGCGAACTCTGAGACTTTTTGTGTAACATGATCTGAACTGGCCCTGATTACCAAAGGAGCTTAAACTTCTTATCAAGAAGATCCATTTTGTCTGTTTTTGATCTGCAGACCTACAAGCACTTGGGGCAGTTAGCAGGTGGTGCTTTCTATGACAGCACAGGGAAAGCTACACAGATGCTCAAGACAGTAGAAGAGAGAGCTGTGGAGGGAAAGCGCTTGCAGGAGGAGCGGGAACAGCAGGAGCTGCAGTTTCCACCTTGTAACAGCAAATGGACCCAATCAGAAGGTGAGCTGGGGAAATGAAGAGTGTGATACTGGAGCCAAGGAGTTGTTTCTGGCAATGTAAACAACATAGTACAGGCATGTATAGGGTTCAGGCTTAAGGTTTAGAGTTTAGGGTTAAGGTTAGGGGCTTAGGGTTAGGGTTAAGGGTTAGGTACTAGTATGTCTCCAAGGAGGGGCCGCAGATCAGTGCAGCCTATGCTGGGCAAAGGAATACTTGAAGTGATAGCATGCATTGGATACAGCTGATGTCATATGCTTGATTTAACACAAATGGTGATGGGTTCAGGGTTAAACCGTACTCCCATCTTGCAGTGACATGTGGCATCCCTCACACCTGCTGGCCTGCAGCTGCTGCCAGGCTGCAGAGCTATGCTCTGACATATGTTTTGTGATGCCTGAGTGTGTGTTGTATCATCTCTCCCTCAACACACACTAACAAACTGGTCGGAGTTATGTGGCGGCTGCTGCATGGCCAGAAGGGCTGTGCAGTGATATAACACTAATTCTTTTATTGCCTGAGACTCAGTACTGGTTCATGTGTTGTTGCCTTACCTTTTTAATGCAGGCGGGGTGGTCTGGTGTGATGATGGCATGTACCCTCGGAAAACCTACTACAAGATGCTTAAAGGGCAGCCCCAGTTCAAATGTGCCTGCTTCAAGGAGGTGGGCTGGAGCGATCTGCGTCAAATATATGATGGCTGTGATGTTATAGCGACACGATGTAAGATCATTGAGTCGACAGAAGAAAGTGAAAGCAGCCAGCAAGAGCTTTGAAGCCATTCCAGGGTGGTGCTTGTGTGATACGATGCATGAGTGAGGACTTGTGAGGAATCTGTTATAATGATATGCCGCTTTCTGGATTAATGCTTATGAATCTAAGGTTAAAGAGTCGATTACATCCAGGAGTCAAGCTTTGATCAGAAACGACCTCGCTCTGGATGGATTAATGAACATTGCCAGAACTGGGTTTCATTGAATTGCAAATTGCAATTGCTGGCCGGAGGAGGTTGTACAATGAGCTCGAGTTAATGAGCAGCATATCTCATGGCCTCCGAGTGGTAGTGGGCCTAAAACTATAAAGTAGGGCCCACGCCCTTAACGTATGCAAGAAGGGATTTCTCCTTTTCTGCATAGTCTGTCTCTCCCTCTCCGCAGCACATCTGCTACCTTTTGTCGGATTGATGCCAGTGTTTTTCATGGTGCTGCCAGAGTGAGTGCACGAGACGGCTGGCTCTCACCATCCATCTAGTGAGTTGGGTGGCTGTACACGTGTAGGACAGCCATATTGCTTTAGTTAGCTGTCCGGTGAAGAACAGATTGCAGAACGTGGGGCCCCTCTCGTGTGTCCAGCTGTCATGGCTCACTAGTAACTACAGATTACAGATTACAAAGCCGTGGCCCCACAAAGGGGGCGCCCGTAACTAACCAGCTGCCCTACCTGGACTACGTATCCAGCTTGCAGCGCCACTGAGCGCATGACCCAAGTCTGCATACTTCCTGGGCTGCCATCCAACATCTTGTGGAGCAACTACAACTGTTAACTGTGTTACAGCATGCTCCTGGGTCACTTGACAAAATTCGCTGCTGCATGAAAACCGTAGAAGTAGCCGTGCAGCATTGACGCTGCGGGATAAACGAAGCAAACCTGCCACAGCAATTGAGCTCCCAACGCAGTCCTGGCTGTTTGGCAATGTGTGTATCTGTACAACTAAGCCACTGAAATGCGCCAGCACACACTTGGTGCAGTGTCAACCATCCAGTCACACCTACAGATGACTTGTCAATGCAAAGATACTTCAACCGAGTCCATCCAACCAATTTGCAAGGGCGGCAGCAACTGGCTGCATGACTGAAGACACCATTATGGCATACGATCCTGCATAGCAATGCGCCCATACAGACCGCAGATGCTTGCACAGCCCATGTACCAAAATCAACTACGGTATGCCCACTGCTGCCGTTATGCACAGACAGGTCACATGCCTCTTCAGCTGATCCTGGGTCACTGGCACCCCATCGTTGCCAGCACGGCCCAGAAGAATGCTGTGCAGACACAGTCCTTATATATACACGGGCGTCCTGCTCAAACAGTTGCACCAGGTACCTCAAAAAGTGACCGCCAACCAGGGTACTGCTAAGTTTCTTCAGGTGTGGCCCAAGTGCGTAAAACTGCATGCATGTGGTTCACTACTTGCCAATCGCCCGAACATGTACATGCAAAACCGGTTTGCCAAATCTGTATGTTCCAAGGGTTTAACCGATCTTCAAAAGCTCCACATCAAAGACCAGTGTAGCGTTGGGAGGAATCACTCCACCAGCACCCCTCTCCCCGTAAGCGTAGTCGGGGGAGCAGGTCAGGTTGGCGCGCTCACCCACGCTCATCTGAGCAACACCCTCGTCCCAGCCCTTGATCACCTAGGACACACAGGGGCCATCGAGAGGCAAGGGTTTAGCAAAGGAACTGCCGTAAAGATACGCACGCCAAGCCATGCTCTGCCTGCTCTGCAATATCCAACCGTGCCATATGCAGGCCATAGACACGCTTGCATTAAGCTTGTTGCAGTTTCAGCAATGTGTGTGTGGGGCGGGGACAGCACTCAGCCACCTGCTGTGTGTCCTTAGCAATGCGAGACATGCAATCTTCCACATGGTTCCAACTCGCCCCGAGGGACCAGAGAGGCATGGGATGTGCCATACACCAATGTGCTGTATAGGCCTGATTGGTTGCAGTCAAAAGGGCGACGGGCCAGGGATCTGTGCCCCATTTATCGATCACATCTCAGTATCAACGTCATCATAACAATGCAGAGTCTGGGCACCTGCTGCTATGGAAGGAAATGCGGCTTTTAGATCTCTGCTCCCACATGTTCTAAGCTTCCATATGCCAACATCTCACAAGAACAGATGGCTTGCCATGATATAGTTATACATGACTTCCGATAAGCTAGCCGTGGCATGCTAGCCTGGCAGTCTACGGCCACCAAAGCTATGAGCCACAAGAAATCAGTAGATCACGTCATGTGAAAGCAGATAGGTATCACAGCAAAGTCTGTGCACGCCTATCTGAGCTCCTGATTCTGGCAGCACGACACCGAGGTGCAAATGCAATTGCGCCACGTGCGAAGCCCAGCTGCTGTTTTGTTGACTGTACTGCCTTTTGTTGATTGTACTGCAAACATCATTCTATTCCCAAATAAGCCCCACCTGCCCAACTCCGATGGTGAAGACAAAAGGCTGACCACGATCCCTCGAGGAATCAAACTTGGTGCCGTTGGTCAAGGTGCCGGTGTAGTGCACAGTGACCTTCTCGCCCTTCTGGGGCTTGGGGCCACTCCCTGCAACATACACGAAAGCGACTAGTAAGCTAACGTGTAAGCGAGTATCAGCTACGCGCCACAATCAGCTGACGTCACTCGTTTCAAGTTCCAGGATGGTTGAGACATACCTGGCGAGACAGTGTCAACCTGGACGCCCATGACGACCTTAGTTGTGGTAAAGCGCCTAAAGCTGCAGCAAATAAGACGTTAGCCATGAATGTCGTCCTACCGGAACCTGAGGCTCCTACCGCGCGGCCGGAGCAGTATGCAGTGACGAAGATGTGTAGGTTTGGGGCATCATGCATTTCATGGTTCTAACCACATAACAATGCGCCAGCGTAGCAACTGCTGTGGCTATAGGTAAAGCTCAGTGCCAGTGCTTATCTACCTTGGGCGAAGTGCTCCTGACCGGATCAAAGACGCAGAGCGCACTGCGAGGGCCATGAAGACAGTAGGAGGCGGGTTCCCTCCCAACAGAATGCGCTTCGTCAAAGAACAGACTGGAGTTTTCTCAAACTGAAGCGAACAGCCCGCGTAGAATCGGTTGGCAGCCCTGGTGAGTGGAGTGACTACAATGCTACAGTTCTGCTACATCTCGGCGTCATGACAGACTCAATGCCAGCTCGCTGAGGAAAGGCAGTACATTCTTGATGGCATGGACACAACTTAATGTGCAGCACCCGTCGTCTGGTGTGTTTCGTAGACCGGCGGCAACAGGTTGGTTCACTGCATGTAAACTGGCAGGGCTGCCGAGCAGGCCAGCATTTCGATGTACGATTTACCCGAGTCATTTACCCCTTAAAATCCTGCCCCTCGATAGCATTTAGGAGCAGAACATCTGTATGGTCGCCACCGTCGTACTCAGCTATACGCCTTGTGATCATCGCTCCAGACACCTTGAAGTGGTGGCCCCCGCTGTTCGTCTCATTCGTCACTGTCACAGTCACCGTACACGCCTCTACCTGCTGGGTGTACAGCTTCGCCATGAAGCTCTGAGTCGTTTGCCACCTAGGCAGCAGCAGCAGAGGCAGAGGTAAGTGGTGAGGTAGCATCTGCGTTGGTGCCTGCCAAAGGTATTGCAGCAGCAGATCTACTACCAAGTATTATGCTAATAGGATAACCTAAAACACCAGGCCTGCATGTGCCCTTCTCGTAGCAGTAGACAGCATTAAAAAAGCGGCTCCTTGACCTCGTTATCATGTGGTCTGGCTGATGGGCAAAATCTTTCATTATCTTGTCCATGGCTGTTTCTTCAAGCCCGATACCACTATCTGCTTGGTGAAGGATTGCACCTAAGTGACGTGGGGCATGCCTCTGCCTTAGACATAACTTGAGCAAAGACATGTCAAGATATCAAGTCCACACGCCAATATCATCCCGGCCGTCAATCACCTCAGCCTTCTGAAAGCATGGGTACAGAGTACAGCAATGGGCACAGTAAGATCAAGCCTTATCAACAGAAGCACCATTTATATATGAGATAGATCACTGCACAGCTTTTGGGCCGTGCAGCACTGTGCCATTTATGCATTCTTCGCTCACTTTTGCAGACATTTCAATCACTAATGGCTTAATGAGATTCAATATCTGCCGTAACGGGCGGGCCCGCCATCCCTAGTCTGTCTGGATATGAAATATGGTTACATAGACTCTTGCTCACTGCCCTCCCAGCTTACTTGTGGTATGCCTCCACCTTCACTGGCTTACACGTGCATCCACTGGTGCAGCTTATCAGTGCTTGACCAGCATTCTTCCAGGTCTTCTTATACCCCAGCCATACGATGACATCACCACTCTGTGCTGGCTGCATCTCACGCTCCCTGTCGGTGCGGGTCTGCAGCAGCAGCAGCACCAGCATTGGGTTTTATGCTAAGCTATAGCAAACTAATGACCTAAACCCTCAACCCCAAACCATGGCTGCATCTCACCTTCCCCTGTTGGTGCGCCTCTGCAGCAGCAGCAGCAGCAGGAGCACCAGCATTGCGTTTTATGATAAGCCATACCAAAGTGCCATAGGCCATGCACCTTAAGCTGTTATGGAAATTGAACAACTGACTGGAACTGCATGTGTGGGGGCAGGAATGCAGGCACGTTTGAGATTACGTAGAGTTGACAGCTTGCTTGCATCCCTCCTATATGAGCATTGCTGCGATCCCTAACAACCTGCTTCTCTTAGGGTTCCAACTTCCTGCTTCCTCAATCATTAGCAGTCTTTGGAAAGGCTGCTGCTAAGCACACCTTAAGAAGCCAGCAAGAAGCATTGGGTCAGCTTGATACACACGTGAACGAACAAACAGTAATGGGTGGTGCACAGAAAGCAGCTTATAGGGCTGCACACAGGGCAGCTTCTCCTATCCCAAGAGCAATTCCAGCAGCCAGCAACTGACTGCGTTCCAGACAGTTACTGCAACTTGCATGTTGAATACCTCCCACTTGGGACAATTGTATACAGGGAAGGGATGCAGTCTGTACTTTCTACGCTTGATCCATATACTTGACAACAAGCGATGAGTAAAGACTCGAACAGGCACCAATGTGAGTTAGTTTGCCCTTGTCTCAAAGAGAACTATTGTCCAGGCATGCCTTCTCCTCTTGACCTGCACCCATCAATCAAGGTGTTGCATGACCCCTTGCCACACCCACCATTTCCTCCGCCTGTGCCTCTGCAGCTTGCTGGGACGCAAACTGTTCTCCTGTCAACCCAGAGGCAGATTCAGGTGCTGCTGCTGCTGGTGCTACTCTTGCAGCATCTCCAAAGAGAAGCTGCCTTGGACGGCCCTCCTGCGCAGCTGCTGCTGGTAATGGTTCAGGCTGAGTTAAGTTGCCCTCCATTGTCAAACCTGACCCACCGATGCTTCCATCCTCTACCTCTGCTTTGCTGCTACTGCTACTACTGCTGCTGCTGCTGGCACCCATTAAGTCTGCCGTTGTGGCCGTATCTTCTCCTCTTCCACTGCTGCTGCTGCTGCTGTCACTGGCTCTTACTGCCCCTGACTCATTCCCACCACCACCACCACCAACAGCAGCAGCAGCATCAGCACCACCACCACCAACAGCAGCAGCACCACCAGCAACAGCAGCAGCAGCTGAAGAGGCATTACTGCCTGACTGCTGAGCTGCTCCTCCTGGCTTCGCCCTTGTGTCCAGCAGCAAAACCAGCTGAGCCCCCACAGTATCACTGACGTAACCCCACTTGGGTTTCTCCTCCGTGCCTTCATTCACCCAGGTCCAGCCTGTGCTGTTCACAACCACTGATTTGAGATCCTCTCCAATCATGCATGCCATGTTTTTGCTTTCATAGTTGTTCTTGAATAGGGGTGCTGGTATCTGCAGAACACGACAGGAGGGAGGCAGCTAATGGAACAAGGGCAACAAGTGGATGCTAGTACTTGAAGACGCATCGCCTGTATTGATGGAGGGGAGCATAGCTGCCAAGCAACTTGACTGCAGTGGAACCTTTCATGCTCGTGATCTTACTTGAAACCCAGAACAAGACAAGATTGGGTACAGCACAGTATTGGCAGTTTAGCACTGCACATTCCTATCAACATGTATGGCCACTGTACGGTAAAGAGCCCCAGACCAGTCATGTTGCCTTGCTAAGGCCCTTGGTAAGGCCCTTGGTGAGGGCCCTTGATAAGGCCCCTCATTAATTTAAGTTCACATGGCCCTATGTAGTAACTCATCCGACTTTCTGCCACTCCTATCATCAGCCTCGTCCAAGCATTTACCTATGCTTACATCATATCCTGCCGTTGTATGTCCCTCTCTCATAGCCCCGCCCTCCTCTTGCCACCCCATTTTCCACACTTGAGCACTTGCATTTGCTTTACCCCTTTCACCTGCATGAGCTTCATTACCCAAGGATCTGTCAAATCCATGGGTTCCAGCAGATGTGCAACATATGCTTGTTGGATCATGCCCACAGCAACATCTGCCATGTACTTATGCCCCAGCTCTGAAGGGTGCCGTGCCAGGGTTTGCTCTTGAGGAGGGTATATCTCACCCCCAGTAAACCCTGGGGCACCAGTCATCACTTCATGCCATAAGGCATCCCGCATTGACAGCCAGGGCAAGCCGTAGTATTGGCACAGAACGCCGTAATGGTCCTGAGCTGTGAAGTAAAGGGGGGGGGGATCATGCAGAACACGTTGGGCAGAGAGGTCATGAAGGTAAAATTATAGGCACCGCAATGTGGCACCATGGGCAGGTGCCTGGATGATCATGGCTGGCGAAAGTGCTACTCTTATGATAATTATGAAGTTTTAAACACACTAACACTTTATCATATCACTACTTTTTATGATAGTACCATAGGCCCTGCTTTTCAAGCTGTCATGAAAACATCAGATCAGCGTGCTGAAGCCCTTGCCTAAGACACAAGCAAATACTTTGGTCTAGACCTGCCAGCAACAGCCAGCAGGTTTGCGTAGCCTGCAAAGCACAGTTTGAGGGCACTGCAAGTGGCTGGCTAAGGAACAGCAGCACTTGTGTACCGCATTCCTCAACTGCTGTTTTTACCACTCGTTAGAGCACAGCGATCTGCAGGATTGAACGAGCAACGTTTGCTCCTGGTGCTGCTGCTGCGTTTGCACCCACATTGCCCCAGATGGCTGGCTGCTACTAATGCTGCTGCTGCATGTGGGGCTGCTGGTAATGCGGCTGCTGCTGCTGCCCCATGTCAATTGTTGCTGCCTGCTCTGCAACTCATTGACAAGTTAAAAAAGCATCACCCCTCCTTCTACCCCTGATCCTCCTGCTCCTGCTGTTATTGCTCAATTGCTCCTGTGGCTAGATGCTCCTATTGCAGCTGCACCTGTGGGATGTTGCTTATGTTCATATGATTACACTTCAGTACATGCCATGCCATAGGCCCCGCACCTCAAGGTGTTGTTTATGGTTGCTTATGCTGCTGATGAGATTCCCCACGTTCCTGCTGGTGACTCCAATTCCTGCTGCTGAAAACAGTTTTTGTGCTCCTGCTGCTGGCACCACTTCCCCAACCCACTCCTACTGCTGACGCCACTTCATAAACCCTTAACCCTTCCCCTGCCTGCAGCTGCTCACCACAGCAACATGCCTGCTTCTCCCCACCCACCTGAAAAGTAGAAGGGTGCATCCGCAGCTTTCACAGCTTGATCAAGAGCATTCATGACAACCACAGCAGGCTGGTTGGGGAGCTTCATCAGCTTCCGGAGCAGCCTTTCAAAAGCATGGGTCCTTTGGTTGTTGATGCTGATGTCCTGTGCATACGATAAAATACTGCTTTTTCAACACTCAATCCCATCAGCCATGCGTTTGTCTCTGTTTCTGAGTACTTAGCGAGCAGGAAGTGTATTGTAATTGCACCTATCAACCATGCCTGGTTCACCGGGCAAATCTCTGCAAGAATCTGAAGTGCCACTGCAAGAATGCAATGCAGAAGGCATCCCCCGCTCAACTAGATGGTTATGTGTTGCGGGAAGACTGGCAGAGGAGTATTGCTAGGCTGGAGTCACTAGCTTATGGCATTATGAGAGGGGGGTTAGATCTCTCCTGTATGCAGGAGAGGCTGCCGGGTTATTATACAGTACACTGGAGGGGCGACTTCCTAGGGCAGTAATGTGGGGATAGATGAATGCCATGCAGCTGGCTGCGGTGAAGATGCAAGGCATGACAGCTTGCAGAAGCTGGCCCAGCATTGTCCCAGTTTTGTGACAGGCTAGGTAAATCTGTGGCTATGGCTGCTGCAGAGCAATCAGGGTTCAGCACAGCCTCGATGAATGCAGATGAAGCAGCAGACGGAGTGCAGTGGGCAGCAGTATGTGTTTGGCCCGACGCTCCTGCTTGCTGCAGCATGATAGGACTGACACTGGCAGAAGTTTGCGTGCACCAGCTTCTGCAAATGCATGGATAAACAAATGTCTACAGGTACTTCTTAGTGATCAGCACTTGCCTGGAACCCATCGTTGATGGAGTACTCCACAAATATCACATCCACATCACTGTCAACAAATCTACTCAAACACATGCTGACATACTCAGCCGTGGTTGCTGGCACGCAACCATTACGCTGCTTGATCATCGCCTTAGGAAAGGCTTGCTTTAGCCAAGTAGCGAACAAGGCAAACCAGTCATTGACCCCTCGTTGCATGTAGAAACCCCAACTTATTGAGCCTCCAATAACACCGATAGATACTTGGTCGCCCTTCAGTAGCTTTTCTACAACTTTTCTCAGTCTCAGGTTTGCTCCAGCGTACGCGATACCCCGCTGCACTTGGGCTTGTGTCAAGCCGGGGTTGTAAGAATGGACCCTGAGGTATTGTTCTGAGATTTGGACAGATGAGCTGCTGCTGAGGGAATCTATGAGGTCATTGTAATTAGAAGTTGAGTGAATGGCCGAAGAGTCTGTAGCTGGGGTCTCTCCATTGGCCTGCTTGAGGGAATCTATCAAGAGGATTGCCACAGCAACTGCAGTAGTGAAGGTTGTGGTTCTCCTGGTCATCGCCCTTGCCATCCCTTTTGGAACAGGAGCTTGTTAGGCTGCGTAGAGGTGGAAAGTTAAATGAGTATCAAAGTGCATCGTCACGCATGCATCATGTGCCTTACAGGTATGGGGATAGGAATGCTCGCTGCGCAGTGCGCAATGACTGGCCCCGCAGAGCACGCGCGAACACACACACCAGGCATTGGCATGGCATATGTACCTCCCTCCCATGTACTGTACAAATGTGAAGGTGGCTGTTCCTTTACTCGGCATCGCGGGCATCAACAGAAGTGCGAGAAAGTGTGTCTCAGAGTCACCAGCTCCTGTTTGAATCAGTCGCACTTGTCTGTTGGCTACTGCAACATGGCCATTACCATTGCGCACCCCATGGCTGAGAATCAGATTGCTTTCAGGATCCGGCTGAATTGCCTCGGACATAAAGCGTATGTAAGTGAGCTTAGTGCCATGCACCAAGCAAGTACAAGATCAATTGAACAAATGTAGAGGCTGCCCCCTGAGCAGCATAACATGTTTAGCCTTTTCCTAGGGCATATTTAGCCAAGCATGCAGCTGTTGATTGCTGATCATGCGGCGACATTCGAGTTTCAAACCCCTGCGATTTGGTGGTCATGGCAACCCGTTCCGTACTGCACTGGAGCAACGGCAGAAGGAGCTCAAAAATATATCCATTCCCACACCAAGTGAAGCTGATCTGCAGATCAGTGCTCTTGATGGATCAGCAAACCATGGCAACGGCACAACAGCAGCACCAACAGCAGCAGCAGGAGTTGTACTCTCAGCAGGGCAGGGGCAATGCAGCGCAGGATCAGAACAAGCCAGCTTGTCGAGCTGCATGGTAACCATATCTGAGCTAAGGTCCAAATATCCAGAGCAGTGCGTGCCAGAGAACGAGGCTGCAAACAGTAACAAGCGGAAGTTCCAGCTCGTCGACAAGCTAGCCAGAAGCAAGCTAAAAGCCATAGTGCCTGAGCCTGCTCCTATCCCCACGCCGGAGCAACAGGCCCCAGACAAGAAGTTCCAGGTTCTTCTAACTCGTCAGGTCCAGAAACTGTGTTCATCTGATGTGAAGTTCCTGCCAAGTGCAGATGAGTCTGCAGCTCTAATTCTGCATGTGCCTGTGCTACTGGAAAGTGACGCCCTGGTGCCAGTGGTGAGCGCATGATGGCTGATGCAACTTGCAGCTCTCCCTGCACTCCTCTGCATCAGCCTGTGAAGGTTAGGCATGGAGGTCTTACAAGGGATCCTTGCCATGCAGGACACATCTGTTCCCTTCTTGCTGCAAGAGCAGTACACGAAGCAGCTTCGCCAGCCTGTGGATCCTGAGCCAGAATTGCAGCCCTTCCAGGAGCTGCTGGTAAGCCCAACTGGAGCACCATGCTGGAAAGCACAGTGCCAAAAAGAATTGTTCTTCCACTATGCTTAGAGCACATGGCTTGACTCTCACATGTCCTACCAAAGTGCTGTTCCTGTCTCCTGCATCCTGTGCTTGCAGCATGTAATGGGGAAGTAATACGTTCCCACATCCTTGGGCAAGTGTACCATCATATTCTTGAAGCTGTTGCTACATGGACCCTTGGTGTTGACTGCATCTTAGCTAGTTTGTTTTTCTTAAGGGTGCAAACAAGGACATGTACCACCTGTTTGTTTGGCATTGGCATAGCTAACCTTGCATTTGTGCTCTTCTGGTCTTGCATTGGTCTTGCATTTCTGTCTGGCATATCGATTTACTATGCGCCATGGAATTTTCCACAGGAGCAAGGCATTGTACCACTACCAGCCCCCTGCAACCCAGCCATAGCAGCACGGCCAAGTGGCTTCTTGCTACATGTTGTACAAGATGCTCTTGCGCGCCCATCAGGCTTAGCACAGCTCTTGCCCTCAGCAAGCTCTGCATGGGAAGGCACTCCGATTTTAGAGGTGCCTCTCATGGACCCCTTCCTACCTGAAGAGGATAATCCCATGCAGCTAGTCACCGAAGCACCAAGGAAGCACAGCATGGGTACTTGCTATGTCGACTGCAAAGAGGTGGCCAAGGCAATTCAGGACGCTGCAGTGGAAACATGGAGTGTGTCACGTCCTACAGGTTGCCAAGGTAAGTGATGTCAAAGTATGCTTTTGTATCTGTTGGGTGCAGCATGAGCTTAAGTGGCAACACTCTGTATAAATCCTGCTTTGGAAGCTTGCTGCACCTTATCTGCAATTTCTTTATGTTGAAGGTCCGGACGCCAGATTATCAGCATCTCTTGACCTGGGCTAAGATGCTTGAAGCAAAGAGTTTGAGGCCTTGTGAAAGAGACACGGCTACAGACTCTGAGTTCATGAGTCATAATCCACTTGTATGATTTCATGCTGCACACGCTCACCTGCAGGCACAGGTACATCTAACCAGCTGGCGGCAGCAGCAGCAGGCTGCAGCTTAGCAGCGGAAGTGGCCAGCCTTTTAGCAAGCAGCAAGTACAGCAAGCAGCGCTCTATTATGGACATGCTGGCGCCTTCAGCAGCACCCGCAGCAGCAGTAGCAAACAATGGTGTAGCTAAGGCTGTAAAAGTCCACAGCATACTCCTTTCATCCAAAGCTGTACTGCTGCGGAGTGTGAAGGATGCTTGCGGTGTTGGCAGCAGTGGCAAGTTCTCTCTACAGCAAACAGCAGGTCCACTACATATCTGCAAACAACCACCAGCAGCAAAGGGCTTGGTCTTTGCGGGTGCAACTACAGATCAGCAGCCAGCAGATCATGCAAGGAAAACAGCAGCTGGAGAGCAGCAAGAACTTGGTACAGATGCAGCAGCAGGGACGCAGCCGCGCCAGCACCCCAGCCGTGTCAGCAGGGGGAATCGCTCAACACCTGCTCCTGTTGCAGCAGCTGGAGGCACAGCAGCTGTTTCTCACTTGACACCCATGGTTTCTGAGGGTGAGCAGTGCCAAGAGCAGCAGCAGCAGCAGCTGCAGCAGCACGAGACGAAGCCTGTGGAGAAGGAGGGCATACTAAACCATATGCCAGCACAGCATGCCCCAGCACAGCAGAGCACAGCACAGCATGCCTCATGTGCTCCAGCCCCCACCAGCGCAACTCCAAACTACGATGAATCTGAGCTTTTGCTGGAGGTACCTATTATTAATCTAAGCAAGCCAGCAGGTAATAGTGGCGGCCTCTTAAACTGCATCCTTCAAGAAGTCGCAGCAGACATCAAAGCGTCTCTCCAGGGCAGCAGCAGCAGCCTCAGATTAGTTGCTGCTGGTGCAGGAGGATCAATAGATGACAGCAGCAGCTCATTAGAAGCATTGCTTGGCAAAGATGGGCAGTTCTCAATGGATCTGTACAGCTACCCCTTTCAGAAGGGGTGGGCCTCAGTAGTTGGGCAGCCAACTGTGATAGGGACAGCTGGCCAAGGGGAGGAGCAGCAGCCGAGGGAAGAGAGGGAGGTGGGAGATAGGCGGAGCAAAAAGCATCACAGAGGCAGCTGCACAAGCACCCAGCAGCCACCAGCAGCAGCAGGCGCAGGAGCAGCGGGCCTAGAAGACATCTTAGCTAGGGATATGCAGCCAGTGGAGGATGGCATCTTCACGCTGCCCATGGTGTTCTTTGATGAGGGTGCTCCTGGGTGTCATCAGGTGCAATCCAGTGCTGACAGTTGGAAGGAAATGCTGCTAGCATGCGGGTACCGCAAGCAGCCCTCAGCACATCTAGAGCTCTACATGGACTGGTCCCTGCTGCGGCAGTGCAGTAAGCCAGCAGCAGCGGCTAAAGGGCAAGCAGCTAGGAAGAAGCCACGGCGCAGTAGTGCTGCTGGAGGTGTGGGGAAGCTTCGGGGGGAGGGCAGGGTGGGAGTCTCAGCTGTTGGAGGAGCTCTGGAGTCTCGGGAAGAGGTCATGGCAAGTAAGAGGGGGAGCTGCGGGCAGCTTGCAGGGCTAGTGGGTGTGAATGAGGAGGAGGTGTGCGAGGCTAATTGGGAGGCAGATGGGGAAGTGGCTGCAATGCAAGCAGCTGGTCAGGGGATGATGGGGGATGAGCAGCAGGGGGCCAGGGAGTGGGGCGAGGAGATCTGCAAGTGGGTCTCAAGTCAGCAGATTCTGCAAAAAGGGCTTGTGAAGCTGCCTGGGGCAGACATAGAGGGCCTCCTTGCAGGGTCTTGGAAGGGGCTAGGGGTCAAGCTGGGCCAGTTGCTGGGAGCAGCGATAGACTTCACTACACTGCAGCCTGGGGGTGCTGGCAGTAGTCCTGGCTGTGAGGTGCTACCAGCTACAGCTGCTAAGATATTGGGTTTAGGTCAGAAAGCTGCAGGGGGGGGGTTGGAAGCTGCTGCTGATGGTGACAGCGGTGGTTTTGATGCTGCTCTAGTTTGCAAAGCAGACCAGCTTCCGTTAGCAGCAAGACAAGCAGCAGCTGGTTATTCCAGGGGAACCGCAGCAGCAGCAGGCGGGCTTCCAGCAACTAGGAATATGGCTGCATGTGGGCAAGCAGGATCAAGGCCAGCAGCTGCTACTGCTGCTGCTGCTTGTGGGGCAAAGCACATGCCAGCAGCAGGGGCTGATTGCAGTGATGCTGCGACCGCTGCTGTTGCTCCTAACGCTGCAGCTGATGCACTCCCAGGCGGAAGAAAGAGGGGGCAGCACGATCTCTCTGACATGGACTACTTTGTAAGCTTGCACAGTGCTCCTTCAGGCCCGCAGCCGTCTAAACGGCATAAGCGTGCAGGGCAGGGGGCTGGACTGAGGGAGGACATGGCAGGGGTAGTACCTCTGGCAGCAGCAGCAGCAGGAGATATTGGAAGCAAGGGTGCTGGAGCAGCAGGTGTATTGCTGGGGGTAGGAGGGGCTGCTGATGCCGAATGCCGTGCTGAAGCAGCATCAGGAATAGGCAGGGCTGCAGCTGCTGGAGCTGTTCCTAGTGCCGCTGGTACTGTTACTGGGTGTTCTGCAGCTCAAGCAACACGTGCTGCAGATCTAGCCTCCTTATACCTTCTGCAGCTCCCTCCCCACATCCTCTCCCTGCTGCGGCAGCTGCAGAGCCAGAAGGACGAAATTTTAGTAGAAGCTGGCCTAGGCCACACGCATCTTACGACCTGCGAGCTATGGGAATTGAAACCCGTGGATGAGCTGCTAAGCAGCTGCTCTCAAGATAAGGGGCAGCAGGGGGTGGCTGAGAAGGCAGTCATTAAGGCGCTTGTGTCTGTGCTCTTATTGGGGCAGACCGCCTTGTGCTTGGCACATTTTGGGGTGCAGGTGGGGCATCTCTTCCTCAGTCAGAGGCTGCAGCAGCTGCCAGCAGTAGGAAAGAGCTGCAAGGGGGCAGCTGAGGCCCTATCTGCTGCTGATGCTGCTGTTATGGAGAAGAAGGTAGAGGATCACCCTAAGCAGAGCAAGTTGCGGCAGGTGCTCATGGCTATTGATGCGATGAACCCGGTAGGTGAAGTTTCAGATATTATGTGTAGCAGCGGATCGCTTGGGGGTTGGAGGTTGTGCCTATGCTAGCGGCTGTAGATGGCTATAGATCCGATGAACCCGGTAAACTATTACACCTTTTTACTTACATGCAACAGCTTGAAGCGTGGGGCCTATGGCATTCCTGTTATGGCATATCATGGAATGAATTGTAATGAGGAGTTAAGTATCAAACGCTGTGAATAGCAGCTGGTGCTCTGTAGGTGATGGAGGTTGTGCTTGTGTTACTTGGTCTGTGTCACTTGACTTGCTAGTGAAGCAAGACTGTAAGTGAAGCAGACTTAGAAGTTCTAAAGAGACTGCATAGGCTGCATTTTTCCCTGCTGCTGACATATGCTTGTGAGATTATGGCTCCCTTGGTGGATTCCATGGTGGTTTGGAATTTGCCTTTGTAAGTTACGAACATCTGAACCTTGCGGTCCTCTGCAGCTTACAATGTTATGTGAAAAACAGCTTGGAATGAAATGATGTCCCTAACAAGTTGCCTCAGGTCACGTGGGGCAAGAGGAAGGGCCAGCCCTACATGGTTTAGTGAACATTTTGGTTGTGTGAATTACTCCCCTCCTTCTACAGTCAAAACTGACCTTGTTGTTCATGCCACAAGGCTGCAACAAGTCTAGCTGCCCTCCCCCTTGTTGAGCTTGTCCTCTTGCTTTGCCTTCAGGGCTCGAAGGTCCTTCTGGTGGCAGAGCACCGCTGCATGTTTACCTTATACCCCATGGTCATGGCAGCGGGATTCAAGGGGGTCCAATTTGACCGCAGCAACGAACTCCTGCGGGGAAGCACAGGAGCAGCAGCACCACAACCAAGAGCAGCAGCAGTAGCCAGAGACGCCGCCTCCAACATCCCAGGATTACCAGACGCAGCAGCAGCAGCAGCCTGGAAGGCGGCAGTAAGTAAGGCTCTAAAGACTGCCAATGTCGTGCTTGTCACTCCAAAGCATCTGCAGCACGCCTGCTTCTCCTGCGAGGGCTTTCAAGCATTCATAGAATATAGTGGGCCGTCAGCCAACCCCCCTGCTGCTGCTGCTGCTCCAAGTGGGAGTGGGAAAGCAAAAGGTGGTGGTGATGGAGGCCGTAGCAACAGCAGCAGCAGCAGCAGGGATAGCTGGTCTCAGGCTCCGATTGCTGTGCAGCAGGCTTTCCTGGGGAATCATCATATTGTCGCTGCAGTGCTGCCGGAAAGCCTAGATGACTTGGACACTGAGGAGATACTGAAGCAGCAGCAAAGCCAACACCAGCAGCAAGGCGAGCATCAGCAGCAGCATCAGCAGCAGCAAAGCCAACGCCAGCGGCAAGGCGAGCATCAGCAGCAGCAAATCCAACAGCAGCAGCAGCAGCAGCAAAGCCAACACCAGCAACAGCAGCAGCGAAACCAACAGCAGCAGCAGCAGGGCCAATACCAGCAGCAGCAGCAGCAAGGCCAATACCAGCAGCAGCAGAGCCAACACCACCAGCGGCAGCAGGAGCACCTGGCGCCTGACGTAGAAGAGCAGGAGGCACAAGAGATGCAACAGCAGCGCCAGAAGCAGCAGCAGGAGCAGGAGGAGTTGCAGCAGCATGACAAACTGCACCAGGGGGTTGCCATGCTCCCACAGGGGCAACAGAAGAAAGGCAACCTGCAGCAAAACCATCTGCAGCACCAGCAACAACAGTCAGAGCCAAATCATATGTCTGGCCAGCCACCCCAGCATGTTAAGCACCCTGGCACGTACCAACAGCAGGCTGGCTTTGGGCCACAGGGTTTGCGAGAGCCATCTGGTGAGTGATGTGTTGAAAGGACGTTAGGAGCGCATGGGGTGCTCCTTTTGATGCATGTGCCCTCACAAGGCAAGCCTGCATGGACAACTTCTTCTTGCAAGCGCATTGAGGACATCGAGAGAACTTGGGGAGCTGAGAGGCACGCTGTTGGATGTGAGGCACATCCTTTCCTCTCTGCTTTTGTTCAGATTGGGACTTCCGCTGTATTGGCGTCCGCATGGTTGTCCTTCTGATTGTAGCACCAGCCCTCTTACCCCCTCCAGCCAGTGAATGATTGTTATGTCATTGTCTGCAGGGGAACAGCTCCCACCACAGGCATTTTCCAACCGACAGGCACTACCTGCAGCTGCCCTAGTGTCTGGAGGCGTAGTTGCACCTACCTCAGCTGCACCATTAGCAGGGGCAGCAGCAACAGCTGCAGCTGCAACGCTTCAGACCCATGCACCAGCAGAAGAGGAACAGTCACAGCAACGCTCCTTGGTGCTCAACTGCTCACCTTCCAGCTTGCTGCAGAAGCGGAAGGCCCTATATGATGCCATGGTTCAGCTGGAGCAGCAGCAGCAGGGTTTAGTGCTGGTGGAGAGGGCTATGCCCTACCCTGATGTAATCATGACTCCAGCTATTGGATTGTGCATATGGAGTCAGCATAATCTGCAGGTAGGTGTGTTTCATGCGTGTTATTGCAGTCACAGGAAGCTTGCTCCTTTTATGTCCAGCAGATCCTGAAGATGGAACCAGGAGGTTGAATCTTGTGCTGCAGTGCTGAGAATGAATAAAACTGGATCAGCGGTACTTATGACTCGCTGTGGCTGTACATTTTAAATTCAAACCTTCAGTGGCGAAGGTGCACGATCTGACATTGCCGTTGTCATCTCTGTTTCTGGCAGTTGCAGAGACGCCCTGTTGCGGACGCGGTACAAGATATGGCAGCAACCCTGGTCAAGTTAGCACCTGCCTATGAAGCCATCTATTACCTTGTGGAGTTACCAGCAGAGCAGCTGCAGGCAGTGATGCAGTATGCCAGCCAACTGCAGGCCCTTGCTCAGTCTCTTCAGATGAAGATCCACATGGTCTCCTCCAAGGCTGCTGAAACTACCAAGGTAGGTACACTGCAGAAAGAGAGTGAGGGGAAGGGAGAGGATACTATGCAAAGACATTGTGTTTCAATCTCCAGCATGTGGTAGTGTGAAAGGCACCCATTTGTGCACGGATCACACGGTGCCCCTCAAGGCCCTACGACCTCAAGGTACTGCAGTGTACTGCAGTGTCCATCCTGCGACATCTGCAGATATCGCAGGATTGACATGTCGTTGTCTCCAATTTCCCATTGTGGTATGTGGTGTGGGAAGGCGGCAGAAGCAGATCCAGGGCGTGCCATGTGACCCTGTTAGCAAGGAGCATGTTACGTCAGGTGGCTCGTTGTAGCAGTCCCAGATGCGGGCAGTGTGACCTTCCTGCCTATGTGGTGGTCGTCAAACAGAATATGGACTCCCCCTCCACCTGGAGTGCATTAAAGTTATAGTGTCATGGCAATAGCATCTGCAGGAGGAATACTCTGTGCTTTTGTGATCAGGTGTGTACTTTTCATTGGCAAGCAACCGCCGCCATCAGACAGGAATGCTGCATGGTTTCATGCCACTGTAACTTAACATCCACGGCTTTACATCGCCAGCATGCCATGACGCGCAGGCTTAGTTAGTTGCTTCATACTGCAAGTGTGTAATATCCTACTGCTTCTACCGTAATTCCCCTATGCAGGCGTTACTACCCCGTTTATGCTGCACCGCCGCCACCCCATACTGGCAGTCCCCCCACCACCAACCCATCCCCATCAACGACTGCCCATCCCAAGAAGAAGTCGCCCTTCTCAGCTGCCCCGCCCTGAACCCCCTCAGCGCAGCCCTCCTCGCTCGCTTGAGCATCCACGGTGGAGGCTTATCTGATGAGCTGCTGTCTGGGAGGTGCACAGAGCAGCTAGTGCAGCAAGGCGTGCCGAGACGCTCCCTGCACCTGCTGCTAGAGGAGCTGCAGGGAATACAAGCAGCAGATGCTACAGCAGCAGCGGGTGAAGGGGATGGGGCAGGGGAAGTCTATGATGCACCTCAGTGGGTAACCCAGCAGCAAAAGCAGCAGCAGCTGGGGCATGGGCCCCATCAGGAAGCTGCTTTAGGGGCTGGGTTAAATGGGTGTTCAGGTCCTCATGCAGCACTAGCTCTGGAAGAGGCTCACATACATACACAGCAAGGGAGGGGTCTTCATGAAACTGGGGGAGTGGGTTATACGCAAAAGCGGCAGCAGCAGCAGTGGGAATCCAGCCAACTGCCGCCCTCGGGGGGCGGTTTATATGGACACATGGACAGCAGAGGAGCAGCGGGAGCAGCAGCAGACCATGCGTGTCCATTAGGGCTTCAAAGAGACTCCCTGCACGCTCAAATGGGATCCTATAGCTCAGAACCAGGCCATGGCATGCCCTATGATGCGGCTGCAGCAGGACATGCCCGTTACACACAAATGGGACTGTACAACAGCATGCCCATGCGTTCTCAGCAGCAGCAGCAGCAGCAGCAGGAGTGGTATGGCAGCCAGCAGCTTGCAGCCGGGGTCCCACAAGCAGAGGAGGAGCTTCCTGATATAGACTGGAATGTGCCTGGCATGCATGGGAGTGGTCCTAAAGAACCGGTGCAGCCTGCCTACGGGCTTCCCAAACACCACCAGCAGCAGGAGCAGCAGCAGCACCACGGTATGTATGGGGCCGGGGAGTGGCAGCAGCGAGACAACAGCAGCAGCAGATGGCAGGATCAGGGGTCAGCGCCTAGGGTTGGGGTTGGGGAAGATCTTCTGGAGACTAGCCTCCAGGATGTAGGTGCGCCAGAGGGGGTAGCGTTTGACCCAGGGAACGTTCTGGAAGCATACTTGGCAAAGAGGAAGCGAGGTGCAGTACCAGGCCTCCGGCAGGAGCCAGGTGGGGCCAAGCGGAGCAGGCCTGGGGCTAGAAGTAGAAGGGGCATGGGCGGGGCGGCTTCGCAGCACAACACCGGTGGCATAGAGAGCCTTGGCGTGAACGCTGGGGCTGGGGGCAAGAGCTTCTTGGCAGGGATAGAGGAGGATTGTATACCTGGCCAGCTGCAGCAGCAAGGGGTGGATGGCGGTTTTACCATGGGTGCAAACCCTAGCAGCTTACACAGCCGTAGCCGGAGCCACACAGCGGCAACAGCTGCTGGGCACTTAGCAGGTGGTATGAGGAGTTTTGCAGACGGAGCAGTAGCAGCTACTGCTGGCTTTGAGTCATCATTACCACCAGCAGCAGCAGTAGGAGCAGCAGGGGATGACTGTTGGCAGGAGCTGGACCAGGTTATGGGAACAGCAGCAGGAGGGGGTGGTAGGAGCAGAGTGACAAGCTGGCTGGAGGATCCTAGCAGCAGCACATACAAGCACAGAAGTGGTGCTGAGGGTGGGGTGTGTGGTGGCCGTGGTCTGTGCCGCCAGCCGACTGCAGGACTAGTTGCTCCTGTGTATCAGGAGGATATCGGGGGTTTTGCGGGTCAACAAAGTGGCCTGGGTGCTGTAGGCGGTAGTGACTTCCATAGGGATGGCAGCGGCTACATGCAGGACCCAGCAGAGGCAGCAGCTCTTTACCAAGGAGAAGGAGTACGGTACGTTCACGGTGGTTTGGGGCTGCATGGGATGGAGCAGGAGGGCTTGGCTGCTGGTGGATGGGAGGATGCAATGGAGTACGATGATGTCCAAGTGGGGCAGTACAGTGACAAGCCAGCTTGGGCTGGGTTCAGCAGTGGTCTTGGTCACAGGCTGGGTGCTAGCGGCAGCAGCCTCTTGTCAAATGGCTACGATGATGGAAGCAGCTTACTGGGACCAAGTCATCTGCAGCAGGGGGGCGTTAGCAGGGGAATGTTGCATGAGCAGCAGCCAGCAGCGGCTTGGGGTAAACGACAGGAGGGAAACAAGGGCAGATCCAAGATGCAGCTTGGGTACAGGGCTACCGGAACTAGCAAGCAGACCAAGCTTTGCTGGAGGCAGGGGAATGTGAGAAACTTCTGATTTGTATGCAGTCTCATGTGCATTAGATCCCTTTTACCCCCCTTGTGTGCGTGAGTACCCTTAAGTACGCTGGGTTGCTGACTAGGGCTTTAAATTTAAACCTGGCCACCTAATACTGTACTTGGTGATCACTGGCAACGGCGACCATCCATCCATGCACTGAGGTTGGTTCTTTTTGGCCCGATTTGAATGCGAAGCGTTCGAGAGGGCCATTGGGAGGGAAAGGATAGAAGCGAGCACCATCCGCTATGTGATTTGGCAATCCACTAATATGATATATCACCGCGGATCACCAGGGTTCCGTTTTGTGGTCTTCACTTTTAGTTTCCTATCAGAAAACCTAGCGGCGTGACGAGAGGCGCATACGGCGCGCTGCCCCTTGTGCGAAGGTAGCATCGGACATTAGAATTATCGGAAGATTTAGTTAACGACAGAGCCCTTGATGTGATGGGTTGTGGTCGGAAGAATCTGACGCCATGGTTAGTTAGAGATGTCGGTGTTAGTTAGAGATGTGTTCATCAGCTGGCAGGCGAAGCAGGGGTTGTGTGGCGAAGGAAGCCAAGGCACTCTTGCAGCGAGCATGGATAAGTGTTCGCGAGACTATACATACTTTGTTGTCTTTGGTCGCAGAGTTGGGTAGCAGGCAATCCGCTAGCTGTGCGACGAAGAACTAGACAGTCCATCCCGCACTCACCGGCACATAAACCTGTGATTCAACATATCCATTGCGTCTGAAGCGCTAAAGGGCACTGCTTTGTCTTTGCCCAGCGTACTGCTATTTCCATAGGCGTTTGGCCATACATATTCACCGCCACTCCAGGTAAATCTTGCATACAAAACCTCACGATCCAATACACGCTCGGCACCCCAAGCGGCACCAAATCGGGCCATTGAATAGCACACAGTGCTTACACATTATTGTTTCTGTATCAATCCGTGTTGGTATACTTGTCACCTAGTTACTACTATACTCTACTCAGTACTCTTGCGTTGATGAATATGCAAGGGGCACTTTGTTTGTTTAGGCTGGTTTGGGTTAGGTTAACGTCCATTTGACATGGTGCAGACAGAGGTGACGCATACAGTTTAATTTTCAATGCTGTTGGTGGTCTGATCTTACTACCCGGTATCTGATTTGAAAGGCATGGTAGGTGTCTCCTTACTTTCAACGTGCCGCATGTGCATTAGCACTCTCGTCTTGGGGCCTCATACTTCGCCGTCAGAAAAATTTTCAAGCACAGGAAATAGACACAGAAAGTTGATAAATCAACTGTATCGGTTCATGCACACGGCTGTCGGCTGTGGATGCCAAACTGGCAAACCCCGTTCATTTAACATGCAGCGGTGGGCAAGATTCCATGCACTATGCTTTGATCACAGATGCATATGCGCATCCCTCGTTATTAAAACAAAAAATCACTCCTTGATTGTGAGCACATGCAATGTACCCACCAGTGGATGCACCTGGTTCCTCTGGATACCTGAAGCCCCTCCACCTTTGAGTTGAAACTTGATACAATACAATTAAACCAAATGATATTACTGTGAAAGGGTGGCCAACTGTGGTTCCACCTGCTGCTGAGGCTGCCGCATAACAGAGAAGCTCCACTGGTCAGCATATTAGTCTTGTTATAGCAGTGGTCCACAACTTGATCTTCATAAGATCTTCATTAAAACGGTACTGAAACTCAGTAGGATCAGCTCCTGCCTGCACAAGACCCGCAGCACTGTATGTTGCAAACCAGGTGGGCAGCACAGGCACAAGCCTATACGGCATGATGCTTCAGGCCACTGTACTTCCCATATCGCACACACTGTTAAAACATTATAAATAAAGCAGTCTCCTCAAAATACAGTAGTGGGTCTACATGGCTAGTGCTAGCTGCTGATATGCGTATATGGAAGGACTGGATGGTGGTGCCGGTGGTAGGTTCTATCTTGTGATGAATTCTGCACCCAAAACTTACAGCTCAAGCGGGCCTAGCCATCAGCCCCAAACTCACACTGCAACTTGACATCTTGCAGCACCCCAATGCTGCACTCGCAATATCCTGCTACTTTGATCTCTACCTATTGCCAGTCTATAAACTAATAACCTGATATTAGCCGTTACTTATACTAAAGTGAATAGCAAAGGATGAATGAGTGTAACGACTGCCAGTTTCGTAAATCAATCAGAAGCTGTCAATGGGCCAAACCAGACCGGAGCCAAACTGCCCTTTACTCTCGTGCAGAAGCACTTTCTTCAAACCCATTAAGGTAAGTGATTTTGGCTAGGCTCAGCACCACCCGCCTGCCTGCAAAGCGATGGACAAGGCAGCTTTGACACAACAAATAATGAGCCTTTCCAAGACCAGTGGTTGAAGGCTGTGCACAGCGCCCTTACACCTCATTCACGCCCCCACTGCTTTGGCCCGCTCCAGCATATGACTTCCGTTGGAGCATCTCGCGTGCACTTGGGGTTGCAAACGGCGTAGTAACCACACTAGTGGAGTCAGTGGAACCGGGCTTGCGCTCACCAACTAGCCTTGTGCGGATGGGAGGGAGTTCTCCAGGCACCGCTCTGGGGGTTCTGCCGCCACCCTCCTCATCATGATCCTTGGCCACAAAGTCTGTGGCATCATCATGGCCCCGGAGTGCTTTGCATATCTCCAGGACGATCGCCAGAATGACGAAGCAGCCAGACACAATGGCAGCAGGGGCAATCCAGGTGGCATAAGCCTCAAACTGCGGACAGTGGAATTTGATGTTGGTTTAATTCAATGCTGAAGAAATACTGGTTTTGTCTCTATCCGATAACAGCACTGGTCTGCAAGGCCATAATTATCACCTTCAATTGCATGGTTCTATGCAGAGGTTCATGTAGAACATAATTTGTGTCTAGACAAGCTCTGTCTGCTAGTTACTTAACCATCGCCTGCTGCACTAAAATCAGATTATCATAAAATTCAAGCTGTTTGGCATAGCATCACTCTCTGCTTACCTGAACCTCATGTAATAAGCAGCACCCAATGAAAACATTGGCAATACCCAGAGCAGCGCCAATCAAATTCCACATGTTGCTCATCTGCCTGATTTGTGTTGATGCTCTGCGTGTGGTAAGCCACAGAGGCAGTTGCACAATGGCCATGCCTGCAGAACATACAGCAGCAGCATCCAGTGAGCGGCAAAGCGGTGCAGCGTGTGGTTTATGGTTGACCATACCAGTGATGCTTCCAGATATTCTGAAAGCCAAAGCATCCGCTGGAACCACCTTGGCCTATATAACAGGCAAGATGGGCAGCATAGACAACATTAGCTTCTGGTACGTCAGGTATTCACAGAATATGAATGTCCCATCCCTTGGAATAATGCATGCACTGCAAGATTGATGGAGGACAGGATGGATCACAGGAGTTTGTGCAGCACAACAAGATCTGGATCTCTAGCTGTGTCTCGCCCTACCTAAAGCTGTAAGGCCAATTCCTTGATGCCAGCTCCAGTATTTGCTGCCGGGGTTGTTGTTCTTGAAGACCACCAGCACCATTGTCACCCCAGCAAGGGCCGTTCCCAGTCCTACAAGCTGAGTGATGATACGGATGAAGAACCAAGCCCAGGATCTGCTGGTACCCTGCATGGAGAGCAGCACACCAGCTACTCTGTTTGCGAGCTGTGGTGCACTCACAATTGCACATGCAGACACCTGGTGTCCTGCCTCAACTTAAGTTAACTGCCCATTGAAACAACAGTGCCAGGACCAGTGAAATCGAACTAGAGGAGAAGGCTGATCTTGCCATCAATGATGCCAAGTAGGTGCACCCCTTACAAAACACTAACAGTGACCCTTTTTAAACGCATGAGAGCATTGTTCCCAGTAATTGTAGGCTCCTGGGAGACGCTGATGATGCAAGGTACTCACTCCTAGTAAAAAGAGCCTGACAAACACATATGGTATCTCAGTGTTTGTTGATGTGTCAATTAAGGCCGGCTCCAATGTGTCATGCACAGGACACAGAAGGCCAAAGCCTCACGACCAAAAGAATCTTCAAAAACCAAAATTAAATTCTCAAACCAGCCTCTTCCACCCAATATCCAGACTGCAAAATGCACCTGGCCTTTTCCAAACAGCCACTCGTGACGGTTGAGCATAGCTGCCAGAGGCACAAGAGCTCCAAAGGCTGCTATCATGAGGGCTCCATGTGCCATGATAATGGCAGAGCGAGTGGAAGCAGCATATCGTATAGAGGCTGTTTGCATGTCCAGGATCCCACTGCCTACTCGAAGGGGCTTTTCAATGACGCCTGAATGATCCACTGATGAACGATTGTATACAGCCCAGCTGATGATTGCCTCTGCAAACATAAGAGCATGATGATGTAATCAGTATGTGATGCAAGCAGTATGTTATCCTGAGTCCAAAAGGCACCAGCCTGCCTTGAGCAGCACATACTAGCATCCATGCAGCTATTGAGGCTCAAGACAGTCAGTGTAAATATGCCCCACATGACTGCAAGTGTTCACTATACAATTTCACCATGGGAAAGGATTTTAGGGTAAGCTCGGGGAGCTATTGCAGATGCAGCAGCAGTAAATTTGTCTGTACTTAGACAGTTAGACAAGCAGCACCAGCTAGCTGACCAGTGCAAGGAGAACCACAGCATGCTGAAGCAGCTAGAATAGCTTACGTTTACTAATGTCACTCCCAGTAGGCAACTTTGGGTCCTGACGCAGCCTGCTAAAACACAGTAGCAGTGTCTTATCCCATGTGTCGCTGCCTACTCCAACAGTGGTGCTCTTCTGTCGAACAGCAAAGGTGTTTGGCGACGATGCTGCAAATCCAAGGACATCGTCCCTCATGTTCTTCTTGTAGTAGGTTAGGACCTGTTTAGATATCCACATATACTCCTTAGTTACACTACAGACCAAATGCTGTGGCCTTTTGCAGTCTTATATATCAAAACTGTTGAATTTGTGCAACCAGGAAGGGCTGGGCCTCATGCTTAGGCATATGTTATCTGAGTTGTCATCTATATCTGGCTACATTAAAAGGCAGCTTATTTCTTGGTTTACCCTATTGTCTCTGTGGCATTTGGAGGTCCAGGCCTGTGCCGCTTTGCTATGGCATGTCATGCTGGGTTTAGTTAGAAACAATTTTCAGGACTTTATGTCTGAGCAAATGAAGCAGGTGTTCTCCAGCACAGCAACTCACATCTCCTTGGTTGACATCAGTTCTTCTCGACTTGATGTCTGCTGAGCCTGCAATGGTGAATGCAGGGTAGAGCACACCACCTTCATCAGGGAATGCAACCTCTAGGCGACCCTGCAAATGGCAGATCAAGAGTCATTACTGTTAGGGGAGCTTGTGTGTTTGGTGCATATGGCAAGCTATGTCGTTCCACCATGAACCTGTCGCTGCCTCATACATAGCCATGGTTCTGGTACAGTGCTCTAGGTTGCGGTCCACGTGCGCCTAAATACTACACAGGATGCTGTAAAGCTGTGGAAAACAGGACATCCTGCTTACCTCTGGGAGCCATGTCTCTGCTAAAAAGTGGACGTACTTTCCAATATCAGCTTCCTGCATGCTGGTTTTCCCCGTGCAGGGGTTCTGCGGTATTTGGACCCCATTGGACCAGTATATTGTGACACTCTGTGGGGTTGATATGCTGCACTGGTAGCCATACTTCGTTGGGGATGAGCCACAAGGCCCTGGGATCCAGGTTGGTGGTCGGACGGAGGTGCCTGCTGGCTGCTCACTGCCAACTGAATCCATGAGTGCGATCAGCAGGGCAGCTGCTATTAGTGTGTGCTTATACCATGTGGGAGTAAAATTCCTTGCATGCAGCACATTGTTTCTGAAGTGATCCGGTCAAAGTCTGCAAGCACCCCAATGCTGAAGTGACCAAAAGATTGAACTGTATGCTGCTGTGGCTCAAGAAGACCAAATAGAAAACTTTTAGCCAATCGGAAGGAATAATGAGCGTTGGGCATGGAGCATAGATTATGAATGCCAATGTGCTCCTTGGGCACCTCATATCTGCTGGTGAAGTACTGCAATGACTGTGTGTGATGTTGCACCCCACCTGCTGCTGCGGTCCGATTCTCTTTTGCTGCTGAGCTGGTAGCGACACTAGCACCCACTGCTGTTGTAGCTTTTACTGAAGGAAGAGGAGGCGGGATCGTTGCCTTGGTTGGGGATGGGCTGGGTGAGCTGCTTGGCTTGGTGGTGGTCGTGGTGGTGGCTGCTGAAGAAACGCTTGGCGAGGGTTTCGGCGAGGCAGCTGACTGAGATCTCACATCAGCTAGGAAGCTCATTATGACTGCTGCAATGGCAAGCCATCGAATAGACCGGTGCTTGACCCCCATGATGCCCCTTTACGTCGCTGTTCACGCCAGAGATGCAAAGCATGAATGACGATGCTACAATCTGATTGACGCCAACCAGACCCTCAGGCTCGTATGTTTCAGACGTACATGGCACGCTAACGGTGTTCAGGCTCCTCTGTTGAAGTCAAAAACTGACCCGCTGTGGAAGTTACACGCTCACTCCACAGTAGACCTAACATTACTTGCAATTCGGCGACTACATGACCGGTACGGCGACACATGACTCTCTGGTAACATAGCACCAAGCGACCTTTTGAGCTAGTAGCTTGTCCTGCGAGCCTTAGAATCTCTAGTGAGTACTGGTGACATAGAAGCTGTGACATTTATTCGAGAGTGTGGTCTGAACTAGACCCGCATTTGCATCAGTAACACAGATTTACAGGCACAGTGTATCAGTGAAGCCGACGCGATTGCTAACTAAAACCATGTGGGCGGTCAATCGGTCATGTCGCGGGAAACGACTCTGACAACGGCAATTGTTCATGCCGAGCACAGACAGACAAGCTCGCTTACTACGGAGGTTGGAATTTGGCTCTAATATGGGCTGACATCCCGCACTATAAGCCGTGCTGCTTTCATCAAGCTCGCCCCTTCCAATGTGTACCGTTGGCTCGGTCCATGTGCTATCACACTGAAAGACCATGGCAACCCCAAGGGGGCTGCTAGATCGAATCGACCAGACACCCATAAAAACCTCAGCGAGACTTAATACGAATACTGTACAATCCTTGTAAACAATGCACAGGGTGCTGGATTTGTCTAGCAGCAGGGCATAGCTGCCTCACAGATTACCAGATTGCCAAATGGCCCAGGAGGGCACCCCTTTTGGGAGCCAATGAAGGCTCATAGGGCCTCATACTACTACACATAGCTTATTACGACCTGGTCTGAGCTACCAGCACTGGATGTGCCAGCCACACTAAGCCCTGTACCTGCCGTACTTCGCCTCTTTCGCTTGTACAGATCCAAACTTCCGGGAGATGCCAAAGGGCTTCCAATAGCATCAGCAACATCGTGTGCCAGCAGCTTCACCTTCTCCGCAAGACCTGATTGTGATCCAGAGGGCCGTGTTCGGATGGTACCCAAGATTCCAGAGGGATGTGAGCCGCCACGTCTGTGTGCCACAGCAAAACTGGTCGTCATGAACTGGCCACACCTTTGCAGCTCAACCATCTTGACCTCCAGAGCAAGTGCAGCAACTAACATCAAGGCTGACACGGCCCCAGCTGGAACCATCCATGCTGCATATGACATCCCCTGCAATGACAGCAACGAAGAAAACTCAGAGAAAGTAATGGACAGACACAGAATGTGGTGCCTCTTGGGAGGAGCACACAGCACAGGAAGTCATAAGCATATGAGATCACCAAAAGCATGTCGCATTAAATGGATGGGTATAGCTTCACAGCACCGCCGTGTTTGGGAGCTTACTCTATTCTAGCTCACACACCATATCAGGTAGCTTTGATTGCAAGAACTTCAGTGGATTCAATGGCAACTGTTTGAAAAGAAAATGCAATGCAACCTCCCTGTCTGAATGACTTGGCCTCCTCAATATGTTACTACTTTCACAATTTGAGCGCGCACTCGTGCTATCAAACGCTTCCTGATGCCGCCTCTGCCAAGGGTTATATCACCCCGCTGACCCACCTGTATGTCATGCATCAGAAGTGTGCCAATGAAGACATTGGTGATCCCTGAAAGACAAACCGCTCGTCCTAGATTGCTGTGCATCCAGAACCAGGAACCATGGGCCTTGGTCCCACTGTCTGGCCGCATAAGGCCAAACACCATCTGCAGTATGGCAAGTCCTGCGCATGAACACAAGGGCACATCAGTTTTGCTGACAGAGGCTGGTAGCATGGAACGTTCAGAAAGACCATGCTTCTGATGCATGCAAAGCTCCTCAAAAGGAAGATACATACACTTGGGGGCTTACACTCTTAAGTGTGGAGACAAACTGCAGATAAGGCAGCACTACTTGCAGTGCTTGTACTGCAGTGAATTTACACCCACATGACTGGAAACCCCTGATACGTCTCCCTTATTGGCCAGTGAAGGCATGCGCTACTTAAAGCACCACAGGATCCCACACCATAATCTGCATTACCTAGCGTGGATATGCCAAGCACTTGGTGCGAGCGCCACCAGCTGCTGCCAGGGTCGTTGTTGCCAAAAGTGACCAGCATGATAATGATGCCCCCCAAGCCAGTGAGGAAGCCCAGCAGCTGGACGCCTAGATGAGCTAGCAGCCACACCGGGGAGTTCTCGGCCTGCAAAGACAGCACATATGATCATTTGGTGAGACAAGAATTCATGCCAATGCAAGAAGGAGTCTGGAGACCTCGCCAAGTTACTCTGACCACAGGATAGTAGCAGTCAAGTGTCCGTGTGCATCATGAAGGGGGCCACGGAGCCACTGTGGAATAACCTGGTCTCATCAATGGCTTACGTAAGGACACCTGGCAGTGGAATGGATGGCTGAGCTGAATTGCAGCTTCTCTGCACAGTCAGTTATTGAACTTGAGACGGGTGCTCACTATGCAGAGAGGCAGCTTCCTGCGTTTCTGCAAGCGAGGCTTGCACAACATCCTACCTCGGCATTCTTGAAGATCCACCTGTGCCGGGAAAGGAGGGCCCCCAGAGGCAACAGAACTCCAAAAGATAACAACATCAAAACCCCATGAACGACAGCTACGATTGGCTTGTTGGATTTAACAAAGCGCACCCGGCCCGTTGCCACATCCACCACAGCACCACCAGACTTGACAGGCTTCTGGAAAGCAGTGCCATGGGGCTCGTTTTTGGTGTACGCAGCCCAGGTTAGCTTCAGTTCTGTGCAGGCAAGCAGAAACGTTTATACACTGAGTGCCACATGGCAGATCAGGCATCCATCAGATACAAGTAACGGCAGCTTTGGTAGCTTGTTGTCATGATGGGAAATGGTATATCAGGCTTGGCAGGGGAAGAGCCTCATGTCATTTGTCCATTGCTGCAACCTTGGTGCTGCAAGCATGTGTGCATGCTGGTGTTGTTCGCTCTGATCAGCACATGTCAGTTGCTTACCTTGTGACTGGTCCTGACCAGTTGTCATGCTCTTGCTGACTCGTAACCGACTGAAGCACATCGTCAGGATGCGAGTGTCATTTGATCTGTACGCCCCTTTATAAGCTGCCCATAGGCCAGTGAAGGTCTTGTCGCGGGCGTTCTTGCGAAGCATGGTGAATGTCTGCGAGGTTAAAACAATGGTCAGGACGTCTTCATGATACTCAGTATGAGCAGATGTCTGCTGAGCCTGCTACAGATTCTCATTGATGCATTGGCCTGATTTATGGGCTCCTCTAAGGAAATCAACACTTGAGCATAGCTGCTTGACCAGACCTAAACAAGCTGCTGTACCAAGCCATTCCCTTCAAGGATGCTTTGCCTTACTGTAGTGCTGATGCACTACGTAGGTAATGGTAAACTGCAAGCAATGCTTCTGACACTTACGCTGCCGCGCACTCCAGGGAGCTCAGAAGCTGTGAATTTTGAGAACCCGTAGGCAACATCTGCTGGATAAGCGTCTCCTGCAACCTTTGGAAAGGCCAGCTCCAAGCGACCCTGAAAAGCCATATCAATGTTTCACCAGCAGAACTTGTGGAGGAAACTAGACTGAATTGGAGATTTACATGATGTGCAGGGACATGCATCAAACGCATCCGTCCCAGCAAGTGAAGGTGCTCCATAAGGTAGCTGAGAGAATTCACCATGCAGAAAAGCTTGATTTAGGAGTGTGTACCTGTGCAAGGGTTCAGGATAGTGCTTTTCTGTTACATGCCCGTTGCAGCACACCAAATTTTTGATCTGTACCAGATTCCCAAGATCTGCCGCTGCTGCCATGGGTGCTGCCTTTTATGGTGTATGCGACTTGCCTCACCCTGCTGCAGCTGTCGGTGCAACCTCACCTCAGGAATCTCAACCTGTGCTGCAAAGTGCATGAAGTTCTTGGGAGGGTTTTGTGATGTCTCAGGTGTCCCTGAACCTTGCTGGGTGCAGGGGTTCTTTGGCAGTGCTGTACCATTGGACCAGTGGATGGTTATGGCATCTGGCGTTGTGAAGCTGCACTGGTAACCAAGTGATGTCGGGGTGCTGCCACAGGGTCCTACTTCAAAGGGGATAGGTAGGGGAATGCTTGTGCTGTTGCTACCTGGATGACATGACAGAACTGTCAGTGACCAAAGCTTTATCAGTAATAAGCAATCATATGCAGAGGCTGGTTCCTTACCAGGGTTTGCTGAGTCGGTTGCTAATGCAGCTTGGCTTGTAGGAGTTGCCACTGTTTCTGCATGCAGACAGCACGGGTAAGCGAGCGACGTCCTCATATCATTGCACGCGACATGACATGCCCATGTGGCTTATAGCTGCAAGAGAAGCACTGCTGTGGCACTAGTATCGAGGATCTTGGTTTCAGACCAGCATGGCCTGGTTCCTCGCCAAGCCTTATGGGAGGCTCAAGTAATTTGGCGCTGATAGAGGTACCAATGCCTTTAGGGGTACCGCTGCGTTGGTGTAAGCGCCTAAGGACTGACCTGTGGCGACCTCGGCGACTGTCTTCGAGCCTGTAACACGGTATCCAAAGACGTTCCGCTGTAATCCCAGCAGTAACAAAAGATATGCGATTGGCCACGCAGGACCCCTTGCATGACTCCTTCTCTGGACGCGAGATTCCTTCATCCTTGCGCACACTTGGGCATGCACAGTCAAACGGAAGCATTGACGCCCCTCCATGCACGTTCGACACTGTTTAGCATTACTATGTCAATGTAGTGTTGCCCTTTATGAATGAGTACCTACCATCAGAGTATGCGGAGAGTGGACCAAGCTGACTTTGGCAGGTGCCCAGTCACAGTGACAGTTAGGCAGTACAGTGGCCAGGGATACATGCTATTTCATGTTCATGTAGGATAGCTCAGTGGATATGAACATATTTCACAAATCCCACTCCTGTAAACCAATCCCACCGTTTTTGAGCATGGTCAGTCAGTCTCACCCACCAACCAACATCACCTGAGCTGCAAACCTCACGCGAAGAGTTGGGAAGCGTGCGCGCGAAGCAAGGACATCATCCTGTGCGCTGTAAGGTCGCCTAGGGGACAATCATTCAGCGCATATGCTCTGGCTGATGCCTCACAAGTTTGGCTGGACTGACTCAGGGCTTGTCCACTCGCGTGGCAAGAAGCGGGGTGAAGAGAGCTGAACAAGTAATACGCGCCTAATACGGTAATAGTAGCTTCATGCATCAGTTAGCACGGCATTGGTGATACCGACAATCAGGCTTATAGCAGACGATGCAGGGCAAGTGACAGCTTTTTCGGCCATGCGGAAGCAGCAGCTTTCAAGTCAGACCGGTGGGCACATTTTACTTAGCTATACATAGGCAAGCAATGCGTGGCAGAGCTTTCTGCCGTGGGCTTGCTGTTGCTGGTTCGACTTGCATCCGGCATTGAGTGAAATGAAGTGCTCCACTCATGCAGGCGGACTCCCTTTCATGAGGCACTGTTTAGTGTACATGAGACAAATCAGTATAAGTTACGTTGCAGCCGTGAGGCACTACAGCAGTATGACCTTGGGCATTGCGGTCTAGGGTGAGCCCTGTCTCAAGCAAATTGAAGGGCAATCTAAGTATCTGGGAACAGCACACTCAGGCAGCACAGCCCCTGTAACCGCCTTTCTGAGTGCATGTTTACCTTCTTACCAATTACCAAATGGCCCCGCGTCAAAGCGGGGCGCCGGTGGGGGCAGCGCCACGCCACTCAAAGTACTTTTACACAGCATCTCAAGGAGCAGACTGGCTTGGTGTAAGCCGATCTGCACTAATTCAGCCAGATAGTGCTCAACCAGCTTGGCAGGAACAGTGGGGCTCTAAACAAAAACAAAAATTTAAGGTCTCTATACATGAGATAGATCACTGCACAGCTTTCAGGCCGTGCAGCACCCGCCACGTTGGGGCTCTATAGTACTTTCATCAAAGAAACTGAACTGCTGTGAGATCTGATGGACGAAGACCGCCAGCATATTCCTGTTGCGCACTGCCCCGTGAACTGCAGTTTTCATATTACTAAGGAATTGCCTGGGAAAAGCAAGCCAAAGGTATAGCAAGTACCTCGGGTCCTGCCGCAGCATGTCAAAGCATGCAAAATTCAACCAACAACCTTCCCGACAACATCAGGGACGGTCCCCCTGTTTTTATATCACTACCTTGAGTGCAGGCAAATTGGGTGAGGCGTCAGCAAAGCTATTAGAAGTGTAGTGAATCTGATGATGGCGCATGCAACTGGCACCCACCAGCTGCCATGAGCGACCGGCCCCACAACATAATCCAGTGCATCCTGTCATAACGAATCATTAACATGACCAGGCATCCAAAGCTCCAGGGGACCACTCTGCTGCTGCAGGCCAGTGCCTCATAAGAACTCAACTGAGCTCGTCTCACCCCACGGAAAAAGAAGGGTACATCCAAGCTTCAAACCAGGGTACCTCCCGGCAGATACAGGGCATCTACAAGACAACAAATATATGCTAGCCCGTTCACGCTGGCTTCCCAGAGTCCCTATTGCACAGCATGATCCATGCATATAAAGGAAGACCAGTTCAAGGTAAACATATTTTCAAGACACAGAGCCCACGTGGGCTGCCAAGGTCAACAACTACTGGGTCCTTGTAGTCAGATATCAGACCTTGCAGCCAATGCTCTGGACTTTGGCCTGCTGATGGGTGTGCTTTTGCTGAGCCTATTTTTTGGCGGCACAGAGTTGGCAGGCACAATTGAAGCCATCCCTGCCACTGCAGTGAGATGCCAGCCACCTAAACATGGAAGGATCTCCAAAGATGCAGTAACATTGGATATAGCGTCCATCGGATTCCCCATACCCGCACCCCCGGGTCCCCCCACCCCGCTGACAACCCACCGCTCCTATCACAAAGAGCGTTTGCAAGCAGCTGAACAGAAGCACTGGACGCCGCATAACTTGTGCGACATCCATTGTGAGATAACAGAAATTCAAGCACATAAGCACCCCTGTAAACCTCATGCGCTTGCAGCCATGCAAACTGACAAAACAGTCCTGTCAGGACTGTCCCCCCACCAGGCGCTCATAACGTTCAACTTGGTCATATCTTTCCGGCATATGTTAAGATGTATGCATATGGGCCACTTGTCCGCGAGATTGAGCCAGATACGGTGTTAAGTTCAGATTAAAGACTTTCCAAAGCCCTGCTGAAAGAGGCTCCAACAGCATGTTGAAGCTTGCGTTGCTATCAGTGCACATAGCAGGACAATGTAGCCCAATAGCATAAGGCGGCTGCAAAGCCAACCCTAGCAACACACCTCCAGTACATGAGAACAGCACCAGCACCAAAACATAGCTGGCCCCAAGTTTGTCCCTGATGATGCTGTTCCAAGCAACCAAAAACTGCTCACCGAGACAGCTACGTAAAGCCAGCTGCTTTATCTGACAAGCCGTAGGATGGGCGCCTGAAGTACCCACCGCAAGACACTCCTCCTGCTGCCGCCAAAAGGCCATTGAAGTGTGTCGCTGCTAAAGAATTCGACAGTATGACGTGACTGATCAGTCTGTATACATTTACACGTTTTCTTCACCTGTGCTGCTTGCAGGCTTAGCCACCACCTTGGCAGCTGCATCCGCCTTAGCAGCTGCAGTTGCCTTGGGCGTGCCGGCTGCTGATCCAGGTCTGCTACCTGTTGACCCAGCCTTTGCTGTCAAACTCCCAGCTGATCCAGACTTTGCTATCAAGCTTACAGCCTTTGGTGCGCCTGCTTTTGTGGGAGTGCCTGCTTTTGTAGGAGTACCAGGGCTGGTTAAAGGCTTGGTTCCTGCGCCTCCTGCCTTCTTGCCTGCAGACATAACACCAAAACAGAGAATGTCAGGACAGCACAGTGTTTCAAGCACAAGAGGGACTCCCCTCCCACTGACCACCAGTATGGACGGGGCAATACTTAGACTTCGATGGCCCAGCTGAGCAGGTAGGGAGAGGACAATAAGAATCAGCACACCAACCAGCCATATGGCTTCCTTAGCACTAGAGCAATTGAGGTGCAAAACGACATGCTAAGTCTGTCTGCTGACAATCTTGCTAGGAGGTTCTGAGGTGTTTACACCCATGCAAGGGCAAAGCATTGCTGTCCAAAACCTCGTTCCCTTCTGCTTCGTACCTGGTGTCACAACTGGGCTCTTAGGCTTGCCATCCCTCATGTCCAGCAGGGCCAGAAGTGCTGTTAGTACATACAAGAGGAACACCAGGAAGGCCATTGCGACTGCTGCTGTGAAGCTAGGTGACCTAATGGTGCGGGCATGTCCAGCCAAGGATGAGAAGATCGCTAGGAAGAAGTTGCTGTAAATCCAGCTGGTGAAGAAGTCCACCATCCCTGGGAGGTTCCTGCGAAACAGAAGGCCACACATTCAAAGTCTGAGTGTGCACATTTTTGCATTGTGGTTGGTACAAATCATCACAAAAATCTCATTGGCAGCTAGATGACTATGAAATGACCGATGCGTGCTGTTTAAGCAGGAAAGCACTGTTGGTCCAACATGGGCCCCTGTCTCCTGCTGGTGGCATGCACGCTCACTGGACAACAGCAGTAAGGCACGTGCAGGACATTACAGACAAGTCCCGTAAGCTCAGTAGAGAGCATCGCGTGCTGTTTGTCTGGTTAGTACGTTCACAGTCCACCTTCCGCTACTTGAGCCAGAACGTACCTGTTCAACAGCTCTTTGTGCGGCGCGAGCATCATAAGCAGGGAAAGCATAATTCCTGTGACACTTGCAAAGACGGCGAAGCCCAAGGGGTCGGGAGAAACGTTGTACCTCTTCTTGAATGTGTCGACCCAGAAGGCTGAGCCCCCTAAACAGATCACCATGAACACAACCTGCGAAGCAGAATGACACGCTGAGCGCTGGCATGGAGAGCCAATGCTTTATGTTCTCTTCTAAGTTCAATCCTCCCGCAGGCAATTCACTTCATTGCTGTCAAGGATTTTGCAGTGCGGTCACCGGACCAACTATCGTCACGCCCTGTGTGGCTCATCCGTGCCACATAGAAGTGCTTCAGTCATATCATACAGTATATGGCGCACCTGAGCGCCGCGAAGCCCAGTTTGGAGCCATTGGCGCGGATTCAACATGGTTGCCGGGCAACTCCTCACACCCGAACCGAAGCACCACAGATGTTTGTCACAAGCTTACAGAGAGCTAATGACATAAGCCATGCATCGACACAAATGCAGTCTTACTACCACGATGATGCCACCAAACCAATCTTTGGTATCAGCTTTCCCTGGCATGTTTCCTTTGCATTGCCAGGGGTCACCCGGTGCCGAACTGAAGTGCGTACAAACGGTGATAACGGCTTCACCGTCATCAGCCATCGCTGCACACAGTATTGGCATAAATGCGTTAGTAGCTTCACCCCCCGTGGTACTTAAACCAATGCTTTGACCCAGATGGCAACATGCTGAGCCTGAACCACCCCCTCCGCCCGGGTTGCAACCATTCACATCGACAGCCCTAATTAACCTGCATGGCAACAGCTTACTGTGTCGCTACGACTTTGGAGGCTGTAATGTTGTGTTACTCGCTCAGTCCGTGAATCATTCGTCTGAGGTTCTGTTATGGGCCATTGCCGATGCCGTCCGGGAGCACCCAGGGAAATGCTTGTCAAATTGCATATGGTTCAGTCTGGACGGAGATGGTTGGCCGGCTCCAGCAATAGATTTCCACACGTATCGTGGTGGATCATAAGGCGAAGGCAAAGGTGTTGTACCGCAATGTTTCCGCAGTGTTCTTTGACGGACCTAATGGACGAGAACCGTTCGAGAGCTGTTGATTGCAAGCCGCCTGAGCTCACTCAAGATGGGCTGGTCTACAGGCCTTATACTAAAATTCAGAAATGCAAGTTCCCCAACTACACCAAATGTGTGCCAAGTGTGTTACTCGCTCTTACTCAACACACCACACTAACAAACCCGGTTGGAGTCATGCTTGGGTGCTGCACGGCCCAGAGGGCAGTGCAGTGGTCTCTCTTAACAAATGTGTGCATGACCGGCAAAAATTTGACGGGCCATAAAGCAAGAAAACAAACAAACCCAGAGTAAACATAGTCATGTAATGCGTTGCAAAACAAACAAACAAAAATTTAAGGTGCGGCAACCGCAAAGGGCTGCTAAGTCGAAACGACCAAACGCACTCAAGCGGACAAGCATAACACAGCACCGGGTGGGTTCAAAAGCAACAAACAAACAACTCAACATCTAACATCTAACATATAAGGCGGTGTGGCAACAGCAAGAGGGATGCTAGGATATTTAGAAATCAATTTTCGGCACTAGTGGCTTCCAGACCACCATCCCGTGATGATGCACAAATGTTTGTCCAGTTACAGAGAATTTCTCATCAGACAAATCATCAAAATGCTCCGAGTCAACCAAACATATCCAAACATGGTCCACCACAGTACCACCAAAAAAAAAACCAGTTTTAACGTCCGGGTCCAAGACCGGCAGTCAGACTGACTCATCGGACGGCCTTGCGGCGACGGTGTTGCCCAGTTGATCAGACCGTTAGCCCATTGAACAGACGAATCCATTGTCTAGGCAACGCGGATACCTGTAACCTTTTTCTTGAGAGGCCCCGGCTAAGGGCGGCGAGGAGACCGGGACTCGAACACCGGATCTGAGGATTCGAAGTCCTCTGCTCTACCAATTGAGCTACCAAAGCGACCGGCAGGAACAACCAAAACAGAACACGTTCACACAGTTAACTTGGCAGAAAGAGGAAGCAACACAGACATTGGCAGACAGCGGTGTGCAAGACTCACAACAAACATACATCAGGTGTGGTAGCCGGCCCTAGAGGGCTAATAGGTCGTACAGACCAAACAGCACAACATACAGATACCCACACCACACCTATCTTTCCATGTGCCCACATGGCTGAGACCCAACGGTCACCTACGACCCCTGCAAAAGGAAGAACCACCAAGTGCTACATTCAATCCGCATGTCTCTTGCCCCAGGGCCCTACCGTACAAGTACACAGCTGCTCTCAAACCTCCTGAAACCTTTCCAACCGTCACACCACACACCCGATAATCTGGTGTGGCAAAACCCATCCTCCTTGCAGTGCACAGGCAGACCCATCCAGGAAGCCATGAGATGGGTATCAACCATGCGTACCAAGGCTGTCTTGAAAGAGAAAACCAGCAGCTGCACAGGAGTACTCAGTCACTGCTGGGTCCTGCCGGCACAATATTACTGCCCGAGCAAGGGACAGATGGCCCTAGAACCATCAGTGTCTAAACAGTTAGTGGCTAGTACTTTCAGAGCAAAGGGAGAAGTTACCTCTTCTTACAGTTAGTACTGAAAAGCGCCCCTGGCCCAGTTTTAAAGCATCTGCTGTGTGGCAATCCAGTCACCTCAAGTCCCCAGCAGCTCATTCAACTGCGCTCATGCACACAGGCACACCATTTCCAAAATGAGGATACATCAACCGTCTGGGGGTTTTCAGACCATGACCTTAGTCACAAGTCAAAATGCATGCAACATGCAAAGAGCAAGTCCCGGTGACATGAAGGCCGCAGGCCTGCCCCCAAAGCATTTGCATGCCACGAGGGTCCACTGGACCTGTTGTACTCCCGACTTCCCAACTCCCAACTTCTCCAGTCCACAGTTCGCCAGTCCTAGCTACCCAACTGACTCAGTACATCCTGGTCGGTTGAGAACTTTACCCATCTCTGGAGCATACCAGTATATGGACAAGGTGGTCATGATACTATAGTGTTACTCACCAAATGAGAGGCAATAATGGCATTACACTCACCAACACAGGGCTGCATATCTGGGAAGCATGTGCAGCAATCATGCAGTAGACCAAGGCCAGCTGACAGAGATAGTAAAAACGCATGCCACAGCAATCATACATACTTAGACCAGACTCCAGCTTGCTTCCAAGCCCCTGGCATGCTTGCAGAGAAGCATGCTCTCTGAACGTCCACATACATCACATGCTGGCCAGGTGTCACCCAACTGTCACACTTTTCTGCCCAATTGTGAGCTCATGAATCAATTTTACCATAGCAGGAGCAAGGACGTCATGCTTGCGCTCGGTTGCATACAGCTGGTGATACATAGCAGCTGAACCGTTCATGCCCTGTAGAGAATTCTGGCCAATGAAGTGCTCCTGGAGCTCTCTGAAACCTCGATATACCCATTCACGCCATTTGTTCAGCTGGTTCTGTGACGATAGGTGAAGGGGATGCTGCCTTGGTTGGAGTCGGGCCTACAACAAGCCAATCAAAAGCAGACACAAAGGTTTGCCTGAGTTAGCATGGGGCTGATACACAGCGTGCAGCACACATGCTTAGATCCACTTGGCACTTTATGAAGACGGGCGGCGCGGCAAGCAACGACCACATCTTTGAACATGCATGAGTTCAGTAAGGTCTGGACCACAACTGTGAGTGTGAGTGGCCCCGGCATGGCAGCTGCTTCTCATTATGAAACCAAGAAGATGTAGAGGATACTAGGCCGTGCATAATCAGACTCAGCAGTGCAATGCAAGTGTTCTGTCACACCTTCCAGGCGGAGCAGACTCCAACAAGCCCACCATCTTGTTCAGCAGATGCTATTGTAAGCACTACATCCTAGGTAGGGCCATACCTGCAGGGCGTGCACAATTGGCCCAGGCAGGACCTTTGCCACTTCTCATGTCCAGCAAGGCAAGGACAGCAGTGGCAGCATATGCCACAAAGAGCAGGAACGACATTGCCACAGCGGTGTTGTAAGTGTTCTCAGATATCCCTAGTTGCACCGGAGTGACCATAGCCGAGAACACTGCCAGGAAAAAGCTGCTCCAAATCCAGCTGGTGATGAAGTCAAAGAAGCCTAGTAGAGTCCTGCACAGAATGACAGTAACAACATAGCCAACGGATCTTGCAGAGGAGACAGAAAGCAAGCTGCTTAGCTAGCTTAGACTCTGTACACTGGTAGTTGCTAAGGTAGTTGCTAAGACAACCCATATTTTGTTCCTTTTACTGTCTCTGTAACAGCTTGAGGTGCGGGGCGTAGGTCACTTTTTGCTATGGCATACATAAAAGATGTAATAATTGCTCGAGGTGTGAAGTTTCACATTACCGCTGCAGTGTATTATGACACAACAGCATTGAGGATGACCCAAGGAGTACTCTTGGCTCTGTCAGGTCTTCAGAACTACAGAAGGGACCATTGCGAGGAAGTTGATGGTCTGTTTGCGACAAGTCAGCTCGCTACCCAGTCTGCAAAACTCAAATCCCTTCGACTGGGCATGGCATAACAGGCCGTATCGAGACTGCACAGCAATCAATCACCGTCAGGGCAAGGAGGAGGTCTGCTATCTCACCTATGGAGACGTTGGACATGGGGGGCAGCAAGCATGAGTGCCGACAATGCGGCCCCAGTAATGCTTGCAAAGAGTGCAAAACCCATGGCATGTGGCACCAGGCTCCATCTGTCGAGCAAGTCAACCCAATAGGCAGTTGTGCCTAGGCATATGACGGCAAAGACCACCTGCACGATAGAGGACAGCAGCTTCATTAGCAGCAGTTGTGTAGGTCAAAGGCGCACCCGAAGGCCGATGCTCCCCGAGGTTGCCAGTTGCTAGGCGGGCTCGCTAGAGTGATGCATAGTGTGCGACTGCATGGCTGGAGTGCTGGGCCCTGCGTCTGCGCCTAGCTGAGAACAGCTTCAGGGTCCTTGCACCAAAACATTACGATGCATTGCATTTCAATACGGCTTCTGCAAGCCCTGATGTGGCACGTCACAAGGAGAACAAATAGGCCGGTTCCGACACATTGCAAAACTCCTGCGAACTCCTGGATGAATGGAAGACCGCGACGCAAGCGAGCCCACCTGGCAGCATCGTATAGCTGTGGCAATGTGCTGGACAGTTTCCATTCTCACACACAATATTAGGTGGTTAGAAGGACACGGAGTTCGGTTGCGCAACAGAGATGCAAACAATTGAAGAGCTTATTATGGATAGCATTGGCATTTCCAATGACAGCTGATGTAGGTTGAACTGCCGGACGGCCAGAAGAATACCAGAGGAACAGCACGGAGGTGGGAGAAACCATGTCGGAAGCAGAGTTCCACTTTGGGTGACACTTGGTGCCAAAATCTTGACGGTGCCGAACGCGCACCGTCGCAACTGCCGCATACGGCATAGTGCCTAACAGAACCTATATTGCGGACTGCAGGATAGAATGTCGAAACAGCGTGATACTGCAAGACCAAAGACCTACTGACTGTTTAGGCATGAGTCCACATTACCAATGAACGATGGCCCCACAAAGCGTTTACAATCATCCCAAATCAGCCAAGACCGCCAGATTGCAACAGCACACTTTCACAGATGCGGTTCCTCGATGCAGTTGAAGAAGTCAATGATACCCACTTTGCAGTTGCCACAACATTCCCCACAACTTCCAACTTCATTCCCCACTTCTCTTCCCCCTTTTAACTTTCATGAATACACCTTAACTGTTCTATTTGTATACTCTCTACCAAGATCTCTGTCCCTCCATGCGGATTAGGATCGGGCATCCTGCTGTTGGAGGGAGCACGCCTGATTGAACCACGGGAAGCCATGCCTTCAACCCACCGGTACTAATTAAGAAAGGCCAACAAAGCCCCCCTATCCTGTCCAAACAGCACTTGAGTGCTGCGTAATTCACAAACAGCACTTGTGGTTGTAATCAGTAATTAACTGAGATTGTGTGAATGCTTTACTAAGTTGTTGTGTCCTCAAGCCTCAAGCAACATTCTACCCAATAATGCACAGGCATTGAAACAAGCATGGGACGGATGGTAGGGAATATGTGTCTGAAGTGGGATAGAGCTCATGGCCACGCCAGATTGACTAAACCCTCATGGCATGTACCACGCACTGCCTCCATGTGTCTGAGCCCTGTCCAACAGTACCAGTCCTCCCAATCAAATGCCACAGCACACAAAGACAATAGAAGCTGCTGCTGTGCTGAATTGCAGTTCACACACCCAGAACACACTCCGGCTAACAGCATTCAATGCAGGCAGACTTGAACCTGCTTCAAGGCATTCCAGGGCAACGAAAGCACAAAGCATATACTGGAGCAACTACCACATGGCCAAAGTGACTGATTCAATCATCCCCTGCTGTAATATCAAAAAGGGGATACACATGAGTACCACCTAGGTAGTGTTGCAGATAAACCAATGCAAATACAAGTGGACTGCCCGCATCACTCATGAAAAAGCAATCGTTACCAGGAAAGTAGGCAGCCCCTTTCTCATCATGCCAGCAAGTAGTACGGTCTCCTGGCTACAGACACGTTGCAGAACATTGACTCGATAAGCATCACATGCTCTGTGCTGCCCAGTGTGTTTTGCTGAGTGAGTTGAGTAGTGGGGCACGACCACTGAATAACCCAGGCCATCCCGGCTTTTAGGTACTTGGCCTATCCAGACCAGGCCTGTTGATGCTTGTCTCATACAGGTGGCATTTGAGAGCAGTTCATCCACCCAAACCCGGATGGACCCTAGGTTCCATAACCAGGCTAGCAGTGCTGCTCCTGGCTTATGCTTCCACAAGTGGCCGTAGCCTCAACGTTCAAGGCTGCTCCTCAGCTGTCCTGCTCTGGTAGTAGGAAAATGTGATGCCATTTTGGCGGGTGCTGGGCTTGCAGCTGGCCTTCACATCACCTGCTTCTGCTGTGACAACAGGAAGAGGTGGTGTTGCCATTTTGGCAGGGGCTGGCCCTGCAGGTAAGATATGCACAGCAGAAGGCATACAATATAAGTATATGAAGCTGGGATGTGTGGGATCAATACAGACTCATGGACTTCGTGTTGGGTGCATCAGGTGCAGCAGCATAGGTGTCATGCTGAAATTCCCTGTCATAAGAAGGGTTGCCTGCCATGTGCGCAGAGGGTCGCAGTCGTTTGAGCTAAGATACTGTCTCCCAACATAAGAGAGGTCATCCACCTACAGGAGCAGATGTGAATGTGCTGCTTATTGCTGCTAGCACGGGGGTCCCATACCTGAAGACCATGCACATGCTTCCAGATGTTTCAAATTCCCAACCAGCATAAATACACCCACACTGTTATGCAAGTCTCATAATACAGTGCTTATTGAAGATCCATGATTTGCCTGTGGCGCACACCCTTGCTTACGAAAAGCAAGCACCCCAACTTGGTGCCAATACAGTCAGTTCGTCCTCTGCTATATGGCACACTGTCAGAGAAGACTCACACTACTACATTGCTTGCTCCGGAAGGTGATACTGGTATATGCACATTCGAGCTAGGAGCATACCTGCATTGCTTCTACAACTTGCCCACTTGAGACCTTTGCCGTCTCTCATGTCCAGTAAGGCAAGGCCAAATGTGGCAGCATAGACCAAGAAGAGCAGAAAGGACATCGCCAAGGCCGTGTTGTAAGTTGCAATCACTGATTGTGAGAATGAGGCTTCCATCACGTCTGGTGAAGCTCCTGTAACCATAGATGCAAAAACTGCCAGGAAGAAGCTGCTCCAAATCCAGCTCGTAAGAAAGTCAAAGAAGCCCAGCAAGGTCCTGCAGAGGATGGCAGAAAAAGCCGGTCTTAGCAGTTGTGTAACTGCAACAGGCTTATCTGCTTTGCATGTCTAGGCTCTGTAAACAGCAAAACACGTTATTTACACATATTGCATGGCATGCTGTGCTTGATAAATCTCAGGGGGGCTAAAGCATGTTTGCCTGGCTTTACAAGCTCACTATGAATCATGGATGCAGTTGTGAACATCATGAGGTGAGCCTTGATGGAAAAGGCACAGGCATGACCACTACCAAAACCACTGTGTGTGCACTGCACCTTACCTTTGTAGAGGCCCATAAAAGGGTGCAGCAAGCATAAAGCCTGACAATGCAGCCCCACTTATGCTTGCGAAGACAGCAAAACCAAGAGAAGGGGACGTGCTGCCCACATTTCTGTTGGCGTAATCAGTCGAGTAGGCAGACGCGCCTAAGCTTATGATTGCAAAAGCCACCTGCAGGACGATTTCAGGGGCGTGCATTTAATGTGGTGGGGCATACCAGGGTGGGGGGCAGCACCAAGCGGGAGCAAGTGGGAGTGCAATTACATTCTAGCAACCGCTTCCACCATGCTGTGCGAATGCGTTACATCTGCTGGATCGGGGCTTTCGCTATCCCTCTTGCAGAAGCACCTGCCGGTACCTGGACAATTGCCCCGCCCCAGCGGGAGCAGGGGCGGACGGCCCAACATGCAACTCCTATTGATAAATGCTCTGCACTCTGCGCACCTGAGCGCACCGCAAACCTATAGTGATCTGTTGACGAGGCTCCATTGTCGAGAAGAGGTCTGCTCGGTATCAGGGATCGCCGAAAGTAGGGACACGGCGGGGGACACGGTGGATTGCACCTGCTGACCATGCGACCTTGCTAGCATACTACTAGAGGATAGCACAAGACCTGCAGCAGGCAGGATGGCTTTGGATTTGGGGATGTTACAGATCTATTGATGTTCGATTATTCCGAGACACGTTTAGTTGGGTGGCACATGCCATGGTGCCCACAGGCACCTCCATCGACTGACTGGCCCGGAGCCACCCACAGCGTGAAAGCCGCAGCTGACAGATCTTCAGCCGGGGCGTTTGCAGCGGATATGGACGAAGTTATGTCTTGGGTGCCGCTCACCGCTGCTTTTTCGGCAGTACAATTCAAATCTTGCAGTACGAGGGCATTCAATGCGCGATGACAGCAAAATCAGAGGGCGGTTATTCAGGCCACATGCAGATGTTGCTGGGATCTCGACTTATCCTGTGCATGTCTGTGAAGCGACTGGGAACAGGGTCAGGTTGTTGCTGGCTGGGGGACGTTGCTGGTGACGGTGTTCTGAAGGATCACTAGCCACTTTGTAGAGAACACTGACTAGAGGCCGTTATCTGCCCTTGAAAGAGGCGATTACACCTGAAGGCCGTTAATAGAGCACGTGTGAAGCAAGTGTTGCTCTGACTGCGGCTGTGAACTAAGTACCTGCCATTTGGCTAAGATGGTTGCAGGGGAAGATCCCATACAGCCAGGCAGGCTACTAGTGCTGAGTCATGTTGCATAGAACCACAGGCTCCAGTGCGTGAGGACAATCGTCTTGCTCTTGCAGGGCTGGCTCCATCAGCAATAGCACTCTCAAAGCTGCAAGGCAAGGTTCAGGAGTATCAACAACAAGCAGCACAACTAGCTCGTGAGAAAAACAACCTAGTCACCAAGGCTAACAAATTACAGGAGGTACGCGTCATGAAGCAAACACGAAAAGCCCTCAGTTACTGATGTCAAGATCCCATCAGGCCCTTGGCAATGCCAGCAAGTGGCACAGCATAGCCACTGACTCTCTCAATGCAATTTGCAGGCCTTAGATGAGGGGGAGACAAAGTGTGAAAGGGCACACTTGGAGCACCTCAGAGACAAGGAAGCCCTGCAGGCTGAAAACAGCCACTTCAGGTGCCAGGTAGGTTATTCAAACTTAGTTCAAATCTACATATCACTGCATGTGGCACCCTGTACAGAGCGTTGAGCTGCCCGGAGCCATAGCAAGGGATCATATGGGGCTATGACGATGATTCCATTATGCTTTGCAAGGGTCAGGATGCAGAAATACTTTAGGCACTAGGATGGCCGCCTCCAGAAGCATCCCAGATTGACTGCAGATACTGTTAGACTAGTTTTTCCTAAGTAAACCTGAGGAGACCGTCAGCAACCCCAGTAGTTTTCAGCGTGGTACATGTCCATTTATATTGAACTCTCCAAGCACCCACCGACAGCAAACAGAAGCGTCACAATTGTAACTTACATATAACGAGTCTAAAGTTCAACTTTCCCGCTTCAGGTCGCTCAGTATGAGGACATGTTATCCAACCTGAAGCTGCAACTGGACTCTGCACGAGGGGAGGTCCATGCCGTCTTAGCCTCAAGGGACAGCAGCAGACAAGCCCTCCGTGCCCAAGTCTCACAGCTCCAGGCCCAGCTTTCCTCCTCAACATCCCAAGCCAAGATGCTCAAGCAGAAGGTTTCAAGCAGCAAGCTGGTCACAGACACCCTGGAGAAGGAGCTCCAGACCCTGACAGAAGACATCACAGAGCTTCGGACAAGGGTCAACAACCAAGAGATGACTGTAGAAGATTTCAACAAAGAGCGCATGGCGGCGTTGGAGCTTGCAGAAGGGCTTGCTGTGAAGCTTGATGTGTACAGGTGTGACAAGGCAGCCTGGGCAGACCAAGCGGCAGAGATGAAGGTGCAGCTGGAGCAAGCTCAAGCTGAGAAGGTTGCAGCTGTGCAGAAGCTTGGCATAGTGGAGGAGAAGATGCTTCAGGAAGCAATACAGCATGCTGCAGCTCGCTGCCAAGTTGAGCTGCTTGCCCAGGTGCTCCTGAACACCAGGCAGCAGCTGCACCAGAGAGAAGTGCAGCTCCTGGAGACCACAGGAACGTTGCAGGAGCAGAAGCTTGCAGCTAAGGCAGCACAGCGTCTGCTGCAGGAGAGCCAGGCAGACCATCAAGCTGCTTTGCAGAAGCTGTCTGCGCAGTTGCAGGAAATGGAGCAAGCAAAGGAAACAGCAGAGTCCCAGGCCAAGCAGCACTTGCAGAAGGTGGAGCAGTTGCAGGCACAAGCAGAAGCAAGCGCAGGAGAGCAGCAACAGCAGTCGCAGCTGGAAAAGGAGCTTGCACAGCAAGCAGCACAGAAGCAGCTGTTGCAGCTGCAGCAGCTTCTTCAGGTGAAGCAAGGCCTGGAAGACAACATCAAGGGGCTGCAACAAGAGCTGCAACTGTGCCAGGCTACCTGTGGGGACCTGACCCAGAAGTTAGTCAAGCTGGAAGCTGCTGCTCCGTCAGCAGCTGAAATGTACGCTGTCTGTGACCTGCAGGTACAGTAAAAATAGCACATGGAAGAAGCCCAAGCTTCAGTGTTCTCTTTGTTCCTTTCCCTTCTGGATATGCAAGTTGCAAACATACATTTCGTATCTCATGATTTTGTTGTTCTGCAGTAATCCCACAAGCAGACACATATGGGCTGTTGTTCTTTGGCTCCTGCAAGATTGTAACCAGGGCTAACCCTGCTGTCCCAGGCTGCTGCTGATGCAAGAATGGAAGAGGCCGCTGCAGGACCTGAAGCAAGCAGAGCCAAAGGGCAGCAGGGGCAGGAGCCAGAGTTCAGCAGCTCTCACAGGGGATCTGGGCTTGTCCAGCAGCTTCCAACAGAAGATATCGTAACAGAAGGTTTGTCCCCAGCATCACGGTCAGCTGCAGGCGCAGTCACAGCCACACCAGCACATGCAGAAGTATCTAAAAGCAGCAGTGGAAGCATCACCCAGGAGTCTGCAGAGCCTGCAACAGCAGCAGGAGGGTTAGCTGCCATTGGTGCAGAACGTATTCCTGCTGCTGCTGCTGCTGCTAGTGCTGCTGCGCACAGTGCTCCTGCAGTAGGCGGCGGCCCAGTATTACTAAACAGCTGTCCTGGGCAGGATTCTCAGCTAGATGGGTCTCTGAATGGCTCTGCTGCGTGCGGCAGTACTCAGATCCCACTGTATTGTCAAGAATACACTGACCTGGATGGCATCTTTCACAGATTGAAGCCGGCAGTCTCCCTTTTTAAGTCACGGCTGAGGTTTGTGGCAGGGAGCCACATAGAATTTTTGCAGGCTGGTACGGACACTCATGGGAATCATGCATGGTGTTGCACCTTTAGCTTGATCTCTCACCACGGCTCATGCAGAAAAACATTCATGGATACCTTCTCACTTCCAGCCATGGATGGTGAGGGAAATATAGTGTCACCATGCATGTGATACTGTTGACAGAATATAGTGGCTCCTACGGTTCAGGCACCTAAATCTGTTGTTTAGCAAATACCTGCATGTACTGCAGGTGCTGCTGATGCGCCAGATGGTCCCTGGATGCTAGAGCTGCAAGATGCTGGTCATGCTGCAGCCACCAGACCCAGAGGGGAAGCTGCTCACAGCAATCTCTGTGTTCCAGCAGACCCTGTTTCAACCATGGAAGGGATCGACAACTGCCATCCCATGATCCTGCCAGGAACAGCTCCAGCAACGCTGGCAGATGGAGGAGGTGCAGAGCAGCAACCCCAGCAAGCAGAAAGTGGCACTGCAGGAATGGCAGCAGCAGCAACAGCAGCTGGTGCTGTAGCACCTACGGGCTCGTCACCCATTCTCGTTCAGGAACAGCAGCTAAAGGTCCCACCGGGAAGCCTGAAGCACAACCTGGTGCCACAAGTTCGCCCCAGCAGCACAGAACAGTGGCAGCCAGATTTGTCAGAAGCACCTCCTGCAAAGCGCATGAAGGCGACAGGTACGGGCTTATGGGAAAGTATGGTACAGCAGTTTGCTCCTTGGAATAATCATCTAGGGAGAGGGTTATAAGTTATAATAAGGTGGTGGTGCCATCAAGTTAGCACTATATCATCTAGTTGCTCAGCATAGCTTGCATAAGCAGCTCTGAAGCAGCCATCTACAGACATTATCCTGTGCTATGCCCACGCTGCAAGCGTGCTCGTGCTGAATTGGCCACAGGTACAAGCATTGCAGGTCACATAACACCCACTAAGTGGTCAGATTTTAACAGTTCTAGGTGTGAGTACCTCTGCTTATGCTCTAGCTGCTTGTGCTTGTTAAATGAGACAACAAAGCAAGGTGCCAACGACTCTTTTTCTGTATGTGTTGCACCAGGAGTGCCTCTGCCAGCGCTTGGGGCTATGATGTCCTCTCATCCTCCAGGTGGCACTGCCTATCTCTCGCTTCAACCCCCTCACTATCAGCCAGGCTATAGCCACCCTCAGCAGTATCCACAGCAGCAGCAGTTCCCAGCCAAGGGATGCCAGGAAAAGGAGTACAGCATCCAGAACAGGCTTCAGCCCTTCAGGCCCATCCCAGCAGCAGCACCAGCAGACCAGTTCAAGCATCCTCCTGGACCAGTATTATTACCAGGCTTTTCATCAGCCTCTCTGAAGCCTTGGGGTGCAGCTGCTGCCAGGAATGCTGGAGCAGAGGGCCCTCTCCAGCCTTCCATACAGTCTGCTAGTGGTGTACCGCAGTGGCAGCAGCAACAAGCAGCACCTTGTGCACCTTGTTCAGCAGGCGCATCAAACTTCAGCACCTCTGGACAGCCGAGCAGGTCTGTGGCGGGAGGCTATAAGAAAGACATCAGCATGCAGCATGGGTTACTCCAAGGAAACAGCAGCGCTGGAGCGGGGAGGGAGCTTGGCAAAGGCTGTATGTCCAACCACAGGATCAATAACAACAGCACCGTGAGGCCTCTCAACTCCCAACCACATCAAGGGTGGCAAAGGAACAACAGCAGCACAGCGCCTCCTGGGTCAACATCCTGGGGGCCACATAGGGGGGAGGTGATGCCTTCAAATCCCAATCAGGGCTTCAACCAGCCTTCAAGGGATGGAGGTGAGGGTTGGGATGCATGGAACAGCCACCGCAGCATGCCTGCACCGGCTGCTCCCTATGCTGGCAGCTCTGGTGGGAGGAGAGCAGCAGCTGGCGCTGGTGCTAGGTATGGGGTATCTCCTGCTGGTGGTAGTCCAACTTGCAGCAGCAGTAGCAGCGTTGTAGGCCAGCGGCAGCAGCAGGAGCAGCAGAGGTGGACCCATGGAAGCAGCAGACAGGGGGATGTCAGCACTTTTGAACCTCCAATAGGCATGGCGCCAGTAGCAGCAGCAGAGGAAGCAGTGGCAGCACTTCCTCGCGCCAGCAGTATGCCAGGTCATCAGTTGGAGAAGTCACGGGAGGTTGATTTTGGTGAAAGGAGCAGCTTGAAACAGCCTCAGCCTCTTGCTGCTCCTTTTGCTGCTCCTGGACTCCAGCTGATTAGTAAACCTGATGCTGCCCCTGGGTATCCGAGCAGAAATACAGGTAGGAATAGCATGCCCGGAGCAGACGGGAGGGATGATGGGGCCTGGGTGGGAGCTGGGCACTTGGGTGGGGCTAATGCAGGGCGCCATGGTGTTGGGGCAGGTGGGTCCGGTGGCATGGAGCCTCCGCTTCTACCGGCAGCAGCTATGGGCTACAGAAGCAGAGGCTCGGGAGGAGCTAGGAGGGTGTCTGCTGTTGATACGCAGGCGACTCCAGAGGCAAGCTTGCATGCAGACAGGGAAGCAGAAGAGGGCAGGAATGTGCATGCAGAACCCAGTGTTCTCATCAGCACAGGCGTTCAGGAAAATGGGGCAACTGGTGCTGAGACGCCTGCTGTGTCAGCAGGTGGTCATACACCTCCAGTGGATGGACTGGCAGAAGCAGCCGCCGCCCAAGCAGCAGCAGGGAGGGAAGCAGCAGCAGCAAACCAGATTCCAAGCAGTACCCTAACGGATCCTGTGCCTGTTTCTGCTTCCCTGGAAGGGGTTGTGAATACATTGAAGGCCTCCAGTGGCCCCAATCCAGTGGAGGCCCTGGATTCCCATGTGAGCACATCAGCATTCAAAGCCCCTGCTGCTCCTGCCAGTGCCGCTGGATGTCCTTCAGCAGGCAACCAGAAGTGCAAGGCAGTGGCAGCAGCAGACACCATGGCCGAGCATGCAGCCACAGCGGCATTGGCCCCAGCAGCAGCACCACCCCCAGCCCCCACGTTGCAGCGGCAGGCCAGCACTATGAGCTTGCTCTTCAGCTGCATGGCTGATGAAGCTGATGATGACTCGGCTTCTGAATGCTGATTGGCCTTAGAGGTGGATAGCATGGGTCTCAGGTGATTCTGAGCTAGTACTGTCCAGCCAGCATCATCAGTATGCTCTGCACAGTAGATGATGGCGGTTTTAGCATGAAGTAGGTAGCAGGCTTATCTCTCGTGAGGGTTCCATGAGGCATGCCTATTTACCCAAGGGATTCCAATGTCGCTTGCCCATTGGTGGGAGCCTTGTTGCATGTGTTGGTGATAGGCGGCAGTAGTAAGGTTGGGCTACAGTACTGCCAAGGCTGTATTATACGGCCAGTAGTCAAGGGCTTATCGTCAGGACTTGCTTGTCCAGCAATACGAGGCTGGCCGGGCAGATGTTTCTGTGGGCGTAATGGTTGAAGATTACCTGAATTAGAATTCGGCTCCGCTTCAGTCCTATTGTTCAAGGTGTGTGTGTGGGGGGGGGGGGGGGGGGGCGATTAGCAAAAACTAGAGCGTACAGTCTGGTCCTCCCATGCTCTTGGAAACTATCAGTCCCTGAAACGGTGGCCCCATGTGCGGGCCCACATGTTTCCTTTTCCCGTGAGGTCTCATGCCTTGCTGTTGAACCCAAGATCCAACCTGGCGCAAGTACTGCGAGAGCCTGGCCTAGCATGTCATGATCCGCACTGCAGCCACCCGCCGTTGTAGAGAATGGGTATGAACCAGGCACTGTCCAAGTGCAAGTAGGTTGCCGGAGGTTGTTGCAGTTAGTCCGGTACTGCCGAGTGCAGTACAGCCTCGACTGCAAAACGACTCACGCGCCTCAAGAGCTTGCCCTTCGGGTCATTCCCTTCAACTTAGGAAATGACATAAAGTAATGGCTAACGAATCAAAGCATGCTTAAACATCTCAGCTAATCTGGTTCGGACATGTGTGCGTCTGTGCTTTCTCGCAAGGGTGGTTGTCACCATCATGCCCGAGGGCTTCATGTCTTACAAGGCCTGTGTTAAGTTGCGAGAAAGCTGCATGTATCCGTGATCCTCGCTTGTGTCACAGAAGGCGGGAAACCTGAGCTGATCGGGATTAGCATTGTGAGTCAGTTGAAGACCCCACCCAGTTCATAAGCAGTGGCGGCACGGGGTTAGCACTTGTATAAATGTCCAACAAAAGTGGTTGGAAAGGAGCTATCAAGTTGGTAGAAGAGCTCGGCAATGTCCTGGTAGGCCTCATCAAGTGGCAACCAGGCACGCATGGAAGAGCCAAGGAAGTAGCCGCAGCCTCTGCTCGGGTCAGCAAAGTCCTTCAAGTTATCAGCGAGTACAGTCCTCTGCTGGCATTGGGTGGCAATCCTCCTGCACTTGCCCAAGCCTGCCTGAAGCTGAATGTCCCTGCCAACCTGCTGAAGCTGGTCCTCTGGATGCTTCCTGTGGCTTCACCTGCTGGAAGCCATGCCCAAGAAGATCGCCTTCCCCTGAATCTTGCACAAATCTCTGAGACGTGGGAGTTAGCACTGCGAATGCTATGGATGCTCACCAGCACTGTTGATTACTCGACTTCTCAATCAAAGGCCTTGATTGCACAATTTGTGGCATCATCAGAAGACGGCGCTCCAGGTGAAATACATCACGTTATCAGGGCCATGGTGAATATTCTTGCCTGTTGTGAAAATTACTCGTAACGCTGCCACATTTGGTATGCGTGGAGCGTGACATGATTTGCGTCTGTTGGTTTGGGCATGCAGTAGATTAACCAATATCTTGCGCCAGGCAGAGGACAAGAGGACGCTCAGCAGATTGCAGACGGTCACAGACATGTTGATGCAAAGCATGATAATGAAGCAATGAACTGCAAAGCTGATGGCTGCCAAAAGTAGCTTGTGGCATGTTGCTTGAGCATTTCAGCTCGGGGGTGGCATGCCTTTGTGCCTTCACATATCTTCTTGCTGCTTTCCAGGTCTGCTTCAGAATATCCTCTACATATGCACCTACCTTCAGAGCTGGGGCCAGAGTGACTACTTCCACCCACTTGCATTCAGTGGCATCCTTCAGCATGCATGCACAGGAGGGCAGTTCCAATGGCTCGTGCCAACAGCTCCCATCCTGATTCAGTTATTCATGGAAACAGCCGAGGAAATACCGCAGCTGGTCTACATGCTGCCTGGTCTGATATTAGGAGGCTGCAGTGCTGTTAACTTCAGCGATCTGGGACCTGAAAATGAAGTCTACAACTGGCTCAAGAAGCACCCCAAGGAGCAGCAGCAGATCAAGGCAGCATTGACCAGCACGCCCTTCCGCAATGCTCTGTGGGCTGCTCTGGCATCTCACGTCCGCTGCTTGCATGAGCACCAGGCTGGGACGTCATCAGCCTGTGGCTGCAAGGTGCCTTCCTCTAGCTACTGCGCTGCCACTGGCTTTGGTGTGGACTTCGACCCCCACCAGTGGATGAAGGAGAGTGAAGTGGACCTGGGTGGGCCTCAGTTCAGGAAACAGCTGCTGATTGGCCTTACTAAGTCTTACATGTCACCACCTGCTGGGGATGTGCTGCTGGTACCTTCGTTGGAGCAGTCGACAAGCAGCATGCCTTGCAGCAGTAGCAGCAACATGAGCAGCAGCACCATTGGTGATGGGCAAAGTAGCAACAGCGACAGAAGCTTTGGCAATAGTCCAAGCAGCAACATCTGCAGCCAAGTGGAGAGCAGAGACACGAACCAAGAGAGTGTGGAGAGCAGCAAGGACATACATGCCACCAGCAGCAGCAGCAGCAGCAGCTCGTCAGCGACTTTTTTTGCAGGCTCTTCTACCCATGGCTTAGCAACAGTTGACTGGGTTCTTTGCCCAGCCATAACGGTTCCAGATGCTAAGGCAAGCCTTGCTTGCATAGCTCCCTCCTCAGTTTCCTTTGTGCAGTCAACTTCAGCAGCACCACCAGCCAGACCAGCAGGAACGTCCACCATTACAACCGCCAGCAGCAGCAGTAGCAGTAGCATAACAGTTGCTACGCAGCTGCAGCTGGTGCTGGACATGCTGCTCCTTGCATGGCCGCCAGCAAAGAGCAGCAGCCCAGTCTCGTCTACCAATCGCAGCAGCAGCAGCAGTAAGCCAAGGGATCTTAATACCACCACCAGCAACGGCAACATTGATGACAGCACCAGAAGCAACAAAAGCAGCAGCAGCAGGGCCGGCAGCGGTGGCGCCAGCATCCTCCAGGGCTGCTGCAGCAGCAAAAGCGGCCCTGATGGGGACTATAACAGCAGCACCAGCAGCGACAAAAGCAGCAGCAGGCGAGTAGGGAGCGTCCATCGGCAGTTCGATTTATCCTACCACAGCTGGTTGCTGCTGTTCATAGGCTTGCTGCAGGAAGCAGATGCAGAAGCCAAGAAGCAGTTCATGGATCAGAGGGTGGGGTTGCTGCTGCAGCTATTGTATCATGCAGCTACCTGTGCAGGACTCCCGCTGCCGACGGGGTGTGGAGATGAGGGCCTGCTGATTTTGGATGCTCAGGAAACAGCTCGCTTGCTGGACCCAGCACAGCGTGCCCTTCAGATGACTCTTTCTAGGCCTTCCATGCTCTCCCTGATATGGATGTTGCTCCAGGCTTTGCTGTATGAAGGCATTCCTTTGGGGCTTAGGAGGTCTGAGTCGTTCGGGGTCTGTGGGACATTGGTAAACAGATCAGGTGCGTGGTGCAGCGGATAACATGGCCCTCTGCATACAGCATGGATATTGCACGAGGTGTGATGTTGTGCGGTCTGAGTGCAAATGCAGTGGCATTGCTCAACATAGCTGAATCACTTGCTGCCGGGCGAAGCATTAAGCAGACTATCTGCAAAGACGGAACGCACTCAGGACAACATAGCTTCCAAATGTCCAAATGTCCAATTGTATGGACATGCCCTAGTGGGATGGGGCTTTTAATGTGTGAGAGAGACGGGCATGTCTGAACATGTTGAGGTCAAGGCAATATAGTAGTACTTGTGCCGACCCTCTTGCATGACATACATTCCAATTATGCACACGAAATGAAACTCCTGCGACGGCTCAAATGCCATGCAGCGATCTATGACATTCCATAAAGTTTACGCAGCACATAGTAAAACTGTATTCACTAAATGCAGTGTTCTCTGCAAGGTCATCAGGTCTAAATGAATGCCTCATCTGTGATCTTTGCTGCTTGCAGTCGGGGACTACATGTTCCAGATCCACCGGCTGCCCCTTGCCCTCGTGAAGCCCACGGCTGGCATCCAGACCGACCCTCTAGTCTACGTCTTGCTGGAGCTCCTAGTCCGCCCCTGTAGTCAGAGTACTGTGGTTGTACAGATACTCCACCTCATGTCCCTGCTGACCCAGCCCAGCAGATGCTGTTCAATGCTGGCAGTTGCCCCCTTACCTTCAGCAGTGTCTCTGGTTGGGGCATTGGTCAGCAGCAGCAAAGCAGCTCGGCAGGCCCAGTGCTGTGGGAGTCAGGTGAAAGCGATGGCGCGGCTGCTGCTGGAGGTTGCAAAGCACACCTTGCAGCTGGTGGACTTGATGCAGAGCAGCAACTCTGGTAGTGGAGGCGGCAATGCTGGTGTGGTTGGTGATGAGGTGGGCGATAGTGGGCTGGCTCTGGACGTACCTGCAGCCTCTGCTGACAATCCTGCTGCTGCTGCTGCTGGAGGTGGCCTTCCATTACAAGAGCAGCAGCAGCAGCAGGGGGTGCTTGGCACAGGAAGGGAGGAGAGGCGTAGTGCACTGATATGGGCAGCCTGCCACCTTGTCCAGTCAGCAGAAGCAGTGGGCAAGGATGTGGAGCTTGGAGGCTGCTTACTACAAGATGCAGAAGAAGTGAAGCAGCTGCTGCAGGCCCTGCAGGTTAATGGGGTCTGTAGTGAGGGCAGTCGCCCAGCTAGCAGCAGTAGCAGCAGCAGTAACAGCAGCAGCAGCACTCGCCGGTGCCGCTGTACCAGCAAGAGGAACAGCAAGCTGAATACTAGCAGCGAAAGGAGCTGCAGCAGCGCCACCTGCACCTCCAACACGTGCCCTGGCACCCTTGAGCCAAATCATTCTGCATGCAGCAAAGGCCCCTGGGCAGAGTGTGCGGCGGAGCTGGCTGGAAAGGTCATGGCAAGCTTGAGCCAAAGCTGGTGCTGCAGTAGCCCACAGTGTGGTACTCTTCAAGGTCCTAGTGAGTTGGGAATGGTGTTGGCGGGGGTGTGTGGGGGCTGCAAGTCAGTCGCGTATTGCAGTAGGAGATGCCAGGAGCTTCACTGGCCACAGCACAGGAAGAACTGCATGGACTCATACATGCAAAGCTGATGAAAATTCACTAACGATGACCCGTGGTGTTGTCCCTGGGGGGAGGTCTACAAGTTGAGGGGAAAGATGATGATCTCCAGCATGGATGTAAAGTCAGGGTTGTGTGGCTTTGGGGGGCTGCTCAAAGGTAGCAGCAGGCTCAGGCAGGTGTCTAAGGAGTCTCCATACAGTGTTTTCAAGATCCGTTTCTGCCACTTCCTGGTGCTGAGGCACCTGGCCCTACCCGGTACTAGGCTAGTGTGTTGGGGGTGGTAGATAGTCTTAGGCATGCTGCCTGTTGTGGGGCAGTTTTGTTGCAGGTTAGGGTTCTTAATGTCATGGGAGTCATGCTTGGGTGCTGCACGGGCTGCACGGCCTGGAGGGCTGTGTAGTGGTCCCCTAACAAATTAGGGTAGTTGAATGTCCCCCCTGCAGCTGGTTGGTGTTGCACCGGTATTAACAGGAGGTTTGACGGGCACAGCCAGTGACGACCACCTCCATAGCCTGCTGGCAATGTGAGGATATGGAGGTTGGGGTGTTTTGGTAACAGAGGTGCTTTGCTACTTCATTGCACTATACTACTGTGAAGCCAAGAGAAATGATTGGGTGGTAACCAAACCACTTGAGCATGTGCAGTGGAGCAGTGTGTTGCACGATATCTGCAACGTTGATGGTGCAGGGGACGTTGCTGCCATGGCTGTCACTGACTGCTAGGTATTGGAAGTGTCTTGGTCCCAAGCCAAAGCCTGTGATTGTCCCGGGTGCAATGCATAGTCACTCTGCAGTGCTATTAAAGCACTGAGCAAGGCATTAACGTACTTGTTTTGGCTTGGCCGTGGCATTGAACCGCTTGCCTTGCTCGTTGCTGCCGTTGACTGGAGTGGTTCAAGCGACTGGTCAGCGGACGGGCTAGTCGAAAAAGTATGTCGTTGAAGCGGAAGTTGCCTCCTTGTTCAGTGGGAGCGGTGCTGACCATCACCGCCAATGCCTCGCTTTCATTTACTAGTAGTTTGATGGGGTCATGATGGGAATTTAGTCATCTTAAGCAGCGGCTGGGAGCAGAGGCCCCTGTTTGTTACTGGCATGTAGAGTAGTGCAAGTACATTCATGTATAGTGTAGTGCCCTTCACTTCAGGCTTTGATGTGCACTGCTTTTCATACCTTGTGCCAGACTAGTTAATAGAGCAGTTGCCCCCGGCCCCGCCTGCCTCTCAAAGCCAGCTTCTGCAATCCTCTACTCCTCTGCACACGGCGGATCACACTGGACCAACATGGCAATGGCCTCCTTTCCAACACCACCAGCAGCAGCACTGGCGGCCTACACATACAAACATTAGCACTAGTACAGCAGGGAAAAGGCCCATCCACCAGGTGGCCAAGCTGACCCCATGAATGTTCAGCAGTGTCAGCGCATTGCTGGATGGCCCACACTGGCCAAAACTTTAAACATGCATGTCCCAATGAGTGTCCAGTGAGGTGCAACCATGGAGCATGCTAAAGCACCCTTTCAAGAGGTACACCTACCTGCTGCACATCTGCTTGCCAGTGTGTGAACTGGAGGCTGCAGGAAGCATGTCTCTGGCCCATGAATTTCCTACTACACTAAGAAGGTCCCGTTGGACACAACTTTCATTGCAACAGGAGGTGCATCACAGTAAAATTTGGTTCTGCACCATCTGCGTTACAGCTTCACCAGTGCGTCTCCACATAAACCTTGGCAACACTGTTTTCTCATTTCACAGGCAACACTCCTGCATATGCAACAGCTGAATTATGCATACAACCTGCAGATTCTGTTTCTGATACGCTCTGCAAAACCACGCATTTCCACATCACAACAAAAGCTCATGTCCATACTCCTGCAATTGGTCAAGCTTTTGACATGTCAGATGGGTGCTGAACAAGCACTTCACAACACCATTTCCAATAGCATTGTAGTCACCCCTGCATCATTTTGTTGCCCACCTATTCAACTGCCTCCCCTCCAAGGGGATTGCACATATCAGCTGCAAGGCACAATGCAGCACTAGCCAAACTGACTTCTAGCCACCTCGCCTCAATGGACTTCCTTTTACTAGCCCAATTAGAGCCAACCTGAATTTCAGGGTGCAGGAACATACCCACCATAAAAGAAAAAGTTCGCCACCGGCAGCTTTAATCATGTAGAAAAATGCCATCTGCCCCAATTGCACAAACCAGACAGGCTCGTCAGCAGTGGGAGACACAGCCCATTAACTCCAAGATGATGGCTCTTGTGCTGTTGACATCAGCCCAGACATAGACAGCCTCAACTCCAAGAGCCAGACAAGTCAAGTCGTTCTCAGCCATAAAATGGTGTTCTGCACATTCCATTATACTGCAACTGCACCCATCTGTACAACTCTTACCCTGCAAGAAGTCCGCCATTCAACTTCCATTACTTCAACTTCCATTACTTCAACTTCCATACTCTGCCATAATCACATAGAGTCTGCACAGTATGTCCTGATAGATAGCTCTCCCCGATACATGAGGGGAGCAACAAGGAGCCCTGTGCAAACTCAGGTATGTATCAGCAGCACCAGTTGGATACCTGACCACCACCACCACCCCAGTGCTCGGAAGCAATCAGCTGAACAAGTTCAACAAGGGGTGCCCTCAGCCCCAGTCACCCAAGGGCAAAGGTTACATACATGGCGCCCTCACCCTAAAGGAGAAGAATCCCATGTACAGCAGCCACTGATCAGATTTGGTGATGTGCAGCAGCCAACAGTGCCTGGCGGTATCAACATCCTTTCGACAGTGCAGAAAGGCCATATGACAGGCAGCCGGCTTACCTGGCACATGCAAAGCCTGGCAATGCTTCCATCAGCTATTTGCAACCATCTGCACACAGCAGTCTGGCAGTACAAATGTGGACTTGTACCGCCGCGCAATGCTTACATGCAATAAACCTCTCATGAATTTTGCTCCTCAAACGCTGTAGTGCCCTACAATGAGACACTTAGGAGACACATGTATATATGGAGAAGGCCGGGTAGGAAGGCTTCAAAACACTTCAAAACCCAACTCCAAAACTTAATGCCTTCCTTGCAGTGTTGCAATAAACCCAGTTGGTTCAGTGAATACCTCCTTCTCTTTCCTTTTCACTTCTCTCGCCCCAGCCACAACTTCGGGCTTCTGCAATACTGATATCATGCTCTCAGGGCCTCATTCCAGACACCCTTCATGACCTGATAGCCACAACTGCTTGTTTCTTCCTTGTTCAAACCAACCTCGGCCCTCAATAGACAATCGCAAAAAAACGCACGGGACTCTCTGGACGGGTCACACACCTCTCCATAAGGACTGTGATCAATCAAGGCCCATGCAGGCAACCTTTTATATGCCATAGCTGAACTTCTCGCAACAATACGCCTTCGAACGCCAACAATCACATGAAGTGCCTTTGATTGCTTGAGCTCCCAGATCAACATACAGCAAGTTCTTGACACCACGGCTGACATCACTAGCACCGGCATATGCCACACGCTGATCCACTAAATGCCCATTAATCAACACAAGGAGGGTTAAATCCCTCGCCTGCGTAACTTAAGGAGAGGCCTTGTGAGGCTTTGACTGCTACCAGGCATGATCTGCCACACGCTACTGGTAACTGGACATGGATGCCTGCATTTCATGTTGAGTCCAACGCATAACCTGAAGACACTCACTCATGGGGCAACATACCAGGAATCTGCTTCTTGACCCACACATAATTAGTCAACCCAAGACAACACAGCTGGCATACATCAAAAGAAGCGAGCAGGGAAAGCTTGCAAAGAGGCCGCAAGCAATGCAAGGGCACCTTCTGTTGCCTCTCTGTAGTGGAATTGCAAAGGGCAAGAGAGGAGGGGATGGTGACAATGGCCCACTCTGCTTCACAACTGTCACAAGGAATTTCACACCTGTGTACCGCAGAGGTAACACACCTGATACTTGCCTTTGATGATAATGTATGCAAAGAGCAATTGCAGGACTACCATATACTTCCAACGGGACATCCCAAGTACCATACGACACAGAAAGTTATGTCTCCTGGCAACTCGTCAATCATTCAAGACACTCATACGTGTGCTCAGAGGCACAGCAACAAGGGCACTGCTACCCAACCCCCATCATCGTGCCCTGCAAACTCACTCTTAGTGACGCCTACCTCATGCAAAGAGCCACACACAAATGCAAAGGACTGGCCAAAACTAGCCAGAAGCTAGACCAAACTACAGAGGAGCTCGTGATTCCTATACAGGCCCTCTTCACACCACTGGCGGCACAACAGACAAGCAAAGCACTCAATAGATGCTTGCTTTCTTCTCAGGTACCACTTCCTCTCGTCACTTTCTTCTTGGCAGGATCTTTCCTCTCCTCTAGCCTTGCCCTTGAAAAGGTTGCACAACAAGTAATCACACCAGGGCTCTTCTCTCAGCTTTCAGACCTAGCCTGTGAACAGCGGGTCACACATACCACTCTCATCAACAACATGGAGCAACACTTTCCTAAACAACAGCCTGAGACCCTTTGCATCAGACCCTTTTTGCAGTCCCCAGCCTTCATATACTGCTGTTTCTGACCTATCACATACAGGGCAACAGCACAGCATTTCAGCAAAACCTCCCATAAGTTAGGGCTGAGCAGCAATTCACACTCGTACACCTCAAAAGCACACGCACCACCAAGGGTATTGAGATGCAGCTACGACTTGGTCAAGTGTGTCTGCAAGGCTCACTCACACGAATTCAACCTCCAGTATTCTAGATTGGTTCCCCCTTTCAATGTTCATGTTGAGCAAGCCACCACACAAGCAGGGAGCCAGACAGACCACTTTCTTAAGTGGTTCAAAGGCCCAGGGAACCAAATGGAGACCAACATCACTCGAAGCATGTGCAGGCAAAGAACAAACCATTGCTGAAACCTGTTGTGCGCTTATTGGGAATCCATACCTACACTACATCTACCACAAACACAAATCAAACAGATGTGGCAAGGTGAGAGCAACTAGAAGCCAGAAAACACTGCCCACCTGTCCAGCTCAACTCAGGCATGAGCCTGCGCTCCGCTTGGCAGACATGGAACATGCGTTGCAGAACCTCATACATATGCACAACTCAGCCAAAGAGCCCAGCACAGCAGAGCACTCGGACACAGCAGCTGACAACAAGTAGAGCCCAGGCAGCCAAGGCGGCCCTTGCGTGCATCAGGCCCAAATGGCAGCCTAGACCTTGGACTGTGCCCATGCCTTGGGAACCAGCACAGCAAGCCACAGGAAACCCTTGCAAGTCATGGAAAGAGAGCTGTCCAGACAATTGCTTGCAGCATGAACCCTGCTTCCCAGTACCCTGCTGTCAGACAAGCCCTGAATTGCTGCCCATGGAGAAAGTGTTATTAGTCAACAACTGCCAGTCCAGTTAAAGTTTGACCAGGAGACATGGCAGTTAGGACCCCATTAAGGGCACAAGAGCAAGAGCTCCACATGCACAAGGACTACCTAACACTCTGTGCCAACCTACACGCAACACAAGCCTTCACACCATGCTTTGCTCACTCTCAAGGTGACACTTGCTGACCAGCCACTGCCAAGCCCCAAACCCAATTATCTCTTTAGCAAGTGCGGCATTCATGGTCTGCGCCTTGGCAAATTGCAACGAAGCAACCAAGGCACAAGCGAGAAGACAAACAGTCCTGCACAACCTTGATGAATGGCCATGAAAAGGCCCCAGCGAACATGACTGTTAGGATACACGACAAGGGGGCATGTGCACACAACATGCACACACCAGACAAGCACCCAAGGCAGGCAAGAGCAATGCAAGGCATCTGCACAGCAGTAGTGCAACTCTGAAGGAGGGCACCTCCCTCTCCAGACACAGCAGGTAGCACTCAGCACAGGCTTTTGACATGCTATGCGTTCAAGCCTGCCAAGCCTCCATCTTCAAGAGACTGATGCAAGTCCCAAATTATGACATAAAAACCGTTCAGGCCATCAGTGTTGCATCCCACTCCCCCTCAGCTTCCCTCAGTTACCCCATATGCCTGTGGCAACAGGCAGAGGCTCTTTCCAATGCATGCAAATCCCAAGCCTGAGCAAGGGTCACTCATGTGCCAGCAACTTAACAATATGCTTGGCCAGCAGGCAAGCACGTGCATCTGGTCGTACAGTAGCACAGTTGACTGGCCCCACCACTCTCGTCCTATCAACTACCAAAAGTCAAAAGCAACTTCTGACAACAACAAGCACCTAAGGCATACGACAGTGATGTGATGCTTCTCTCCTTGAGATGTGATGCAAGGATGGGCTGAGCAACACAAAATGCTGCAAACAGCAACAGAGGTAGTAGATGAGTTTACCTTCTGCAGTTCAAACTAAGCATGCCTTGACACTGCTGCAAATAAGTCCAGCAGCTCTTACAGTTGAAGGCCAGCTACCAAGCCTGAAAGTATAGATAGGGCCTGAACGACCACCCAAGTTTATGCAACAACCCATGCAGCTTTATCTTGCCACTGGACACACTCTTCCATGTTCCACATGTTGTGATGCAGTCTCAGGAATGACTTGTACAATCAGCGACACAAAAAAGCAACCTCATGCTGGATACTATCACTAGCAACAGAAGATGCTGACCCTACTGCGCAACACACTGAGGAGTGGAAAAACACCACTGAGATGCATGCCAAGCATCCATGTGACAGGGCAAGATGCTAAAACACATTACAGCAATACAACAACCACAGAAGCTGCAGACCCTACAAACCTGGTATTCAAGGATTAGTGTACAACAAGCAACATGGGGGTCTGGCAACAGCAACAGCAGAATTATGCACAATTGGCGTAAAACAACTTCAAACTTCCCCCTGGTTATGCTCCCACGACTAAGACACAGTTCAGCCACGAACTGCTGTGCAACTGCAGTCTGCATGGCAATACACCTTATCCCAACTGGGGCCATGCCAATGGCCAGAGTGAGCTGCAACTGCAATCCATGGCTACTCACCCCAACTTGGCATTCGCCATTGCATGAAGCAGCTTAGTTCTCCAGAACCAGCAGCATATCCAGAGCCCCCTGTTCTGCTTCACGCAAGACCCCTTTTATCAGCACAACAGCTCAAGGCAGCGTGCATCCAGGAACTTCTAGCAAACATGGCAACCCACACTGAGCTCCAAACAGAAGCTGGCATAAGCCTCATATCATAACACCAGCCAAGTTCCATGCACGCATGCCATAGCTGTGCATGGTAGGCAGAGCACATCTATCCACTTTTGAAAGAAACTGATTGAGGACTGTACAGGCAAAAACAAACAAAAAGACAAGAACAATACACCGCCAAGGAACAACCATGGCAGTTTCCCTCGACGCTCTGAGCAGACATGCACCATCCTGAACAAGTAGGCCTTGGCTTTGCTAAACTCCGCATGTGCAATCATATTAACAAACTCCTGAACACCAGTGCAAAACCCTCCTCTCTCTCATCATTGCAGAGGCTGCAGTAGCTTGTACTATTGACCACAACTATTCATTGAAAGCTCTTACCTGCATCCCATCTGGATGCAATGACACTCGAGCCCGGGATGGTGCTTTCCGAGAAAACTCCCCGCCATCTGCACATGAGCAAAAGCTCAAGAGCATCAACCATAGCGAGCATCTGAATCTCATAAACCTCCCCCTCGTGGTGATGTGCAGAAACACACTTCCGCTCAGCACAGAAACACAGTAAAACCTGCTACTTTTCCAGAACCACCATCACCAGCATGCAGAAGGTGCAATGCAGCACACGAGACCCAGGAAAACCTCCAGAAACCCTCTTAAGACAGCTGGCAACGTCAGCAATAAGTCCCAGCAAACTTCATCTGCTTGTCAGAAGCTTGTCACAAGTTCTCCAACAAATTTGCAATAGTAAACACAGCCGATCTCACTGAACATGTCCTACCAAAAGCCCTGCATATGAGGTCAGGTACAGAGCCAAGACAACCAGACCTTCTGCCTTCTTGGACATGTGCAGCCAGGGTGATCCAAGGACATGTGTCACACCTTACTGTCGCAGCACTTTAGGCAACAACATCAAGGTGCCACACATCACCATGTATCACCCTGGCCAGTGGGACATGTGGCTGTGCATGGCTAAGCAGGACAAGCAGGCAGCACCATGAGCTTTATGTCCTGTCTGCCAGGTTTTTGATTTGAATCTGCTCATTTAATTTGAATCTGATCACATGCACACCTCCTTGCACAACATCTGGTACATGTGCATACTCCAACTCCTCAGCTGTAGATCAAGGCCTATAATGCAGTACAGGGTGCACATGCTCCACTGTGCAGACCCCCAACTTCCAAAAACTGCTTTTGACGCTGCTGTAATACCTTCTTCGTCATATGGCGCAAGGCAATGATAGCCAACTGTTGTGCCAAGTTACCACACATCTTCGTTCAATGAAAACATCCAGCTGATTAAAGCTGCTTGCTGCATCCGTTTTCCATGCCTGCTGCACGTGCCTTTCACATGCTATCAAAAGATGGACCTGCGCCTGTACCCTAGGTACCATGGGCTGGAGCCCCTCCTGCATATCTTCAAAATGATGCATGCCGACCCTTTGAAAACTTGCTCAACTTCTTCAATAGATACCGCAACTGGGCTTTGTTTCCACACTTTAGCCATCGACAGGAACTCAGAGGCCAAATAACAAGCACCTCCATCAGACAAAGCTAAGCTAAGCTTTCCTTCCATTAGGTATGCTTCTCCAGCGTTTCCCTTACAGTGGCTGCAAACTAGGGCTGAAGGCTTTCATCCAAGCGCAGCCATACAATGACGTGTCAATGCTAGACCATGATCATCATCAGCCGCTCGTGCTTTTAAATAGCAGTCAGGGCAGAAGCCCATCCTGCATCAATATGCCATAGGCGCAAAGCTGACAGGATACCAACTGATTGGTTGACACCACTCTTCTGGCAATCTAGCAACTATGCCCCGGCTCATTTCACCAAAGGGTCTCATTCGATATGCGGGTCTAAATCGGAACACGCCTATAGCAAATCAGCCCAAAACATTGGCCCGGAGCTTGAAGACTTAGCCCCCACCCCACCCCACCCTCCCCGACCTGCCCAAAGAGATGCAACAACACCATAATCAACAACCATGGCCCTACCTCTGTTACTGCCCATGTCTCCAACCTTACCCATGACCGTCCCTTACCTCAACAGCCCCACCAGCAACTGCGCAAACCAGCCAACATGGAGTACATGCTAGCCAAGCTGCTAAACCACATCCACGGCCTGTAACCTCCAGCGGGGGTTCAGTTCAAGAAGCCCCCTGAACCCAGGCTGTTCCCCTGCCAATACGATGTCTCCCCAGCAACCCCATGCATCAGGTAATAACTCCCCAAGCTGCTAACCACATCCGCAACGCAAGCAGGGTCTTAATTCAGGAAGCCCCCTGAACATCCACAGCCTGTGACCTTCAGCGGGGTTTAGTTCAGGAATCCCCCTGAACCCAGGCTGTTGCCCTGCCAATACGATGTCTCCCCAGCAGCCCCTTGCATCAGGTAATGACTCATCAGGGGGTCATACAGCACAGCAGGGCAAGAGGAGTGCGGCATCACTAAGCTCGTGTCTAACAAGCAGCTCTCTGCTTCTTCCATGCATTCCATGCTCATCAGATCGTCCCTATCACTCGCTGCTGCTGCTGTTGCTGCGATGCTTGCTGGGAAAGCTGCTCCGCCAGGGGCAGCAGCACCAAGAGCAGCTGAGGTAGATATGTGGGGAAGCGCAAGGAGAGCCATAGGAGCACTACCAGCTGTATTGGGTGCTGATGCTGTGTTAAGCCCTTGAGACACAGCAGGAAGAGGAGCTGCTGTTGTAACAGTCGCAGCAGTGTGCATCTTAGGACCACTACTGCTACCCAACACCTGCTGCTGCTGTTGCTGCTGGTACTCGCTGCCATGGCCACCCTTGCTCCCTCCTAGGCTCCCAAAAGCATGGGGAAGCCTACTCTCCATGCAGGCCTGCAGCCTGGACGTGGTATACCCCATGCTGCTGCTGCCGCAACGTACCAGAACACCCTGCTGTTGCTGCTGCTGCTGGTGGTCATGGTGGTTTTGCCCCAAGCCCATAGGGTTTGAGGGCCCCCTGGTATTTTGACCACCATAAGCTGCTCCCCGTGCTCCAGCTACTGCCGCCCCTCCCCCTCCTGATGTTCCTGCTGCTGATGCTGCGCAGCCGGACCTCCCAGGCCCCAACCTGTAAGTTCCCCGCATCAGGAACCCAACGGATGGCTCACCCACAGCCCTCACCCGTTTCGGCACCGGGTGACACCCTCCTCCCATACCACCACCACTAGCAGGAGCAGCAGTAGTAGCAGGGGCTGAAGCCGTAGCAGCAGTGCTGGTGTTGTGGCCCATGAATGCGCCAGAGTTGGCTACTGCTGCCGCTGCTGCTGCAGTAGTGGCGAAGCCCCCCAAAGGAGCCGTTACAGGCCCGCAGCTGCTGCGCACGCTGTCCATCCGCTCTAAGTTTTGATCACCACCACCACCACCTCCCGTCCCCGCTGCAGCAGCAGCAGCTGCGAGGCGAGCTATCCCATCCCTCCCCTTCCTGCCAGTCGCTGCTTCCCCTGCTGTTGTTGCTGCAGCTCTCTTCCTGCTGCTCCTCACACCACCCCCACTGCCAGCACCAGTAGTAATTTCACCACCACCACCACCACCACCATTACTCCCAGCTGCACCGCTGCACTCCATTGCAATCGTCGCAACGCTAGCAGGGCTGTCCGGCCGAGGCGGGAACGCCCCCGTCCCCGTCCCTGCCGCTGCAACAGCTGCTGCCGCTGCAAGCAGTGTACTTGCGCCCGATGCCTGCCGAGCAGCAGTAGCATACCCGCTGGGCAGTACAGCCGCAGCAGTAGCTCCTGCACCCCCAGCTGCTGCAGCTGCCTCAGATGACAAAGCAGGGAAATCTGTAGGGCAGTTGGGCTGTGCTATGGATGCGTCACTGCTTCCCTCTGATGCTGTAGCACTTGCCTTTAGCATCAGGGCAGTGGATTCCAGCTGCTGGTTCTCCGCCTCAAGGTCTTGCACCTGTGTAACATACACACATAATAAAACCTCAGTGCATGTGGCGGTTATAAGGCCCTTAAAAATGAGGTAATTAGGTATCCATGATGGCCAAAATGTATGATCGATGTGCTGTCAGCATCAGGGCAGTGGATTCCAGCTGCTGGTTCTTCGCTTCAAGGTCTTGCACCTGCAGGTAGGGCAGAAAAAGGAATAAATGCAAAAGGTAAACCATCATAGGACAGGCGCCAGCGAGACTGGATTGTTGTAGCTGGTGGTCGCCAGCTGGCCAATCCTCCAACACCACATATAATTTCAACTCAAAAGCAGCCGCGAAACGCCGACGAATTACATTCTCAAGCATACCAAACATAGCAGGCAGGTAATTAAGCAGGGGATAATGCAGACAAGAAAAGCAGAGTTCTCTCAGGCGGTGCTGGAACGCCTGTGTCGAATCCACACGTGGACCAAAACAACGAATGTGGTGCCAATGCGTCGTTTGAACTTTGTATGTTCATGCTGATCAGGGCCATGCATCATGGGAGTGAAGCGCAATGTGCCACAAATTTGAGGAGTGACAGAAGTAACTCGCGAGGCAACTGTACATCCAAGCAATGTGAATTGAATGGGAACAAGTTTGATAAACCCTGCCCTGCCCTGCTTTGATTCCCTGTACCAAACTTCCAAGTTCTATAAAGCGCCTCTTCTGCTTTAGGACCGCACAAAGCAGGATGAACGCAATTAGGCCTGCATAGCTGGAACAAGGGGGCTGTCATCCTAAGACATGCAAGTCACAGAGAGCAGTAATACGACCATTACAGAAGCTCTCACCAAGGACTGGAGCGACGATCAGGAATCCATCCATGAAGTTAGAATTTACGAGGGCTAAATCACGGTGCCAAACTACTACTGTTGGGGCAGTAGAATCCCACCAACCATGGCACCTTCCATGTCGAGCAGCACAACCCTGACCATTGAGGCGGTGACAAGCTGTGACAAGCCCTTGGGACCGCTGCTTTAAAGAAGAGCTGAAACAAGGAAATACGCCTACAACTTGATGCATTCTTGGTCAGCTAATTCAAAAGCAAAACCCAAAGGCCCTCCTTCACTCCTGTTTAACCTTGAATGTCTCTGCTTTGCCTGTGCCCAACGGCCCTCCTCCTCCCCTGCCCAAAGGCCCCCACCTACTTCGTCCCCCCGCCCAAAGCCCCTCACCTCATCCCCCAATCTCAAAGGTGCCCCCTCCCTCACCCCAAAGTCCTAAAGACCCTTACCTCCTGCTTGACCTTGGCTGTCTCTGCTTCCACCTCCGCTCTCTTCGCTGCCAACTCCAGCTGCTTCGCCCGCAAAGTCTCCAGCATCAGCTTCTGCTTCAACTTGCTGCGAGCAGCACTTTGCCTGCAGAACAACAGAAAGCGCCACCATGCAAAGGAGCAAGCAGAGGTGAGTAGCAGAACCAAAGCAGTCTGAAGGCTGTGCTTCTGTGCATTTAAGACATCACTGCATTGTATCGAACGTCAAAGATGTGTACAGACTGAGCGTAGCGAGGGAACAAGCCATGAATTATGGAACCTGAATGGACACAGGCTTCAGGGCAAGCCAACAGAGGCTGCTCGCCACTCACCTGTCCACAATAGACATGCTAGTTCCAGCGCAACACGATGACTAACACCAATTACCACTTACCAAATGGCTCTGTCAAAGCGGGGCGCCGGCGGGGGCAGCGCCACCCACAAGGAGCCAACTTACGCTCTAAGGGACACTGAAGTTCCTGTCCAAGACTCGCACAATGGCTGCCACCAGCCCCCCCTGCTGGCCAATGTATGTCAGGCCAGCCCACACTAACAACATAGCCTTGCCTGCAAGCTGCAGACCCCTCACCTGCTCTTTTTACCTATGTCGGAAAATCCCTTCTCCACCTCCCACACTCCTTCCCCTACTGAGTCACTGCAGCGCACAGAGTGACTCGACATTGGCTCAAGCACCTGAAGCTGAACAGTCACTTCTTCCTGCCCCCCAGGGTTTAGGATCCCTTCTAGGGTACAAGACCACCCAAGCCCATCTGTTAGCCAGGACCCTCTTTACCTTCTCGGGGTCCATACCAGGGTCTAAGCCACTTCTACCTGCCCCCCAGGGTTCAGGATCAGCATTTAGGGTTTAGGTTTGAAGGCCACCCTAGCCCACCTGTTTGCCAGGATCCTCTTCGCCTTCTTGGGGTCCATATCAGGGTCTAAGCGCGGGTCAGCTGCAGGCTGTCTGCCCCCCTTGCCCCTCCTTGCGGTGGACTTAGCAATGATAAGGGGCACCAGCGGGGCGGGGAGGTCTGCTAGGAAGTGGTTGGCCGCTTCTACGGTGGCGGCTGGAAGCATCTTCAAGGCATCATCTGCAATTAGGAGGAGAGAATGGGGGCGCATGGATGTCAAGTTAAAACTGACATTGCTGCTGAAAGGGAGGGAGGGATTGGGTAAAGATACCTCTTTAGTCGAAGCTGAAAGAGGGGCCGTATAGGTCAAGATAGCTCTGCAATGAAGGTGAAAAGGGGGCTGTATAAGTCAAAACAGCCATATAATCGAAGGTGAAAGGGGCAGGACATGACATGAACTTTGTCATTCAGCGCTGGAGTGCAAACATGGAGGTTCTGATGATCAAAGCATGTTGCAACCACAACCCCTAACCTGCATCTCCTCCTGAGAGCTGATCAGCAAACATAAAGGGCTGCCAGGCCATTCGCCTGCTCACATCTGCTGACATAGGCTTTAGGCAGTTCCTAGGGATTCAGTTTAAGGTGCGACTAGGGTTTAGGGTTAGGGTATAACTCAAGAGGTTTAGGGTCCCCTCACCTGCGGACTTGCGGTCAATCTCAGCCTGGCTGCTGTACAAAGTGACTACGTCAACAGGGGCATCCGATGTGGCATTATGACGTGCAGCTGCTTTCAACGCAGCAGCTGAAACACGCAGGGCACGAGGGGTGGCGCGGCGGCTGCGGTTTGGGCTGCGGGGTTTGCCTGGTGTGCGCCTTGGGGCTTTCAGGTGAGAAGTGACCCTGGTGCTGGAGGTGGAGTGGTCTGAGAGGGTGGAGAAGGACAAGCAGGGGAGAGGTGGTGGAGGCATGTTAGCTGGAGCTTGGTGTGGTGTTGCATGCTATGCAGAGCTAGAAGACATGAGCAGGTTGGTGGGTACTGAATGCTGCAGGATGAACACAAGGTCCTGTAGTCATGTAAGCAAAGCTCTGAACTGATTTCAAGCTGTGAATGATGCCATAGGATGGTCTGGATTACTGACTACATCTTGCCCAAGGCTATACTGCAGCACTATACACGCAAGCTGCATTCATGAGGGTATTGCACTGCTCAAGCGGTCGCCGACACTTCTTCTTGACAGGGTTAAGCAGGCTGTCATACCAGGCTGTCACAGGACACACCCAGTTCGATCCCTTTTAAAGGCACTTTCGGTTCAAACCATTACGTGCTTTAACTGCTGCTTGTAATTCACTCTCTGTTCTAACCTTTTTTTTTTACCAAGTGCTGGTACAGTCTGGATCCACTGCCAACCCAGTAGAGCAAGGATACTGTGCTTCTGCCTCAGGACGCGATGTATATGAGCTGAGCCCTCGACAAGGTATTTTGTGATGGGGTGTTTGAATCGAAGTGCAGAAAGCTTACGGGACCATCTGCGGGCTGTGGAGAGCGAATACCTTCGTACCACAACTGTACGCACCTGAGCTGGAGTCCATGCTATCTCCTCGCATCATGGTGCCGGTATTGTTGCCCCTGAAAGCGTGCAGCAATTGGGAATTCGGTGCCTGCGCGAGCGCGTCAAGCGCTGATCCGCCCTGCAGATCGCCCCCCTGCACAAGAGCAAGCGAGTCGTCAAGGTGCTGTCACCCTCATATAAGCTAACGATTGCACTTGCCATAACAACAGCATTACACTGCACTCAGTCCTAGCTCTGGCGCCTTCTGGAATTACAGAAGAGAAAGCAAAGGGTGCCTACTTGCTCCGAGAGCACAAAAAAGAGCAGGAACACGTCTGCCCACTTTGCCAGTTGGCCAGCCTCTGCTTGCCACCTCTACAAAACTCTTACACTGCTTCGAGCGGCACGACCGCGTGCTTTTGCTGACTGTCTTTTCATATGAAGCCAAGAGTTGAACAGCTTCATGATCATGCAGAATGCCAGAACGCATCAAGCTGCGAAGCTATATGATATCCGTAGCTGCATCTCCCTACCTTCGTCCAGCATTCAACTCAATTGAAGTAGCCTCTGCACAACTGCCCTATCGGACATGACTACAGGGTATGAACGTCGCAAGAGCTGGTACCGCAATGACTAGTCCATGACGGAACTGTTCTTACCTATCAGAAGCGCGTGAAGACACAAGATATCCAGTGTAATTTCAGCTCCCCGTCTTTTCCACAGGAACAGCTCCCATCTGACAAGCTCGAAATGCGTGAGCCTTTACGCAGTCACCGTCTCAGGCTGGGCTGCCCCTTTGTCTTGATACAGTTGGCAGTAGTGTCTCTTAGTTTGCGCCACGCTACCTTCAAGAAGCTTAGCCAACGTAATATTGAGAGGAAGTTTGTATGATATGCCGTCACGGTAGTGTCCACCTTTCAGGGTTTCATGCAATTGCAAGGGTGGGTACAGCAAACATCGCTCTCATCGGCGCGCCACTTAACCAGATGAGAAAAGGACAAAGTTGGCCTGTGCCGACAAGTATCCACTGAAGTATCTGGCTGTATCTGACTGTAGTGTGCCAATCAGATCACGTCCTTTGTCACTAAAAGTCACTCCAGTGCATAAGTCGGAGGTTGGGTACAGGTAATCAAAGCAGGGGAGAGTGATGCGACAAGAAAAGCAGGGTTTGTCAGGCAGTGCTGAAAGCGAGCAGTGCATAAGTCGCTGCCAAGCAATTTGCAAGGATTAGGAACATCATGTGGGAACCTGTGGTACTATCCAGATAGTCGAGACAAAACGGACGTGTTTGCAGTAAATTGATTGCCCAGCAGTGGGGTCTGCAGTGGACCAGCGGTTCTCGTACTCCTGAAAACATATCGTCTATTGTGGAACACTTGGCAAGCGGTATCTCCTGTGTTTGGGACATATACGATAGCAAATGAGGTGCTGACCATGCTCTGACGGAAATCTTAGATTAATTGTCACCGGACCTTTCAACTGCTGGGCCCCAGAATGGGCAGACTTACAGACTACTCTTTGCTGGACACCACTAGATGATGTACAGCAGTAAACAGCCATCCTCAGATTTCCTTCACCCCATGTACCTCCTTGAATGAACGTTTGTACTGTCCACCCTACATTTTAGGGTTCATGCAAGCTGTCACTCTTTCTCAGCCAGCAGTTATAGGGACAGTTAACCATAACACAAGCAAGGTGCAAGAAGGTGACCTGCCTGGCCCAAAGTGAATACTCCTAGCACAGCAATAAGAGCAGTCTCTGTCGCTTGCATATTGTTTTAGAAAGATGTCGGGGGACAAGTGAACTTAGCTTGCCCACTGGAGCAGCTGCATCAGCATCGGTCCAGATAGCAGCAGCAATTACTGCATGGTGCTAAAGACTTCCATCTTCCAAGCCACTCTTTCACTGCTTCCACACACCACTCTTGCAACATCACCTCTTGCAAACATGTCCATGGTATTATCTAGATGCAGTCTACACTTTGCTGCTCCCTTCCTTGTATGCCACAGACCCGCAGACAATAGATCACTGCAGAGTTTTGCGACATGCAACACCCCACACGACTGCGACAATCAGTATTGAGCACATGTGACCCATGAGGTAAACCCAGGCCTCACCAATACCATCACACACGGCCGCCTTGACCAATAGAAATACACAAAAACACCAAAGCACCCATTGGCTAGCACCGGCCACCACTTGCTAGCACTAGCAGGAAATACACAAGTGTTATTGGGCGGCTGGCCCAGCACCTATGCTTTCAAGTGTTCATCCCAAATACCAAGGGACAGATACGGACCTTTATCTGTTAGAACCCATTTTAACATTTTGGCAAGACAACATGGCAAAAGACACAATGCCACATTATATTGTACACGTCCCTTCACCATTAGTGAGTCCACCGCACAATATGAAATCAACCATGGTTTGCACAGCAAACATACACTCATCCCCATGTATCTTCCCTCTCACATTTTGCATTCACGGTCCCTTCAGGTGTTGTTAATAAAGAAAAGCACAAGCTGCGATTGAAAAACACTAACTTGCACCCTGGGAAGGGGTGCACCTTTGGTCGGACAATAATCACTGCAGATATTACAATCTGCAGATGGCACACGAGGAGTGCTGTGCATTTCGCAAGTGGGTGCCTCAGGATCCACCCCTGTCTCTCCCCCACCCCTCGGCAAATGGCCACAATACGGTAGCCCAAATTTCAATTACAAAGCCTGCAACCGCAGCACCACTGACTCAGTCTTGGTAAGTGGCCTGGAGGAGGAAGCAGAGCAGAAGCAGCAGCAGCCAGAGCCGCAGCAGCAACCACCCGCTCGTGACTACTTGCAACAGCAGCCAGCGCATCCTCAGCATCCGTCTGTATTGGTTCACAGTAACCCCGGATATGTCAACCCATACGGGACTGGGCACCCTTCATCCCCACACCCGTTCCTCCCCCGCCGCCCCCGCAAACCCATCCCCCCCCCCCCCCGCCCTCACAGCCCTTCCTGCCCCTGCCCCCTCGCCCCTCCCCTGCCTCCCCCCCCTCCCCCAACCCCTCCTCCAGCCTCCGCCCTGCCCCTCCCCCCATTACTCCTCACAGCTCTGCTGCAGAAGCACCTGCCTTTCCACTTCGTCGCTGAGATCATTCAGCAGATCGTTCACCTGGTTCTCAAGTAGCTTGGATATAAGCTTAGCAATAGGGCCTGGGATTAGGACAGAGGGGTTTATGGCCAGCATGTGCTCCACCTTACACCTACCAGGACCATTGGGAGTCACCTGCAAGGGCAGCAACAGGCATGAATGTTGTGAATAAGAAGACCAGTATTGAGACTGGCACTGGTTTGTTGGGAAGCCGGTGACTACCCGCTAAATTCAATAGGCCTGGAACGCCAGCCTTCACAGGTCGTGGACGATGCCGCTGTTCTGGTGGTGGGGCCGTCTTCTTACCTCCAAGAAAAGAAGACCCGTATGCCCAGGGCAACCCATGTTTTGCTCCACCTTGCTGTTGCCTTGACGGCTTGAGGTGCCGGGCCTATGGTATATTTGCTAGGGCTTATCATCTAAACAGTGGAATCCCCGGTTAGATTGAACTTGCTCTTATTATTTGCCTGCACCACACTTCCGTATCTTGACGGCGAGTTAATATGTTAGAGAGACCAATGCACAGCCGTCTGGGCCCAAGCATCACAGTGATCAAATCAGAGATGCTTGACATGGTGCATCTTTACTCATACCAAGCTCTCCATGCCTTCTGCTGAACTACGGTTTCAAGCTCCAGGGTTTCAAGGTTTAGGGTTTAGGAAAACTACCCGAGCGACATCCAACACCAACAAATCTAATGCTGCCCATGTTGCTGGGGTCAGGGGAATCGGCTGCTAAGGAAGCTAAACATCTAGCTAGCTCAACCAAAACGGAAGGCAAGCTATGCCAATGGCGAAACAAACCCAGGCCATCCACATGAGGCTCCTGATCACAAGCCCGATGGTGGACCTGCCCACACACAAGCTGAAGCTAGATGCAATAGCGCGCACACCAAGGGAAACAAAGGAAACAACCAAACTGACCCCTAATACCCAAAACTTGCTCCACTTCCATCAGGCATGGGTCGTGGGGAGGCAGCAGGATCAAGCAACACCCTGGTAGGGGCTGGAGGTTTGATTAATTTGCATCACAATTTCCATCAGGCATGGGTCGTGGGGAGGCAGCAGGATCAAGCAACACCCTGGTAGGGGCTGGAGGTTTGATTTACTATTTGTATCCCGATTTCGCTCCTTCTTGAGTTACTAATTAGTTGTAGTAGTTTGGTTAGGAGCACTTGTAATCACGTGCCACCTAAACTGCCTCATTACATTCCTGTCCCTGATACAGCTGCAACATGCCACTCTGCTGTTCACCTCTCTGTTGCACCAGCCACAATAATTCTGATCAGCATGCCGTAACCACCTCACCCAAAAACACATGAGACGCAATACAAATATAGATGATTTCAAACAGTGGATTGGATAAGACTGAGTCAGCTCAGTCAAATCGAATGTAAATCAATCCAGGACCTAATGACATAGCCCACAAGAAGGTGCCATACCTGCCATGTGCCTTCAAAATCTTTCATGAAACTTGAACGGACCAGCCTGAACATCAGCAGGCCGCTGGTGTCGACACTGGGCTCCTCCTCCAGTACATCTAGCAGCACATTGAAGGTGCCTGAGAAGGTCAGGAACTGCCACTTGCCAGCCTGCACAAGAAAAAGGCAGTAGGGAGTTATATTGTAAGCCTTGTTGTCACAAAGTGTGACTACTAATCAGCAGTTCATACAGTCCACTTCCATAACCAAAGGATCTGTAGAACCATATTGATGTGATGCAGACTGCTGCGTAGCAGCAGGGACCAGTGCTGAAGCCAAAAAGGCACTCGGCTTTGGCTGGCTTAGTCTCGTGGATCAGTGTTATGGTTCTTCTGAATCCCCACCAAGCCATCCACAGGCACTGCTGTCCACAGCCAATAAAATTAATGGGCATCCGTAACACGGGTTAAACACTTTTCTGCTCAATGAAAAGCACCTAGCCTTGCTTGCGCTGCACATACAAGTTTTGCACACATACGTAAACAAAGCGACATGCCATTCATGATAACTAGCCAGATGGGCATCGTTGGAGCGGTGGTAGTCTGTTCTTCGTGAAACATCCCATTGCACAAGAGTTGCAAAAGTCTGGCTGAGTGCTTTGGCAGCGCATGCTCGTGCCTTGCTGCATGCTGACAGTAAGGATTAGCCTGGGAAAATTATTGAGGTCATGAACAATTTCACGATACATAAGAGGCGACTGCTGTTTCCAGGTAGAGCACTACACGGGATGCATCTTCCTTGCCCACCTGTAACACTTGCTTCCGTCCCTCGGAGTACTGTACAGTAGATGACGCAACATTGCGGAAGATACGGCTGCAGCTATCGTAATCAGTGAGTAGATCATATACAAGCCCAGCGTCCGCATCCAAGTCCAGGCTGCCTCTGACTGTCTGCATTCCACGAATTGTCCCAATGAAGTCCACGGTAGGATCGGACAGCATAACCCCGCTCTGCACTGCCTGCACTTGCACCGCTCGGCGTCGAGATGTGGAGCCAGTACTTGCTTGTAGAGATCTGCTGGACACTGGCTGAATGAACTGCCGTGTTCTGTGAGCTGGGGCCTGATGATGCCGCGGCAGGCATGGCTGATGCCCCTGAAGCCTTCTAGTCGTCTGGCCAGATGTCTCCTCAAGAGCACGGACACTGTAGCCAATTGTCATGGTGATAACGCCTGTGGCCTGTGCAAGGCTTCTAAGCGGAAAACAGGGGAGACGTCACAGGTTCACAACGACTGTCGCCGGGCGTGGACGTGCTAGCGCAGCAGGTTGAGACTAGGGACAGATGTTGCTTAACAACTCACTTACAGAACCAAACTCCAAGCTGAAATGTAAAGTATGCTATGAAGCCTGAACTGCCAAAAACTAGCCTACAGACGTGCCAGTCTAACGCAAGCGAAAGTGTAAGCCTGCTCCAAACGTCTGGCCTCTCCACCTCGGCGTGCTTGAGATCGGCTTCTAAGTAAAGAAGTTTATATGCTCCGTGTTAGCTTGGATATTTACCACCGCCTGAGATTGGCTAAGACGCTTGTCAACGTGGCTGTATGGTACCGCCTGAGTCATAGTGATTCGTGTACGGACAACCGAGAGCAAGCGTGAGGATCCGAAGAAGAGAGAGACCCTCAGCAACACAAACCTGTCAAGGGTGCGCTTGGGCGCGCACGGCCCGAACTAGCTTGAGAGACAGGCCTCGCATCGCATCTGAGACACCCCCCCCCCCCAAGCTCGGGTCACTTTCGCACCCACCAGCCAAGCGATGTTGTTTTTGTTCTCTGCTTTGAGTGTGCACCAACCAAATCCCGGACTTAAGCTCTCAAGATATTGATCTTTCCCTGTGTTGCGGTCTTTGGGCGTAGTTTGCTTGCAGTGCTTCCCCGTTTGTCGAAAATCACCATGCGAGTAGGAAAGAACAGGACCATGTCTCCTACAGAGAGTGTGCACCAACCGCACTGCGTATGAAGGCTATATATACGTAGTACATGTCAGCCATGCCCAAACCTTGAGCCCACTGGCTTGCAGTGAGCGGCAATAGCTGTGGTCTGGGCACTGCGGTAGCAGGCGGGTATGAGGAGAAGCTCTGTTCAAATTGGTGGCAGATCTGCTCTAGAGTTGGCTTTGACTTCGATAAAGATGGAGCAACGCCCAAAGATGCAACGTGGCTGTATAAGTGTTCCATGGTCCTGCAACATGGGATGTTCCTAAGCTGGTACACACAAGTTCACCCAAAGGCCACAGATCGCCATCCCAGGCAGTGGATCTATTCTTACGATGTCGGAGGTACTGGTATGGTTGAGCTTTGGGCCGGATTAGGTCCCTTTGGCATATTACCTGCCCTCTACCGTAGTGCTCAGGGCACAGCTGAATCCGTTAATTACAAGCCAGGGCAATGCAAATTTCAGCTTTGATCACACTAGCGTACCATCTAAAGTTGACCCGAGCAGTTTGATGCGGGACTAAGTGGTGTAGCAGGCAATCTAGTACTGTCAAGGTCTCCGCATCGTTGAAAGTGGCGGATTGAGGTAGGCTCCAGGCCACCCGTATCCGCTGGACGTTACAAAAGCGATGCAATATACCACTGTAAGGCGTGGCCGAAAGCGGGTGATGATCGCAGCAGCCCATGGGAAGAAAACAACATCGCTTGGCTGCCAGGGAGCACTCTCAGTGGGTAACGGAGCGAGCTTCTAGGGGGGTGATCTGAGACTACGTTTCTTACGTATGAAAAAGTCTGGCTGACGGTTGTGCAACTAACTTGTCAGTGCATTTTCGCTATTGCATCTACTCTTCACAAGCGTGCCATTTTCACAGCGGGAAGATGCCTCCGTCCAGATGCAAGCTGCAACTGCCTGCCCTTTTTGCTCCGTCCAGATGCAAGCTGCAACTGCCTCATCTTTGTGGAAGGCATTATGTCGTTTGCCAGATTACCTATATGAAATTCTTGGATGTTACAGTAGTGTAGAGTCTACACAATCACCAGATTGATAGCCTGAACTGCCTTGGATCTTATCACACACGGCTACCTTGCCCTGACTTGAGGAGAGAAGAAAGCCCCTTCTAAACCAAACACCAGTTCATGCACCGCAGGCAGCGCCGTGGCTTCAGCACGACCAAAATGAACTCAAGCACTTGATAGGGCGCTTCTATCTGTGTTAGTGGCTTTGCCACCCATGTGGTGAACTGTGGCACCGCACGCGTGCCGATGGGTTTGCCAATGTAAGATTCACACCTTACACAATGTAAGGTTCAGCTTGTCGAGATGTGCAAGTGCCAATTCCGCCTGCAGCGATGCATCTTACGGCAACAGAACCCTACCGCCCTAAGGATTTATGTGCTGCCATCCAATGAAAAAGGCACTTTCTAGTTGGACTTGCAAGCACTCAGGGCTACATTCAAGTGGGCAACATACATCTCCCCAGTTAGTCCCCCGCACAGTCCCCAGCACAGGTCCCCAACTAGAAAACATCAACTGGTGAGACAAATTGCCCATCCTAGTAGATGGGCTCATTTTTGTGCCAGGTAGCATATCTGCTGACAAATCAGATTGAGATAGATTCTAATGGTCTATCCAAGAGAATGGCTCTGGCAATCTCTGCTGCCTCCTTTATCCTACATTCTGTACATGGTGCCCCCACCTGTTAGCCAGCACAAATCTGGAGAAAGCAGCACATGTGCCAATCACAAACACTTCTAGAGTGCATAAAAACACGGCAGAGGCCCTTACTCTTGCTATACTACTGGCTGACTTCAGTCCACAAACACCAGACTTTCAGCATGACCTGCCTTGACCTCGTCACGCTGCGCCTGGCTAAAGAAACCTACTCAAACGGAGGTCCCTACTAAACACAAGCAATGGTAGCACTGCAGGCGGCAGCTTAATTATCATGGCTTGCTTTCCTCATAGACAAGACTTTCAAAGAAGGCGCTCTTACTTGTGGAGATGTTCAGCTGCCAATCAGCAACTCATCTTAGGGCAACAGAGTCCTCAAGAAAAGCAGCTGCTCAGAGGTTGTATACAACACCATGCCACACATGCCAGCGGTGCTAAATTTTAGCATCCAGGTGCTCTCATGCATGATATGCAATGAGTATGGCCCACCCTTCACTTAACTAGGATTTCCGACAACCAAGCCGCCATCCGCTAGTGGTGACTCCCCAAGAACCTCCATTGCCTCTGCCATGACACCTCTAGGCAGCTGATAGCAGTAGGCATCACACTGGGGGTCACCACAAGTGGGACTAGGACCTACATCTTGAATCAGGGGCTCCAGAGGATGCAGGTAGCCTGAAGGATGGAGCAGCAGCTTCCTAGCAGGCCTATGGCATGCCAAGCAAGCCCACCGCTTAGCCTTCAGCATCTCCTTGTAGTGTGGCATCACTGCCTCTTCTATGAGCTTGCTTGCTACGGTTTGATCAGTGAGAGCCCTCTGCACACGTGCAGCATCAAAGGTCTGCAGAAACGAGAAGGACTGCTCCTTCTTGGGCTCTTGGTAGTCACGGATCTTGGCGTTGTAGCGGACGGCACGCTGCGGGCGCTGCAGGCGTTTAGACCCCCGCCCCTCTAGCTGCTGAAGCTGCTTTTTATGCTTCTCCACAGTCTTTTGCAGTTCCATCAAAGCTGCATTGCTGCGGTCTACCTCCAAACCTTTGCTGCAGTCAGCCAAGGCCCTGGTGAACCCGCCATTGCTGTCTCGAGCAAGCGCACTATAGTAATAGCCCTTGATCCATCTGGGGTCTGCTTGTATCGCGTTTTGAGCAGCTTCCTGAGCCTGGAGGGGCTGATTAAGCTTCAGGAGAACATTGGCCAAGTTGGTATGGTACTTGGCATTGCTGGGGTCTGCTGCTATGGCTGCTTTGTAGCATTGTGAAGCTTTGGCATAATTGCCTGCTTGGAAGCTTGCCTCCCTTCTTCATTATGTGCTTCTGCGGTGGCCATAGCGGCAGCTCTTGCTGCTACTGCTGCTCTTGCTGCTACCGCTGTGGATGTGGCTGCAAGAGTCGCATCCTGCTGCTCCTGCTGCTGTTATGAGGGGGGTGCTCCACCGGGGCTGCTTGCTGTGTCGGACCGTGAGAACAGGCCGTTCCACTTCTCGTAGTGATTGCGGACCTGCAAGAGCATGTGTAGAAGATCAGGGATGCCATTCTTGCGAACGAAGGGTAAAGCACAATCAAGTAGCTGGCAGGCAGGCAGCTAGGAGGATAAACCTGCTCGTTCGCAAGCACATATCACGTGCAGATCAAGCACAACCAACTGGATGTACATGCTACCGAGCTTTTACAAGAATCACTAGAGATAAGCTGGTCCTACAGGCCTAAATGAACACACTAGGGCCAAGCAGAGGAGCACGCCGACGGAGGTCCCTCCTTTACCCAGGCACCAGTAGCATTGCAGGCGGTGGCTTCGTACGGCTCAATGGTTTGCTCACAAAGTCACAAGACTGTCAAACAAAGCGCTACTTACTTTTATTTTTTGACAGGCCATGGGCACAGTGCGGGGCACTGAATCCTGCAACAGCACCTTCTAAGCAAGTCTTTTTATCCACATATAAGAACTGGGTGGGGGTGCATGAGGGAGGAGCAAAGCACCTGTCTCATTTTATACCAATACATCTCAGGAGGCAGCTTGTGGGGTTGAAGTGTGGAAGTCATCCTCTAAATGTGCACAGGATGAGGTTTCATGGTGTTCCCAGAGAGGCAAGGACATGTCAAGTGTGTGGGCAAAAGGGCATGGTAGAGGATCTGAAGCACTTTATGCTGGATTGTGAGCATTATGCCCCCTTAAGGGCAAAACATACAAACATCTTCTCATCAGCACATTTAGCAGGCAAGGACGATAGTGAGGTGCTACGGATGGTTTTAAATCATGAGCATCAGCTAGATTTAGCTTGCTGTGTGCAGGAGATGTTTACTCACAGGGAAGCAGTGCTGGAGGTCAAGGAAGTAGTGCAGGGACATCAGGAGGGACAGATAGGGGTACGTGCTGTAAATGAAGGTAATAGATCGCAATACTATAATTTAAGAAATGTTCATTTCAAGCTTCCTGAGGGATTTTTTGAGGTCTATGACTAGTTTTTCATTAGTATGTGTGGGTGGGGGCAGGGGGGGGGAGGGGGAGTGGTTTATCTGGGGGTGTGTTTGCGTGGATGGGGTGGAGGACATGTATGAAAGGAGTTTTGTGTTTTTGTTGGATAAGCGGCAATTGGGATAGGTAGGGGTTTTAAGGGTCGTGGAAAGGTTTTTTTATGTAGGGGGGTTTCCGGGCGTTTTTTGGAGGGTATGGGTATTTTTGTTTGTTTGTTTGTTTTGGTGGGTTGGGCCAGCAACAACTATGAAACAGGTTTGTTTTCATGGGCGGGTTGCTGGTATGGATGGCAGGAAGGGGACAGGCATGGCCTATGTGGTAGGCTGCCTAGTGTATGGTCTCGTTACCTGGCAGCGTGGGAGTCCACCTGGTTTCCGGGTCGGACTGAACAGCATGCTGACTATCTGGTAATCACTTCACTTCACTTACTTTATCGACATGTGCAGCTCTCAATCTTCTTGCAGCAACTCATGTTCCCGCAACAGAGTTCTCAAGAGCACCATGATGTCATTAATCACCTCGAGTTCCAAGCAGAGCATAAACCAGGTGCGTCTTGGATGCCTCGACGACTCCGTCCGCAGGCATGCTGGAGTGGGGGTGTAGAGGAAAACATGCTCGGTTGTTAGATAAACGGCTTCGAGGAAAAGTGAAACGGGCAGTGCTGAGCTTCGCAGAGCCTTCGTGCACCACGCGTTCAGGTAAAGGCATTAACTATTAAGTCTCCTAACTCCGGAAGCCCATGGCAAGCTGCTTTGGGACGCCCGCCCGCCCAGCACCATCATAGATCGCATCCAGAGTACTCAGGGATACTAAAGGAGCCAGGAATTCCTCTCTGCATCTCTTTTTAGACTTGTACTGCTGTACTTTTCGTCAACGGCGCGGACAACGGCGCCACGGACAGACACGGAGCCACTTTTCGAACGGAAGTCGAAGAGCCTGGCCGGAAGGTAAGCCCTCCTAGCTTCGCTAGTTCGGGTACGGATGTTGGCAACCAAACAGTCTAATGCTTGACTCGGAGCGTGCTTGCAGCGATGTTTCCTCCTACCGCCGAGTTACCTGCATCACCTGCGCGAGCTTTTCCCTCTTGTCTACCTGGAGCTGTTTCACCTGTCAGGACTGTGGAAGCTACATGTCCAGCACCGCGCAGCAGCCTCGTCGGTCGAACTCCCTACACCCAACCAGTCTCGCCAGGGGTGCATGCTTGCCCTCACTGCGCAACCTTGCCCAAGAACTGGGTCTGTTTACTTTCTTGCTGGCCCATCCGGTTATGCCATATGGAGGGCAGAAGAACGCGTGCATGATTAGCTCCAACATAACTTGTACGACTGCATCAGTGAATGCAACTGCAACACTTCGAAGCCAAACGTAGGATGCAGTTATGCCAATTACCCATTACCAAATGGTCCCAGCAAAGCGGGGGCACCGGTGGGTGCAGCGCCACCCACAAAGAGCCAACTTAGGCGTACTCAAGTTCCTGTCCAAGACTCACACAATGGCTGCCACCAGCCCACCATCATGATAGTGAGGTTCATCGCTAGCCAATGTACGTCACAGTCAGTCAGTCAGTCAGTTAGCCCATTCTGATAACAAGAGTTACAAGACACAACATTAGGAGCTCAAGGTGCAGCCAGGCCTGTGCAATTCTTGCCCTGACCAAGGACAAACTCTGCATAATGGGACAGAAAGACCCCGCCACAAAGTGCTAGCATTCACCTAAGCATAGCATGATTTCCCAATCGTTCTGCCCCACTAGCTACGATGCTTGCAATTAGTAGCAGTGTAGTGGTGACATTGTCCAGCTTTCCTTGGAGCATGCATGTACACCTAGCAGTACAATCCACCCCCTCCTAGGGCTCCAATGCTGGCGTCCAGGAGTGCTGTACCTTACATGTTTGTCATGTTATGTTATGCCACCTGGCCCTTCCATCCGCCCATCCAACTGCCACCCTTGGCCAACCAGCTCAGGTCAAGTGACCACCCACCTCCTCATCTGCCCCCTCATGGCAACACATCCAGACACCAAAAACATATTTCGGCCATGAGGCGGCAATGGAGGAGCAGAAAACAATCACATGAGGGTAGTTGGCTCCTCGCACCCTCAGCACAGCACCCTTGTAATCCCTGGTTTTCACTTCATTTACCTAGTAACCCCTTCTCCCACAGTAGTGTGAGCTGTTGACCAACAGCAGCACACTGAGAAGGCCATCCAGTTCATAACCAGCAGAAGATACACATGCCATGGCTCTAGTCACCTCCCTTTGTAAACAAGGGCGGTGCAAAGTAGAACTGACAGCATCAAGGGTTGAGTTCCCGCATCAATAACATCACAAAGCACAGACCAATTGCTCATTAGCGATCACACACCCTAAACCACTCCACGACATACATCCTGAACCCAAAATTCCCTGCTGAGTAGAAGCAGTGCTGCATCCATCGCTCTCCCTCCACTCTGGCAACAAAAATTGGCTGCAATCACCGGAGAAAATTGGGGCCCAAGCGCCGAGGAGCCAGGTAGACATAGTATTCCTGGCGCCCGACGCCAGCAATACTACACCTACCCGGCCGCCTGGACACTTGGACCCCAGCCTTCTGGATTAGCAGCTGGCAGCCAACCAAAACTGCAAAACATCATTCATTCATTGATTTCCAGAACTTCACTCTGAGTGCTCTCCCTCTCACTTACTGCTGCTGCTAGCTTCTGACTCACTTGGGCTTTGCAACAACACCTGTCTCTCCACCTCCTCACTAAGATCCCTCAGCAATGCTTTGACTTGTTGTTTGAATAAGGTGGATGTCAGCTGGGCTATGGTGGCTGGTACATGAACAGAGGGCTTGACTGCCAGCACATGGTCCACTCGACATCTCCCAGGCCCGCTAGAGGTAACCTGCAAGCAGCACAAGCATAAAGGGTTCATGGTGTATATGTGCAGCTAGAACATAAAGGAGATCACAGCAGAACTCAGCAGATGCGCATCACTCGCGACGGTGACTCTACCCAATATGGTGTGTAGGTTATCACAGACTTATTGCTTGCCCGCCCTCTCAAGCATTGGAGACACAAGTTATTCTCAAGCAACCAATGAAGCTCAGTACACATGATGCGTAAAGATATCAACAAAACAAGCTCGATAACTGCAGCCCAATACCATTTGCTGAAATGGGCTTTGTAAAAGCTACTTGCCCGCAAGGGCTCACCCCTTCTGCCCCATACACTCTGCCCTCTACCTTTGACACCAAAAGATGGTGCCACGCAGTAGAGCTCATGAGCACCATTGATGTAACCTTCCATTCAAGGCTCTCTGCTCTGAGTGCCTATATATTCCCCCAAGAAGGGTTAAGAATTCTGCTGCTAGGCCCTTTGTTTTGCCCCAAAGACGTTTGATGAAACAAAAAACGGCACACTTTAGACATACAATGGGTCTGCATGAACACACCTACACCAGCCACCTACACTGGTTCCGAGCGTTAGGGACCTCTGAGGTGAGAACGTTTTGACATACCTGCCATCGGCCTTCGAAGTCCTTCATGAAGCTGGATTCCACAAGCCGGAATACCAGCAGGCCATTTGGCTCCTCTTCAGTGACATCTAGGAGAACGTTGAACGTGCCTGAGAATGTCAGGAACTGCCATTTGCAGGCCTGCGGAGAGGGGGGCGGGGGCAGAGACGATGCTTCGTGGCTATCTTTTACAGCAGCAAAGATGAGGATCCAAGCACCAACACATACCCCCTACTGCACCAAGCTCGCTCTCGTGCATTGGATTTGCCCACTTGCAGCACTTGCTTCCCTCTGTGTTCTACGGCTGGATCGCTATACTCCCAGACGGCGAGAACACAAACGAGTGTATGCACCATTTAGAAGGCTGGGTAGACCCCCCTGGTGCTCCAGGTCAATGGGATGGGGTGGGCGGGGGATGCTCCAACCAGACTCTACGCCTGTAGGGGAATTACCATCAAACATGATCTGATTTACAAACCCTGGCAGAGGGCATAGTGGCCACCGGCATCTGAGGCACAGAATGCTGACTTAAGGCTTGCCTGACCTTACACCATAAGGTCTCCCGCTACCCTATGCTATTCATGAAGTGGGTTCCATCTTGCCCTTGCTTTGAAACATGACTCAGCTGCTGCCGTGAATCCCACTGGAGCTTACATGCTATCTCTCACATAAGTAAGCTGGAGATCCATGCCTCAAACAGGGTTTGAATCAAGCTAGTGTGTTAGTGGAGAGGTGTGCCCACCTGTAACACTTGCTTTCTCCCCTCTGAGTACTGCAGAGTAGATGTTGCAATGTTGCGGAAAACACGGCTGCAGCTTGGGTAGTCTGTAAGAAGGTCGTACACTACGCGCGCATCTGCATCCAGGTCCAGACTGCCTTTGACGGTTTGCATTCCACTGACTACTCCAATGAATTCCACTGTAGGCTCGGCGAGAACGACGCTGCTTTGCACCGCAGCAGCTTGCACTGCTCGGTGAGGCAACTTAAATTGCGGCCCTGCTGCCGAGCGCCTGTTAATTTCCAGGAGCGGAAGCTGCCGGCTGCTGGGGCATCTGATCTGACGTTGTGATGAAAGGCACGGCCGATGGTGCTGCCGCTCAGTCCTCGCTGTCCGGTAACCTGACTGATCAAGGCAGCGGCTATTGCAGCTAAGCATCTTGCCTTTATTTCGAAGAGATTTGAGTCAAGCAGTAAGAGGACGACAACGGCGACGTCCCAGGTCCCCCGAGATGGGGTCTTGCAGGGGTCAACGCCTCTGTGCAAAAGAAGAGCTATAACAAAACTATGATTGCCCAAATGACGACCCAGTCAATTACTGCTATTTGGACTTGCAAGCGTGCCCTGTACAAGATTATACATAGGGGCCTACTGAGCTGGAAACAGCATCGGTAGCGCCGCGCTGTATGGACCTGCCCCACATGCCTAGTCTACTGTTAAGTGTGCTTTGGGGGGATTCAGGCTGAAGATCCTCTACTTCAGGTCCAGGCTCCCACCATCTTCCTAGTGATTGGCCGAGATGCCCGTCGACGTGGCTGTACCGCTAATGGGTGACATCGGAGTGACAACAGTACCTCGTCTGGTGACCTTCAACTGCAAGTCTGCAACGGGAAAGCGGGCAGAGAAATCCGGGCAAAGGAGGCCTGCTAAGCCAGTCGAGTAGTGAGCATTGGCAGGAGCCCTGCACCGTCAACTGAGCTCGGTGTCATATATGTCAGCTATCCGCAGCCTCCAACTGCGGTCCAGGAGCAGCTGTTTCTGCTCGCATCCGATCAAGGCTCCAAGGGCAACATTCAGTCGTCCAGGCTCCTCTCGTGCTCTCCAGGCAAACATGTCAGTTCCTACCGTGGTGCACTTTGCTACAGGCAATCAGAAAAAGTTGGAGGAGGTGTGTAAACCGCTGTGCTGCATTTTGCTATCATGATCCTCATCTCATACCTCCTCTAAAGTATCCGATGCCACGAATTGTGTATCTCAGGCGTGGTTAGGTGTTCGCCATGCCTAGGCCTATCAGCATAACACCTGCCACAGCAAAACTGCAGGAGCAGGAAGCAGTTTATTGGCCCAAGTCAGCAGCTCAGCAGCTCGAGGGCAAACCAGAATTATAAGGCAGCCACCCTATGAGATTATACCTACTTTTCAAATGCATGTGCTGCATACTTGCAGGTGGTTGCCATTCTAGCAGCAGGGCAGCAATTGCCCTTTGAGGTGAAAGCAGTCAAGCTGGACCTGCCAGAGCTACAGGTATGCCTTATCCCCACAAACATTTACTTCATGTTTCCTTGCTGTGTGGCAGCAGTGTTGCCCATGTGACAGCGCACATTACTAAACACCCCTGCCTGGTCAGATCTGATGGTCAAATCACAGGCAGCAAATGGGTTGCAGATCGGGCTTAGCTAAAAGAGCTTCCCTTGCACAGCTGAACACAAAGGTTATCCTCATTGCATTCTGTTAAGCTGACATGCAAGCTTAAGTTGTCCAGCAAGCAGCATGTGCGTGAGTGCCAGTCAGGCACAAGATATGCCGACACTTGGCCATGAGACCTCATGCAGGGCAATGCATTCACCCTATACTAGACGTCAAACGACATGGCAGTTCCAATACGCTGCACTGCTGTTCATCGCAGGGTGAGCCGGAGGAAATCTCAAAAGAGAAGTGCAGGCTGGCAGTAGAGCAGGTAAGGTGAGCACGAAGGCAGCAGGGGCCATCTTGTTATGCTTGCCTGTATCCTGCCCAACAAGCGAATAGCAATAAGCACCCCCACCCCAAAACCGAGATAGCAGGGGTCCCTTCTGGTTTTTATTAGTGTAGAATTTCATCATATGCCATAACAAAAGTGCCATAGGCTCCACATGCCAATTTGAAGTAGCTACGACTGCTACAAAATTCAGTTGAAGTTTAAGCCAAAGTGCTTGACACTGCAGAGACTCAGACTCAAACAGGCACCTGCGACTTTAGCTGCGAATGTGCGCAAAAATGTGGTTTGAAACCTAGGACATAGGCAGAAGGTGGATGAGATCAATCACAGCAGGAACCTGCCCTAGCAGAGCAGCAAGGGGAAAGGCGGCGGAGGGGCAGGTGACACCGTTGTTAGCCTCAAGCCTCCCTTTGGTCGCTTGCATCTCTAGGACAGCTCTTGTTCCTGTGTTCCTTCGTTGCCATGTCTGCCTCCCATCCTCTTCTGTAGCCTGCCCTTTGAGTGGTGCTCTTTATGGGGGTATGCCTTGAGAACACAGCTTCTGCCAATTATTGTTTCCTCATGATTGGCATGCTCCTGGCTTGTGGAATTTTGAATCACCAACCTCACCTCTTTACACACCCTCTATCCTCACCCACAGGTGCAGGGTGCTGTCATGGTAGAAGACACCAGCCTCTGTTTCAATGCCTTGAAAGGGCTACCAGGTGGGGCAATTGGTATACCTGATTGGCTGGCAATCAAGGTGCAGGACTGACTTGCCATTGTTGGGTATCAATAGGACAGTCACAGCCGCTGCAAACTTTGATATTGTTATGTTCCTCTTAGACAAGTAGTGAATGAGAATCTGAAGCAGCAGTGTTTTGTAACCATGGGCTTTGGGAGTGCACCGGCCTATGCTCCTGGGAGACTCTCCACTGCATAGCACCAGCAGCAGCACGAGCAAGAGAGCAGCAGGAGGAGGAGCAGCAGCAACAGGAGCACGGAGACGAGCAGCAGGAGCAGCAGCCACAGGAGCAGGGAGACGAGCAGCAGGAGCAGCAGCCACAGGAGGAGGAACAGCAGTAGCAGGATGAGGAGCAGCAGCAGCACTGTCAGCAAGGGCGGCAGCAGGAGCAGGAGCGGGAGTGGCAGCAGGAGCATCAGCCAGGAGCAGCAGCGGGAGCAAGCTGAGCAGCAAAAGCAGCAGCAGGAGCACCAGATGTGCCATTGTACTGCTCTGCTGGACTTGCTGCATTTGGCACTGCCATAAATCCACCTAGTAAGAACAGATGCTGTAGCAGTCATTTTGTTAAACTACCTAATCAGTTGGTAAGACTGCTGTCAATTCTACTACGATTTCGGCATTTAAGTCCTTCCTTCTTAGTTACATGGGTGTTCTGGAGAATAGGCATTTGGATGCTGCCGAGAATTGAACCTTGGGTCATGTTGCAATGCAGGGCCCTACATCAAGTGGTTCTTAGAGAAGCTTGGCCATGATGGACTAAACAGAATGCTATGTGAGTGAGGGCGTGTAAGGTGCCGTTGTTTGCATGCTGCTTTTTGTGAGGGGCCTGATCCACCCGCAGCCACAGGGTTGCTTTTGAAGCACGTCCTTTTTGGGGTTCATTGGGGAGGCTCGGCTGGAGGCGAGGGGGTTGGGTGAGGAGATGAGGATTGTGAGCACCCAGTCCCAAAACCAAAATGTAGATAACATCTCTATTGTTTGGGTACATAGTTCTGCCTTGCTATAGGCTGTGTTGACTGCTAGCAGAAGGATGGGTTGCACAGGGCCCGTCTTGCGCGTCGCCCAAGATCCCATTTCCACAGTGTACAGATGTAGGCCTCAGCATGTACAGGTTTGGGTGACCACAGGGCCATTTTTGCGCAATACCCAGAGCCCATCTTACCACTTTATAGATGTGGGCCTCAGTACATGAATTTGTAGGCCCTCTGAGCCTCAGTTTTAGCTTCGGGCTCTTTCTTTCGTTGTAACGTATCAAAGTGTGCACTACTGAACCTCTTGTGTGGCATTGCCAACTGTTTGTGCAGTTGGCTTTGAAGACAAGACAGCATATGCACAGTGCATCTTCGCCTACTCTCCAGGACCAGGCCATGAACCCTTAACCTTTGTGGGCCAAACCCCAGGCAGGATTGTGACAGCAAGGGGGCCACCAGACTTTGGGTGGGACCCTGTGTTTGAGCCAGAGGGGTTTGACAAGACGTACGCAGAGCTGGACAAGGACACCAAGAATGGCATTTCGCATAGGTGATTGCGGGGGGGGGGGGGGGGGGGCGTCTGTTGAATAAGGCGAGGTAAAATTGTAGATAGGGTCTTGGTCAGTGGCAAAGCATGCTGGGTCACAGTACTCAGCAGTTGTTAACCTAGATCTTTAAAAAATGTGTCTGCCTGTCTCAGACCCTTGTGATTAAGCTCTCTTGTCTTTGTCGTTTTCTGTCAACTTGCTAAAGACTGATTGGGGTCACGTCATGGGCACTGCTGTACTATGTCATTTCCTCTCTCATACAATGTATGAATTCACTCACCCCACCCCACTAAGAAACTGGTTGGAGTCATGCTTAGGTGCTGCACGGCCCAGAGGGCTGTGCAGTGCTCTCTCTGAACATATAATTTATGAGACTGATCACTGCACAGCTTTTGGGCTGTGCAGCACCCGCCACATGACTCCAACCAGTTTGTTAGTGTGTGTTGAGACAAACCGATACTGAGAGCTAAGGTGACAAGAGCGGAGACAATCAGACATCAAGAAAGTATGATAATGTATGCATTCCGGCAGCACTGAGGACTGGCAGGGGCATCTGTATGGGCATGCCTTGCAAGTCGGTGGCCATAGTCAATCAGCTGTACAGCTTGTAACCAAAAGGAGGTAGAAGAGGAGGTAGTTCTTCTATATGGCTTTGAAGGGAGGAAGCACGCATAATGTCTGCCCAGGGAGCATCTTGAGCAGACTATGATTAATAAATTTTTTGACATGCTATAGCAAAAAAAGTGCATCATGGAGCAGAATAATCAAGGGATGATGACGCGTGCTATTGTAGCCCGGGACTCTATGCCTCAGCGTACAAACAAGCAAACAGAAAACTGAAGGTAAGGGCTTCTGGGTTGAGAACGGTACACAGGATGTGCCATGAAATGGCCTCTCCACTGAAAGCAAATTTGCCATCATAGAGGCCACATTGAGACGTCCAGAGGATAACCCTGTCAGATCATAACATGTCGGTCTGCTAATGTGGCCCTTCCGACTTGCATGCTTGTAGGTACAAGGCCTTGGACAAATTGCGGACCTACCTTCTGGCTGAACACTCGGCCTCATGATGATGAAGCTTGCCGATGATACTGCTATGCTGCTGTTGCGTGTGTCACTTTCTGTTCTAGGAAAACTGTAGATGCTTCAGACTAGCCTACTGTTCTGCTCAGTGTCCAGGGTGAGAAGAAGGGCTTTAAACATACAACAAAAGATGCTGGTATGCTGCTGTTGCTGCGTTGCTGGCGTATGTGCGTGCTCTGGCACAGATAGACGAAGACGGTGTACTGCTTCACCTTGTTGGAGCGCTCCTGCTGCTTCCTCGGCTAGCGGGGTCAGCTGTCCTGCTGCCGCAGCTGATGTGCTGAATATGCCCAGCCGTTGGCAGAAGATGATTTAGAATGGAACTATTGGACTTTGCTCAATTTCCCTGGATAGGGCAAGCACAGTCATGATCGGTTGTGAGGGAGACCAGGCGTCTTGGCTCCGGATGGTCATTTATTTGTAGATATTGTCAATATTGATGAAAACAAGCGCCATGCTGACCTCCATAGAGCACTGTCAGATGTTCGAATGTACAAATGTACCGGCCCACCAATGCCAGCGAGTTATGTATAAATGTAGGGCTCTAGGATGTTGCGTCTGACCAACCGTGGTCCAAGTCAGAGTCTGTGCTGGGAGGCCATAATAAATATCAACAAGGTCACAAGCACGTCAAAGTGGGTGCAGGCAGCTCCGCCGATAAGGTAACCACAAGCTAGATAGGCTCCAAGGGCAAAATACAATTCCATGTCCAAGAGTCGCACACTGGCTGCCACCAGCCCACCCGGGTGGGCCCTGGATCCCCTGCTAGCCACTGTATGTCAGGCAAGCCAGTTCAACCATGGCCAGTTGACCCAAGCAACAGCAAGCCAAGCTGCCCTCATATACGACTGCTCTCGGCAAATGCATGTGAGGTCCTTGATTTGTGGCCCTCAAACTATGTTGTCCGGGCCTCTCTCAAAATTGGTCTAAGAATTTCAAAATCGTTACGTGGGTATTCAATGAGGCTCTTTGTGACTGACACCAGCTTTGGAAGTCATGTAAATCCTAAACCCTAAACACCAGAGTAAACCCCCAGGAGTCTCCTGACTGCTCTGTATCACTGGCGCCAGCTTTGGAAGTCACCTGTCAACCCAAACCCTAAACCCTAAACACACCAGAGTAAACCCCCCCGATTGCCCTGTGATGGCTCCTTATGACTGGCGCCAGCTTTGGAAGTCATCTGCGTTTATGATGCAAGAGCTGGCCCCCTTGTGGCCCCCTCCTCCAAATGCTTGTGTGATGATGGTGGTGTCATAATCCCCTACACTCCTGATGCTGACCTTCAGCTTTTCATCATCCATGCCAGACTGCAATCAGGGACAGAAAAGGCATTGACATGTTAACAACACAGTACAATATAATCTGGGGGTTGCAACACCTGCCAGGCTTGCCACCAGCGCCCTCCTTATCACCTCAGGTCCATGTTAACAGTATGGTGGGACACTGCGCAGCCAGATGTGGGGACTTCGTATGAAAAGCAGGCAGGATAGAAGCACTTGCATGGAAAAGGAGATTGATGGAAATATCTCTGCCATGAGGCGCAGCATTTACAACACTCACCGCCCACTAAGACCTCCCTGTAGCACTAGCAGTATAAACAGGGCAATCTAGGACGTGGCCTAGTGCGCCATGACTGCCATATAAAGGGGGGCAGCAGCTTTGCTAAGAATGCAGCACTGTACATTGAGACCAATCCATGAGATGATCACAGCACAGCCTTTCAGCCGTGCGGCGCCTGTGGCACAACTCCAACCAGTTTGTTACTTGTGTGAACAACAAGAAAGTAGACAGAGAGGTGAGATGGGCGGATCCGTCATGATACAAAACACATACCTACTCAACTGTCAGAGTGCTATGAACATCAGCGACTGGGTCACATATAGTGCATTTCGACATCAGAATCTTACCTCTCTGTAGACCACCACACCAGCTGACCTCAGCCCTTTCCCCTGGCTGGCTATAGCCAGCTTATTCCCCAAGCTACTGCGCCACCCAATGAGGTCACCCGTCACTACACACCCGAGTGCCTGCCCCCAGTCATGCTCTCTCCCCTGGGGCCCCCCTAGCTGGAGCACCTCAGCATTTTCCACTGCCTCTGCTATTAGCTGCTCTTGCTTCTGTAGTACAGCTTCGCCCTAAGTAGCAGCAGCAAAATCAGCAGTGTTAGCAGCAGCAAAGCAGCAACAGCAGCAGCAGCAATAGCAGCAATAACAACAGTAATTGTCGCAGCAGCAGCCATACCAGCAGTATTGAAAGCAATAGCAGCCGCACCAGCAATCACGGCAGTATTGACAGCAATAGGAGCAGCAGCAGTAGCAGCAGCAGCAATAACAGCAGTAAGCAGCAACAGCAGCAGCAGGAGTAACAACAGTATCTGCAGCATTAGCAGCAGCAGAGTAGTGAACAGTACATGTTATCTACAGAGCCAAGAGGGCACAAGAGTGCAAGAAAGCACCAAGATACTCACGCCGAGCAGCAAGCTAACACAGGTAGGTGGGCGGAAGCCCACCACCATAGAATCAATCAATCAATCAATCAAAACGCAAGACCAGCAATGCCAATGGCCAAACAAACCTAGGCCACAAACACAAGGCTCCTGATCACAATCACGAAGCCACACAACCGATGGTGGATTTGCCACACACAAGCTGAGGCTAGATGCAACGGCGTGCACACCAAGGGGAAACAAACACCACCACTAAAACCCAAAACCTGCTCCACTTCCATCACACATGGGTGGCGGGGAGGCAGCAGGATCAAGCACCACCCTAGTAGGGGCTGGAGGTGGCTCCCACCACCTAGGTACTGGTGAACCACCATCCTCCCAGCCACTGAAAGGCAGCACATAGCGCTCCACATGCTTATCAATAGCTTGCTTAGTGCGCCTTCTACACCTCACTAACCGTTGGCTTTCCCAAGGGTGCGTAAGATCCCACAACCTCTTCCTCCAAGCACTCTTAATCTGACATGAAGCCTCCCAGCTCCCCTCATCTTGACCAAGCACCTTCAGATCAGCACACACGCATTTCTCCCAGGTATGGCGAGGCCTACCCACTGGCCTCGTCATGTCACCATGTAATGAAGAGAACAACGCAATATGCGGCAACCTGCCCTCCTCCATGCGGCCCACATGGCCCAGCCACCTCAGCCTATTTGCTGTGATGTATGCTGACAAGGTGGCTACCCCACATGATTTCCTGATATGCTCATTGGTGTGCCGATCTGACAGCCTGACCCCTAGGATGCTCCTAAGGCAGCTAGAATCACATCCCAAATAAAGAATGGTAAGGGATCCGTGTAATCTTTACATCAAGGAACCCTTCCCACCATACACGGTCTCCTCGCGTAGATCTCTCTCTCAGGGTAGTGAAGAGGTGCAGCTATAAACAGCACTGTCTATCCAGCGCAAGTTGAAGGTGCTGAGAAGGTCACACACACTTGCTGCTAGCGGTTTGCCTTCAAGGAGAAGGATCTGACAAATGTACAGATCCAATACGCAACCCAAGGATGTTATAGCCAGATTCAACGCTTCTACAGCCTCTCAAGCCTCCCCTCCCCAGGAAAGCATAACACTGTACCCAATACTTAAGCCAAAAATATTTGGTATCCGTTGAAGGCCAAGTGCGACCGAAACACGTACTCCCTGCTCAGTGTAAGACATGATTAATACCTTTCTAGAGTGGCCCAATGTTGGTCGCTAGGTACCGTGTGCTGTTAAGGACGCACTCTTCGACCCCCTATCACTCAAGGTTTGCTAATAAGGTAGCTCCCAGCTATGCCCAGCCATTCAGATAAATGCCAGTGCACGGCTGCGAGCTGAAGCACCTAGTACAGGATGAAAGTCTGAAGGCTGTTTGTGCTTCAGGACTTTCTCGCTTGGAGCTATCGCTACCACTTATGACTGTGTTTCAGAGCAGGCATGCGAACCACGGTAGCTGAGTAGCGTCCCAAGCCTAAACAACGGAAGCAAATCCTAAACCCTCACACTCAACAGCCTCTAGCGCTCAATCCACTCACCTTATCAATGACCTCCTGTGGGTCTAAGCCAGCTAGCTGCTCCAGAACCTCAGTCCCTTTGCTAGCATCATACTCCAGTCTTAGATCAGCTAGACCAGCATGGAAGGCACGGCTGCCCTCTACCTTCCAGCGCCACAAGTCAGCATCTTCAATATACCTACAACATGGCAGGCACAGGACTTGATGTGTTACACGCGTCTGCTGGGTGACGGGTGACTCATATGATGCACCACACACTCCTCGGGTGTGTGGTGACGGGTGACCGCAGCTCAGAATGGGCAGCAGAGCAGACAGTCCCTGCAACTTCAATGGGGGCTATCAGTCAGCTTAAAACACTCTGCTCAGACGCCCATATGGCAGGGAGAGCAGCATCAAAGTCTCATCACACAGCATGAGCAAGCATTGACACAGTCAGGGAGACCGCAGCGGGCATCAGAACACCTTCCTTGCTGCACTGCTGAGCTTCAGCCAGCCCATGCCTAGCTGCTGAGGTTCAGGATCCAGAAAGATATGCATCTTATCTGGACTCCAGCACCCAAGGCTGTCCAATAGCAGAAGGGCATTGCTGTTATATGTCACGGTGTGTAGCAGGACACAAGGGCATATATAGACATGGCAGCACATCTATTGATAGAGCTGCCAAACATCAAAACCAGCTCTCCTGCTGTACTGACCGCAAGTACCGTAGCCTCACACATCCCAACACTCTTTTCCTTAAATTCCACGTTATAATCCCCCGTATGTTTCGAGCCCATCCCCCACCGTGCTTGCATTTAGCTTGTTACAGAGGGAAGAGATGCAACAAGAGCAAAAGCAAGTAGATTTGCTTACATACGTGGGTCGTTGTGGGTACATCATTGGTGGTCATGCTTTCAAGACTGCAGGATTATGCATACACAAGTAACTCTGCAATGCCATACTCCAGTACTTGGCTCCTTACTATTGCGATGCCCAATAGCCCTCCATGGGATGCTGAATCACTCACTTGTATGTCTTCTGCAGTTGTTCGCTTAAACCCTTGGGCTTGAAGAAGTCTAGTGCAATGGTTGCCCCGCTGCGATCCATATCTAGCAGGACATCCACATTATCAGGGAGAACGACTGAACCCCCCTGTAGCTGCTCTGCTGCGGTCTTATGATGGTCCAGCACAATCACCCTGCAAAGGAAGAAGGGTGTGTAGCCTGTTAGAATGGCCGAAATGTGCCGGTAACAAGAGGCTGCTTCAGACCTCACAATGCTACCGCGAACCTAAGACTATGCTTGAGCTTCCAGGCAGTGAGCAACGTTCACCTTGCATTGCCACCAGTCACTTTAGTTGCCAACGGCCGACGCCGATGCAGGATCGAAGCATCCTAGCCTAGGCGTTGTGAACCGCAGGAGTTGTCCAGATATAAACAAGTCGCCAAGCTGCTCCCGTATCATTTAACATGTGCAGTGGTCTCGTAGTATTTAAAATGTGCAGTGCAACAACAGACCAAGCATGTGTATATATATAGATGGAAGTAAGTATTCCGTTTTTAAAAATTGGTGTATGTTGTGCTGCACACCTTTTACAGTGCTTGGAGACCTTCTGCACAAAACCCTTCGGACCAGAGTAGTCCAAGAAATACACAACTTCATCGCCCTACAAAGGAATAATCATCAGGCACTGGAGACAAGAAATTGACAGCCCAGTTGGCACTTGGCATATTCTGCTGCTTGTATGCAATGTATAGATTGATTAGGTCAGAGGGGTGCCATCACTTGGCAGTGGACATGAAAAAGGGGCTATAGAGTGGCAGAGTGCAGCACCATTGGATGATGATGACAAACTCGTCTTGCTGCTGCAATATATAGCAATGGCGGGATTAACATGCACAAGGAGAAGCATAGGGGGCATGTAGGCAGTTGGAGGTGAAGCTTGCAGTGCCGGCAGCTTGCATTACAGAGAAATGGTGTGGAGCTGGAGCTGCTGCAATGCTTGCTGCTGACACAGAACCAACCTTCAAGCCCAGATCTTCTATAGTTAGATCCCGAAAGACGGTCTGGGGTGCGAACTTCACTGGTACGCCTGCTTGTTTGTAGTGGAGGTATGCAGCCAGAGCAGCAAAGACACCTGCACAGTAGTGGCCTGGCTGAACAGGCTGCTGGGCTTACAGGGGGACATGAAGTAGACGCTGAGACTGAACTTACCGTCTGGGCATGGATAGTGATAGCAGACGACAGGCGGCAAGCCTGCTACAGCGTCGAGGACTCCCTCCAGCATGGTCGAACCGACACCAATGGACGTGACGTGCTGACAGGACTTCGCTGAGCTAGAGAAGTCAGTATGACTGTGTAAACTGTTGGATCTTGCCTTTGTCCAAATGTAGCCTGCGCTGCAAGATCTAATAAGTGCAAAGGGTCGGTGGCACAACTGCAGCATCACAGGGCCCGAAGACAGTTTATGCAAAGCCAGTTGTGTGTTATCGTACGCTATGCTTTGGAGCAAGCTTTGTGCAGCACGCTGTCCGATATAGCTGCCTAATCCGGCACCACATCAGTTGCACCATGACAGAGTGAGTCGGGGTAACTGGGTTCGTCACCAGGTGACCTGGAAGATCCGCAGCAATTGCAGGCGCATCTTGTGCCTATTACAGCCAACGCGTAGACGGCTAGTGAATCTGCTGTGTATCAAGCTTTGGTGCGCATACTTCCAACTTCCGTCTCTTGCAGAAAGTCAGCAGTAGAACACAGGGGAGCCTTTTTGGTGTAGTTCAAGCAAATAGGCAGCATGATGTTTCACTAGATCATACCAATGGCGCATTGCTAGCATTAGACATGTCACTATCCTACAAGGCTACTTGCCCCGCTAAGGCCGCTTGTAGCCATGCGACCCCTGGCATCAGGCAGCTTCCCCTGCGTAAGGCAGGCAGCCTTCATCGATGCAGAGTCAGTGCCACCTGTACCCCGAGTACAAGATCAGACGCTCTGCAGTTGAAGATACGCATCGCTGAGCCCATAGACTATTGGGCCTTGGCCGACATCCACGCCACTGTCTTTGATACCGACATCAAGGATCCTGGGGACTCTCTGTGGAAATGTTTTGATCGCGTGTTCGCTCTTCAAATCAACGACAACCTCCAGAGCAAAGGAGCTGGCAAGTGAGTGGCTGCCGCACCAGAGCAAGACAGCAGCAGTTATTGCCCTGAAGATCCTGGGACATTCCGCAGGAATCCTTTCTAGTAGCAGCAGCTCAGGCTCTGGATTGCACCAGCCGCTGTCAGCCATGTTAGTCACATATTCTCCCAATGGAGATGTGTACCCGACAGCTAAGGCGAGTTATTAAGTGATAACAGGGGATGCCGGACTGGATCCCCAACTCTTAAATGGGATCAGGGGGTGCCGATTAGTCTTGTTTTTGAGTCGGTCCTTGCTCTCTGCAATGCCTGCACAGGGTGGCCTGCCTGGTAGCAACGGTCTCTGAGCCAGAGGACCACCTCTTCAGCTCTTCTACAGCGCTCTGGGACACGGGATCAGATGTATTTGAATTCCCAAAGTTGGGCTACTGGTTGAAGAGCATGACAGAAGAGGGCGTAAGACCCGGGCTTGGGAGAACCTATCACAGAGAAAGTAAGTGGCTGATGAGCTGCTCTTGCATGCATCGCTCCAGTATGTACTTCATATCATGTCATAGCAAAAGTGTCGTAGTCCCTGAACATCACTAATCATATGCTTGTCATATAGCAGCAGCGTAAATTATACGTGCGATGATGCTGCCATTTCACCTTTGTAACTGCTGTTCTTTCACCTGGCCTGCAACATGCTTATTGGGTAAAGGTAGTCCCTTTCTTCTATCTTATACTGGAGCCGATGCAGTCTGCACTGGACTATGGAACAAAGCTGCAAAGTCATCACATGACTGCAGTCTGCCGATGCATCCACAAAGAGCGGTTCATGAGTGCATGGCAGGAATACAACTATTACAGTCGCTACACAGCTCGCTCATCTGTACATCTGTACATCTGTACACCCTATGCTTCGAGTTAGCACGGTTCTGAGCTGGGGATTACTTCGGGGTATATAAAGAAGCTATTTGGAGCTTGGGGAGCTTGCACCGACTTAAGATAGTTGCCATTGGCCCACAATGACTCTCTGCACCAGCGTCAACCCCCTGTACATTCACAGCTTGCATGGTCAGCTGGGGCAACAGACAGGGGTCACAAAGGCAGGAACATGGACTTCTGGTATGGTGCTTTGTGATGCATCTGCCATACCTATGCAGATATATTATATAAACGGAATGGCATGGGCCTGAATCTGCTCGATTTTCCGGATTCTAAAGGGTTAAAGACATGTCAGAAGATGTATGCATGAGCTGCATTGAAGCTCACAGAAAAGGGACCAAGCCATTTGTAGCATTAAACCTGCCTATATGTGACATGCACATGTAGTATTCAGATTACCCAGAGACTGGGGAAATAGAGGAAATTAGGGGTTGGCACTCAAATATCATCCCTTTTGTGGCATGCAGGGATCGTGGGCGTGGCACAGCTAGATACCTTCAATGATCTTGTCCCTGCTAAGTCATTGGATGGGAAGAGAGATGGAGCATTTGGCTGGTACAGACGAGATGGTAAGCAGGCCCTGCCATATACCCAGTGACGTATCATGAGTATGCAATGAGAGAAGAGGCATAGGTTCAGCACCGCCAGCAGTTGCATGTGGATAGCAAGGTGGATAGCCACACGGGTTGCCAATGGGCAGCCAATGAGAAGCAGTTACCACGCCAGGCATGGCGAACAGGTGGGGGCGATGCTGTTAAGGCCTGAGACACGGCACCCAGCAGTATGGTGTAGCTTCTTTGTTGGCAAGTAACAGACATGTGTGTGAGAGGGCTCTCAGTGCCTGAATGGGTCCTTGCACACTGATGCCATGTCAGCCATGCCACATCATTGGGAATTGTTTGTGGAGACAGGCTTTCACACATACGGCAAATGGTTCCTCCTGCAGACATCGCTTCGGCAGATTGGTTGCAAGCTGTCGTTGGGAATTGTATGGTTCGGGTTTCAGGCTTGAGGGGCAGATACGATCCAATTGCTTCCTGGGCAGTGAGATATGCCTACACAAATGCCCCAATAGTTTCCCCGTGCCTTGTTGTCTTTCCAGTTATGTGCTTGAGAAAGCCTGCTTTGTATTGAGACCTCTATTTCTCACCGGTCGCTGGATTGTGAATGAGAATTGCAGATGCCTATAAGTACTACACTGTGTGGAAAGAGCCATGTACCTCATCTCTGTCACGTACAGCACTCTGCAAAGTTATTACACTGTGCAGCCACTCCGTAAAGCAGTTGTATTGTGCAGCACTCAGTAAAGGAATTACATTGTGCAGCATGCAAGAAAGTATTGACGGAACCTAAGACGGAACCTAAGCTGCAGCTGTTCTGTGTTGTGCTGTCCCACCTTGCTCACAGGTTATGGTTACATCAGCAACGTAGCAGTGGCACCAGAGGCTCGGCGACGAGGCATTGCAGCACGTCTCATGTCCGAAGCAGAAGCTCTAGCTGCTCAATGGGGATGCAAGAAGGCAGGGCTGCACTGCAATGCCAAGAATGAGCCAGCAGTACAGCTGTACAAGGGTTTAGGGTACAGGCAGACTGTACTGGAACCTGCATGGATGCCGTACATACAAGGCAGGGCACCGGATAGATGTCACTTTATGGTGAAGCGGTTGCCTTACGAAGAAGCAGCGGGGCTGCAGGTGGAGGGTGCCTAGGCGGAATTGAGGGGTCATCCAAGCTAGTAAGGAGGGACTAATCCCATCATGCTAGGACGGGAGGGTCTCCAGAACCAGCCCCCTGCGTTTGGGAGGAGGAGCCTTGGCTGAAGGTTTTAGATTCGTGAGTGTGAAGGCTGAGGGTTCTAACAGTGTGACCCTGGGGAGAGTAACCACGTGCAGGGTGACACATGGGGAGGGGGAAGGGGAGGTTATACATGGGGACTGTCAAGGGGTGGTGGAGTGTGGGCAAGTGCAGGGCAGAGGCATGTGGTCAATGCAGAGTGATGAGATCATTCTGCGTGGATGCGCAGTAGACTAGTATGTTGTGATATGAGGACATCGTTGATCATCTTCCAAGATGGGCGGTGGCTCATCAGGAAGACATCAACGAAGTTTTCATCTTGCGATGTTCTAGGCGACCTCACACCCACCCAGAATTGCATCAGGGCCATTCCGGGTCATACGTTTGGTAAGGGCAAGATGTGATGGTTCCACAGCAGCTATCAGTGGTGACCATGCATCTAGTGACCTAGCAACCCGGCTTGCGGTTGGCACACCGTCACATTGAATGCTGGTTTGTTTGTGTTTGATCAATGGTGCGAGGAGCAGGCCTGAAGGCATTTGCAGCTGGGCATAGGTGGGCCAGGTAACTGGGCATGACCAGTTTGAATGTGTTACATACAAGATAGATCACTGCACAGCCCTCGGACCGTGCAGCAGTCGCCAGTCACATGACTCCAACCAGTTGGTTGGTGTGTGTTGAGAGAGATCGATACTGAGAGCTAAGACAAGGAGAGCGGATGTGTTACATATAGATGCGAGCTGATTGCAGAGTGCATGCTCAACAAAAACTCTTGTGCTTTTATAATATTGGATGCTCCAGACCGTATGTATGAGCAGCTTGTGGGGATGTTGCTTTTATAGGAACCGGTGGTCTCCACCTTAGCTGCACAAATGTCTCTTTTCTCCTCACTATGAAGTTGGTTGAGGAGAAAAAGGACATATGTGCAGCTAAGGGTGGACACCACTGCTACAGTGGGCCAGTTGTGCTATACTGTGTTTGGGGGCAAATGTGCAGACTACTAGCAGCTGTGGAGGGTTCAGTGCTGGGTCGGAGCTTGGCCTTCCGTGCGGTTTGCTGCTGGTATAATGGTATGCTGGATGGGGCCTTTGCTGACAGTAAGCAGCCAGCCATTGTTTGCTTCAAATACAGATTACAGATTACAAAGTGGCCCCACAAAGGGGGCGCCCGTAACGGAGCCAAACTAGGCTCCATGGGCATCATACACCATGCCAGACTCATCAAATACAGTGAACTAACGGGGTGCCTAATGTGTGCCTAGCTAAGTATGGCGGAGCTTTGGGAGGGGTGCAGTGGCATACTAGGGAGAGGCAGGGGTGGTCTATTGCCACCCCACTAAGAAACCGGTTGGAGTCATGAGTGCTTGGGTGCTGTACGGCCCAGAGGGCTGTGCAGTGGTCTCTCTTAACAACAGGCCTACACGGATTAACAGATCTATCTCACAGAGAGAGAGAGAACTACGCAGAGAAGGGGGGAAATCCCTTCTTGCATATGTTAAGGGAGTGGACCCTCACCTAAAACATATAGATAGGCCCACTACCATTCGGAGCCCAGAACACAGAAGTGGGTGGGTAAATTACCCTATCTCACATAGATTAACAGATCTGTAGGCAAACGGCTCCCCTTACTCAGTGGCTGGGGCTGCGCTATATATATGAGGCAGGGGAGTGAACTGGCATGGAAGAGTCCACGTGATTTGAAGAAAGTGTTTGTTCCCCTGCATTGTATTCCCTGCCTTGCCGTTTGCCATTTTTCATTACAGAGCCTGAGCCCAATCCTTCTGTGCAAGCCTGTACATGGTATAAAGCGTCATGGCGGCATATATACCTGCTCGAAGGCCTCAGTGTCCTGGCTGCACATGCGACTGAAAACCGCTGCACTCTGTCATCGCTCCTAGTGTTACCCCTGCTGAGTAGCATTGGCATAAGCTGTCCTCTATCGGCACGCTGTCTAGCTAGCTGCCACCGCCAAAAAACCCCATTTGCACCCGAGCAAACTCAAGAGCAGAATGTAACAGTGCTCAATCCCCGCTCACTGGAACAAGACTTCTGCCTCATCAATCAACCTTTGGTTGCAGCCAACCCACACGGGAGACCGCCTCCCTGCTCTTGGCCTGAGTGCAATCTAAAAGGCATATTAGCAATCAACATTGGCAGCTTTCGTCCTCTGAATGATCGTATGATCTCCTTAGGCATCCACCACTTCATACACCAGCCCTTCTTCCTGGTAGTCATGAGTGTTGTGGTCCACCACATTGGTATCTGCCAGTTCAAGGTTATAGAAGTCCATGTATTCCGAGCCAGAAAACAAAGGCCCTGCAGCGGCAACAGCAGCAGCATACTACAGCATCAGCGTGACAGAGAAAGGGACGCAAGGCCATGGTAATACCTGAATAGACTTAAGGGAAGGGGGGTCTTGCCCTAATGTGCCACCTTCTTACCATTGCATGACATTGTTATTACAAGAAAATGAGAAAGAGCACAGCACAGCTTTGGGGCCGTGCAGCCCCATACCCACGCTCCAACCACTCGGCACCACAGTACTCTGCACTGCACTGAGTAAGAGAGAGTCATTGCCAAACAGAGAACTGCTGCTTGGCCCCGCCCATGCTTCTTGTGCTTCAGCACCTTAAAGTTGCTTCTTTGGTCAAGTGAAGCTGCTATTAGACTGCATGTCGTAAAGGGGCAAGTGGATGCAGCACGCCATGAAAACTTTAATAGAAGAAGCTGCTGCTGATGCAGCATGATGTGCTGGTCAATTCTCAGGATCCTGCAGCCATACCTTGCAGAGAAACATCCCATGAGTTGCTGCCGTGCACACAATCTCCTTTGATTGCATGATATGAGGGTCTAGTCACACTAAGTCAAGGCCACAGAGACTTGCCTGCACCCCAGACCCTGCTGCAGTGCCATGACAGGCACGACCTTCACTCTTGACAAAAACTTCGCAAACCACCGCTACCAGAGACATGTTGTCATTGCCTGCATACTGCATGCATTGCCTTGCCATGATTCCATCCCATACTACTAGCTCATGTGGCCTACCTGCATGCCAGGTGCCCATATTCATCTTGATAGAGACCCCATGCGGGATCCTGAAAGCTACCAAGTCAGACTCTTGTGGGTAATTTTCCACACTGCGAGATGGTTTTGAGACGACGATGTACCAGGGCCGTGTTTGGAGGCCGCCTAAGCACTGGGTTACATCTTCATGATATGTGATGCGGGTGAAGCGCATGCCTCGTTCTGGAATGCGCATGATGTAGAACCTGGAGGTACCAGCAGCAGCAGCAGCAAGGCACAGATTAAGAACAGCAACAACAGCAGCAGTCCTGTGAAAAGCAGCAGCAGCAGCATCCCCAACAGTAGAATCAGAAGAGACCAGAGGCTCCAGGTCTTCTTAACAGCTCTCAAAATCAATTAGGTGTTAACTTTCAAATAACGGTATACAAACTACAGATGGCTTTACAGATGGCAGGTTTCATTGCACTTCAATGCATGCCACCATAGTAACAGCCAGCAATTGCACACACCATGTTCTCAGATGTACAGCAAGATGAAACAAGGGACCGGTGGCCATCTGTGGGCAGCCAAAAAGCTATGGCAACATGTGGCCACGGTTGGGATGGCACATGGATGTGCTGTGCTTCTCAACATGGATGCCATTCTGGCAGAAGTCAGCAGGTTGTGCATACGCAACCGCACCGTGCTTCACAGTATAACCAGGTGCAAAGCAGTGGCCTGCAAAATCCCAGCTTGCGGGCGGGCATGCAGAAAGTGACCACTTCAAGCACCAATAGCAAAGGCACAAGCCAGGTAAGCACCATCCATGCTCAGCATCAACTACGACGCTTATGTGCAATGTTATCATGCACGAGAAGTTCCAAAAAGTACTCATAATGTAACCAATTGTGCTCCTTACTGATGACATACTGTTTTGTGGCTGTCAACTATGGACTCACCTAGGTGTGCCCTTGCTGAGTGTAAGTTGGGCATCCTGTCCATCAAACTCCTTGCCATCATGCGTTGGCTCAATCACCTACACCGTTGCAGTACATTGCTTGGCATTTACTTGTAAAGCTACCTTGCAGCCATGTTCGAAAGTCAACATACCTGCCCAAAGGGCTCGAAGGCTTCAGGAGACAGGGGTACTGCCACTAGCTGCTTCACTGCAGGAGATGCTGCTACAGATGCTGATATTTTCACAGGGGCCCTACTTATGGTACATCTACCACTGCTATGCCACTGCTTTCGGCCATACCGTTGCACCTCTCCACCGTGGTGCTGCAAGCGGATCATGACATCGCCCGAGCAGCAGACGAAGATGTGTGTAAATCCTGGAAGGAAACCTGGAAGGAAAGACATCGACAAAAGTGGTGTATTTTGCAAACAGCGAATAAACCACTGCGAAAGGCCTAAGGACGTGCGGAAGCATCCCCTACGGCAGTGACGAATCGAGTGACAAATGTCCTGCCCGGTTAACAGCGGTACAGCGCATCTGCGACCAGTCAGGCTCTGGCTACGACTGCCTTGTTTCCTTATCTGGATCGATCTGGCTTGAGCCGGCAGTACTGCTTGGCAGCTCGCTCTATCTGCTGGCAGCCCTTGAAGCAGTAGCCCTTAACTTTGAACAGTCAGTGGCTCTGCTTTGAGGTGCATGGCGTAGCAGGACTCAATCCTGTGCCCATTAATGCAATGAAACTATGCAATTGCAATAGTGCTGTATTGTGCCAGTACTCTAGAGGGTGCAGATGGCATATTCATGCATATTCATTAGCAAAGGTGATATAAGCAGGCCTGCCGCTTCTCAGCTCACTGGACAATGCAACTCCAAAAGACACGTACACCGAATGCCATCCAGAAGAACGGAATTAACACAGTGGCCACACACACCTTGAAATTGATGGAAGTTTGACGGCTGCATTCTGCTCATGTTTGGGGGTCTGCCGTCTGGCATGTTCTGAATGGATCCCCTCTCTCCCGAATGGGTCAATACACCAACTGGACACACCAGACATGTATGCACAACAATTGTACATTCGGGAAGGCACATCTATGCATAACGATGATTTCACATCCACACCTTCCCTTTCCTCGTAGGAACACCACTTCCATGAGGCATATGTAAGGCATATGTCAGTTGCCATGGTGACAACACCATAACAGGTTTTAGTAGACTAATCAGTCACTATCAGCAAACAAAGAAAAACATCGTCCAGGTCTGCCCAAACACAGCTCGGTTGAAACACTACAGACCAAACACATGACACCACAGCTACTACTGCCCCCAGTCAGACTGGCACTGCAATTATTTCATAAGAGTGCACGGGTAGATAAGACTCTGCCCCGTTAACCAACTGTCACAGAGTCCAATGAGTACTTGCATGCATTATGGTAGGTGACCACTATCACTGAGGCAACATTGCACCTTCTTAGACAGAGCGAGCCCATGCGCACTGGCTTTCCCCCCCTAAACCCTTTTTTCCCACTAGTGACTGCCAAGATGGCCATTTGTAATTAACATCACATGCACAACCAATCAATCGTAACACAAAACCAGTTATGCCAAAAGGTCACTGGAGACTAGGCAGCACACGACCCCTCAGATTATGAATGAATTATGGATGAACTGGAGTCCACACCTGCCCTTCAAAGCTTGAAACTGAGTTCAATACTGTAAGCAACCGCAACATTCATGTTCTTGAGCGGATCACACTCATGCATTCTGCACCATCCAGAGCTATATAGCATAACAGCCCTGTCAACGTCTGTCATCCCCACATCTCAGACTTCCACATGTCTTGAGGCTATCTGTCTTAGCACAGCTGCGCAATGCATCCTCCCTATATTATTACTGCATGTGAATAAACACGTAAGATGTTAAGAATGTGCATATACATCACCAGAGGGTGTATCGGCAGGGTGAAAGTAGATAACAACTGCTCAACCTCAGTGTCAACTTTTTCTGACTTAGTGCTTATCATGCTAGAGCCGCGTGCTTAACCGCCTGCGCTGCTTGTTTTTCTCCACATAGCACTGCAGCCTAGCAGGTGCCAGATAGACCAAGAGCATACACATCATGGTTCAAAGACCCCTCATTTGCTTACTATACATCCTGCAATAGCATACTCCACTCTTTCCCAACGGCCCATTTGCTTGATACTAAGCTACAAATTAAGCACCCGGAGCTAGCAGCAGTACCAACAGGCACAATCACCCTAGCCCCCCCGCAGCCTTGCCCCTGCTGGACCAGCAGCTTTGACAACCACAGTAGCATCCCCACCAGGAGCACTAATCCCTGGGGACAAAGCCTGCAGTGACCTCACCAGTGCCCGGGTAGTATGGTAAGAACCCTTCCAAATGCCAGACGTTCTGATGCCATCCCCACGCATGGTCTCTTTGTTGAGATACTCGTGCAGAGCTCCTGTTTCGCTTTCGACAAAGCACTTGGAGACCAGCTCCCAGGTCACGGCTGCGCGCTGAACGTACTTGTCACCCACTTCAGTACCGGGGCCGCCGTAGCGCTTGTCGGCGTGCACGAGCGCATTGATAAGCTCCATCTGTGCCCACCAATTGAGTTCAGCTTGCCAAGTCTCGGTCCCAATAGTCCAGCTATCCTCTGTAGCATCACGGTGATCATGCGCAGAGCTCACTAGGATGTGGGGCAGCCATTTGTACCCCATGGTCACCTCCATCCGCCGCTCACACTCCTCCAGGATCTCCTTTGTGAACTTTTCAACGCTCTCATCGGAGGACTTAATGCCGAGCACATCATAGGCATCTTGAACCAGGAAGGTTGCTTCCGCATTGTGGCCTGGCAAGAAATGCAGCCATTCGTAAGGACGCCCATTGGTATTGGAGAGGCACTGAGGTTCTCCGCCGGCCGGCTTACTTGCATCATCGCGTTCGCGGAGCTCGGATCATCCTGGGGACAGCCTTCATCGATTTCACCGAGCTCGGTACGGGCGCTCCAGGGCGGTGGCGCTGCGCTTAATCAGCTCGGCGTCATTTGACTTTTTTGCCACAAGTGCGTGGTATGCAGTCAGCGCCTCAACCATGTGAATATGGGCGTTAACCGACCGGCGGCCCTTGTTGTGCCCGAGGACGTTCTGAGGCTTCGCAAGCTCAGTTCTGAAGTCGTCAATCTCGTAGCCTTCTGGGAAGACGCCCCCATCAGAGATTAAGCGCTTGTCACTGATGGACTCGAAAAGGGTAGTGGCAAGGGAGCCAACGGTATCATCGCGGGTGGCATGGTAGTAGGTGGAGAGAGCAAAGAGCACAAAGCATACCCCGTACATGTGAATCTGTGAATCTCAGTGAGTATTGCTGCTTTAAAAACCATAACGAAACCATAGTCGGTCTGACAATGCTACAAGCAACCCTCTACTGCAGCCATTTGAGTTTGGATGGCAGGTACTCGTGTGCAACCAGATACTGAATTTTTTAAGTTTAACAAATTACGGTACCAGTTACCAAATGGCCCTACCTGCCAAAGCCGGGCACCGGTGGGGGATGCCCAAATCCACAAGGAGCCAACTTTGGCTCCTATGGCATACTCAAAGTCCCGGCCCAAGGGCTCACACAATGGCTGCCACCAGCCCACCCCAGGCCCCTTGCTAGCCAATGTATGTCAGGCCAGCCCATTTCGACGTGCTGTGTGCTGACCAGTCGACCATGCCAACAGCAAGCCAAACAGTTCAGTATGCCTTGCTCAGGATACAAATCATCCGCCCCCAATCCTCAAGATATCCCAAGCTCCGCTTCCAGTCTCCCCCCAAACCCCCTAGTAGTCTGCCATGCAGTCCCAGACTCCTTTAAGTCTGCCCTGCAATTCTCTCAAATGTCTCAACCATACACAGTTCCTCTGCACTCCGTCTGTCACCCATTAGCGGCATCTAGTCAGACGACAGCCAAGGTGCATGGTTTACTTGCAAAGCCCCAGAAACACACAGCGTCTCAACATTCCCATTGACACCATTGCATTATAACCCTAAACTACAAAAGTCCACCTGGGACTGTCCGCATGGGGTCCTCTTTGAAGCAGCATCCAGGTTACTGTTAGATCTGAAGACTGGCCTGTGATGTGCTCTTTTACATTCTCATATAACTGGTTGGAGTCATGTGGCGGGTGCTGCACGGCCCGAAAGCTGTGCAGTGATCTTTCTCAGATATAATTCTCATTGGTAAGCTCACTACCCACTAGATCTAAGCCTGAGCCGCCTAAAGGGACTACCAGAACCATAAGCATAGCCAAAACTTACAGCTTGCACCATGAACCAACGACAATAGCCAAAGCCAACCCTTACATGGTCCCAGAACATACGGTTCTTTGATCCATTCCGGGGTGACACTGGGTGACACCCCTATCGTCCTGGCACCCAGGATGAAGAGTCTGCTGCCACCCTGTGCCACTCCGGCCTAACCCTCAACCAAGAACCTGCCTGCAATCAACCAAATAATCGCCCTGTGAGCTCTCAGATGTGCACCATTCGGTGCAGATCTGAGAGCTTTAGTTCCATGAATGCATACAATGCACTCAGGAGGAATGCTTACATACAGAGACATAACAACGGTCTCCTTCCACTTACATCCACATATGACCGCTTCACAAGGCTAGCCATGTACACTAGTTGATGGGAGTAAGAGGAGTCACCTGCATATCCAGGCCTATTAAGCCACACCATTATGACGAGCGACACAGCATCCGTCAATGGGAGTTTTCACACGACAACAACAACCGGCTCTTTGGCCAGGAATGGATTAGCCTCAAACACCTATGCAGTGTTGTTGTAGCAAAGAGTCAGAAGATTGTAGGTGGCAGACCTTGCTGCTAACCAATGCTAGAACATCGGGCGAGGCAGGGCAGGAACCAAATGTGGATGGATCCATGCTGACCAACCTGACCTTGATGTGACAGCATGGACTCCGGACCTCCCCTTACCAGGCTGGACTGCCCAGTGAGAACACTAGATGCTACAGGTTTCATACTAGTACAGGGCCACCATGTTGTTCCATCGTACCTTGACGAACCTCAACTGGGTGGTTGTTACAGGTAAAGCATGTCTGCATTATGTCCTGCTCACACACACTCCAGGAATGATCCAGTGTCAGTGATGATCCTAGCTCAGCCTTTTCTGAAGCACAATAGGACCTTCAGAAGATGCAGAGCTAGACTCGCACTCACTTTGGATTTTGGGGGCAAGAGCTACATGCAGCCAACCCTGCTTTCCAATGGGGTCACTACCTCCTGCATATGAAGCCAATGACCTGCACCCATTGGAGAAACTGGTCAAGGCAGCCATGCACCACACATCCTTATGCATTTACCAGACAATGCCAGGATGGCCCTTTCCCACACTGACACGCCAGACCTAAGCATTCAAACCATCGGACACTGGACAAAGTGGGCGACCCCTGAATTTTAAATCTAGAACAGATGAAGAACAATGTCATGCGACTCAGCTATGTCTGGTACGCTGGCAAACCCCATTCCTCTGGCCGGAAGTGTTCTAAACTCTTCACGACCTGTGAAGCAGATGTACAGAGAGCCGGGTCTAATTGAGGGTCTGGAACCATCACCACGGGCATGCTGGCTGCTACAGCTGCTTCAACCCCCGTAGGTGCATCTTCAAACACTAAGGCAGCAGCAGGAGATGCGGGTGGTTGACTAAACCGCGATGCAGCCACCTGAAAGATATCTGGATTGGGTTTACCACGGGTGACCTCGTCGCCGGTGACGATGTGGTTGAAGAGTGCGAAAAAGTCCTTGTGGTTTCCGGTTTTGACATCGAAGTGGCGGCTATGGGAGGAGGTAGCAACTGCTATAGGGACTTTGTTGGCATGGAGGTGACGCACCAGCTTCTCTGCTCCTGCAGAAGCAAACATAAGTACCATGAGTGGAAAACATCTGTGAGCCATACCAAAAGGATACATAAGAGCCATAAGAGTATGCCTAACAAGATAACGTCTAAGAGAAGTCCAAAAGCACATGGACAAAAGAAAGAAATGCATGCATCCAGGTGTAGGCTACCAGGTGTAGGCTTGGCATGTGGTACAAGTGTTCGGTGCAACAATCTGGCGGAACATTGTGCCACATGCTTAACCAGCTGTGGATGCTGGTTACGGATGAAAATCCATTTCAACACGTGCCATGGCTTGCTCTCTTACCATGGTAGATGAAAAAAGGGCAGACAGCCTTGCATGCAAGCACGCAAACCATGCGTGACACGAAGGCCACAAGACTAAATCACGGCCATACTAGGCTGCTGAGCTGGGATTGTGTTGTTTGCTTCCTTTCACGCACCAGGCATCAGCTCTGACGTCGGGAACAGTTTGTCAAGTATCTCTTCCCGCTGCTTTAAGAATTGTTCTGCAGTCAGTTGCCCATGTAGATCGGTTTCATTTATAAGCACTTGCGCCGCCTCCAAGGCCTTCTTGCCCATCATTTTCGCCTTGAGATCCCAACTAAACTGACGGCCGTGCTTCTCCAATATGGTCTGTTGCGCCACGCTGTAGAACTTCTCAGTGTCCAGTAAGAGGCCGTCCATATCGAAGATGACATGAGTAACGCCTGAAGCGGTAGGAAGAGACCCCATAATCTTTCTTGGCCTAGCTGCCAGGCCCTTGGAGCTGCCGGGGTGCTTATATGAAATTAGTTCCCTTGCAATCATACCTAAAGTGGTGCGGCTGGTTTACGGGATTGTATGTGAAGGGCTGGGGTGCTCTGAGTTCATGCATGCGGCCTCCTAGATGTCATCATGCGCATCGTCGTCACTTGCGGCGGTACATGCCGCACTAGCTGTGCGGTACCGCCTTCTTCCGGCAAGCAGGAGTAAACTCGGGCCCCCAGAGGTATGCCAGTCTGTTCAGTAGCGCCTAATTTACTACAATATGTTGGCAGTGTTTTTGAGGCGTCTTGGCGGGGCCGATGCCGCAAAGATGGGCAACCACTATACTTTGTCTCTTTATCCTCTCCTCATCTTGGATGCCTCTCATGGGTCTACTATGAGTCATTGAAAATCCAGCTGTCAGCGATGGATCCTCGACCCTTGCTTGTTGCCACACTGGTCCCAAGGACATCCGCAGCAAGTCATGCCTCTGCCGTCCACCTCCCCCCTGATATCATGCATCACTGCAACCTGGATACAGAAGAACTAATACTGGTGCACATAATGATTGTATGCCTTCTTCCGAACAACCCATATGTCAGGCAGTGTGTATGCTCTATGCACTCCAGGTTCCTGTGTGCCTGATTGCAGATGCCTCCCTCAACAGGGCCATGCAGCCCAACTCAATGTGTGTGGCTTATGATCGTCTTGCCTTTATGTGTTACAGGTGGCGGTAGCCATGGCGACCCACAGCACTGATGCCTCGTCCTCTTTCTCCACCTCCCAAAGCTCGCCCCATACCCCAGCTCGCCACCGCAGCACTAGCAGCTCCCCAACCCCAACAACACCGAGTGCCAATAAACCCGATCTTAAAGCCCTCCATCCTTCCGACATCTGGCAGCAAGCCTGTAGCAGCTACAGCTGTCAACCCCCAGGGAGCAGTACAAAAGCTACAGCTACTCATCCCACTGCAGCTACATCCGCAACTTCCACTACCACTAGCAGTGGCAGCAACAGCAGCAGTGGCAACTGCAGTAGCAGCAAAGCTGGCAGTTGGGGTTTAGGGCAGCACTGGGCAGCAGCAGTGGTATGGCCATGTGCAAAATTGTCAAAAGGAACAGCTGCTGCTTCAGAGGGGGTGCTGGAGAGCCTGGGTCAACCAACATTAGGAGCACAGCTACTACTGGCGAAGCTACCTTCTATAGGAGCAGCAGCAGGACCACAAGGTGAGCTAAGCTTGCATGCACAGCATGATTGCATGCCTGTTTATCCGCCAGATGTTAAGCTCGGGCCACGTATGCCTATGCTGTACCCAGTAGGAGGGGTGTCATTGAGGCAGCAACGGCAGCTGTAGGACCAGGTTTTCTGCCAAGCTAGTTATTTGGAGGAGGTCTGCGGTACAGATCAGTAGGAGCAACAACAGGGTCGCAGCAGCAGCAGCAGGTGAAGCAGTAGTAGGAGTTCCTGGGTAGTCTCAACTGCAACTGCAACCAGTCAAAGTGCTGGGTTGTGATGCCAGAGGGGGTATGCAAATGTTACACATCTGCAAAGGCAAAGCAGCAGCAACAGCGATTTGCTAAGCAGCGCAGGGGCAAGGGCACCTTATACAGGCATGGAGAGTTGCACCAGCCATGTGATGAGCGTGAAGAGTAGCAGCAGCAGGGGCAAACCGCACAACAGTATTTTCACATTGCCTTGCTTAAAGCATCTGCTTCTATAGCAGTATGCCCTAGAATTCAGGCTACAATCTGGCCACAGGTGAATGTCAATGTTTACAGGCGCACTTATCTTGGACTGTCCGGTCACTGCAGGACATCACACATGTCATCTAGCACATGCTGCATATGCATTGTATGCTGCACTATGGCACATTTTGCTATGGCATATCACGAAATGTAAAAGTCATCCAGCACATGCTGCATATGCATGGGCCATTTTAAGGTCTTTGGAGGATTCAGCATTCAGCATCAGTTGCTAGTTGGCCTGGTAGTTGACACTTGTGTTTCGCCATAATCTGTTGAGAGGCGCTTGGCTACTTGGAGGTGTCACTAGCAGCTAATATCCCTACCGCGCTGTTGAAACCATCTAATTTTGATATGCTACGCCTTCTGCTCCTGTCTGTGGACGCTGCAGGTCAACTTACACAATCCGCTGCAACCCTTACACTGCGGCTCTGCAGGCATAGCACATCAGAAGGCTTGGCAGTAGCACCAGTGACACCCGGTGACAACAGCACCACACTATCAGGAGCACCTGCGTCGCCTGCTAGAGCTGCTACTCCTACTGCTACAGCTGTTACTCCTACACGACCTGGCAGTAGCAGCAGCAGCAAAGGGAAATCTGCCAAGCAGTCCAGTGCAAGCAGAAACAGCCGCAGCAGTAGCAGCAGTAGTGCCAGTAGGGTGGCCGGAGGTGTCACTCAGGCATATGGTGGGCAGGCAGCAGGAGCAGCTGTATCAGATTGGCAGCTGCGGCTGTTGAGCAGTGGCGTTGACTGGTCAAACTCTGCACATGTGCAACTCTTGGAGAGGCTGGCTGTAGTGCACCTACAAGGCAGGCTGTTGTTCCAAGGTGAGCGCTGTGGCCTCAGTCCCCTTTTCAAACAGAGGGATGTGGGCATGTTTTGGGAAGACGTGGGAAGGCAGAGGGAGGAAATTTGCCCAGGTTTTCCTTGGGGATGGTGCATTGGAAGGTGGAGCTATTGGGGTGCTGCATCATGTTTCTGGGCACGTGGAGATCTGTCATTTGTGGTCCGTGTATATCACCTCCGTGGTGAGAACAGCTTGACTTGGCTCACAGCACTTATGCCTCATGGCATTATCTTCTTTCAGGTAGTGGTGGTGGCATCTTTTCAAATGCCTGCAGAAGTGTTTTAGTGTTGCTTGCTGGTTCGGTCTACACGGTACGTAATGCTGTCTGTGGCACTGGCTTGCCACCTCACACTGCTGTTATGACTGACTCTGGGTCTATGTAAATGGGACCCGGCGGCCAGAACCCCAATAACTCTAATCTCCTGGCATAGTTCCTAAACATATGTACACAATTTAGACTGCCAACCCAGTCTTGATCACTTCTTTAGAGTTTTTTTGGACATTGAAGCTACCTGCTTTGCCATTTCCTGTCTCTTCTGCATAGGTCAGGTGGTGCTGTTGCCTGTGCTGGGTCAACGCCTCATCTGCTGCCTAGAAGCCGGTCAAACTGCTGCTACAGCTACCAAAGCTAATGAGGCCAATCCTAACACACTCTGGAGGGTCATTGCAGACACTCGGGTGACACTAGGGCCGCCAAGTGACACCCAGAGTAGTGACATGGGATCAGCAGAGAGTGCTGTGGAAGGCAATAGCAAGGGGGATGTAGCAAGGCTGGTGGCTGTTGCACGAGAGGCAGCAGAAAGGGAGGTGGAGGGCAGCAGTCAAGAAGCAGCTATGGATGCGGCTGAAAGGGCGGTTAGGACAGGTAAGTGGGTTTGCTGGCAGTGAGACAAGCAGGTAATGGGCTGGAAGACTGCAAGACATGGCCTCTGAAAGTATTTTTATGATATGCTCTGGCTGCAAGGGTTTGGCAAAGCAGGGATCAGTCAAAGGGGGCAACAAACTGTTTGCGCTGCTGTTGCAAGGCAGGTGATCCACAACGGCTTTGTGGGAAGCCCAAAATCTCTCACATGATGAAAGGTTGTGCCAATTGCTGGCTAAATGCTTTAGGCTGGGCTGTTGATGCTCCTTGCTCTGCATGTGCACCTCGGGCACCGTTGCGTCTACCTTTTATCTGGTTAGTTGGCTGCTTACTATGCAGTGCAGACATGTGGACACAATCCCAAAGCAGTCAATCGGCCTGGACTTATAGTTATCACATATCATCATATGCCATAGCAAAAAGTGGCATAGGCCCGGCACCTCGAGCTGTTACCTATACATCGCGGTGGGAACAGGTTAGCCGGCATGGATTTATCCCATTAGGCACTTACCTGGTCGGTGTGAACGGTATCACATTCACATCTGGAGTGGCTGCATCTACTGAGCTATTTGCCATACATACCATGCTGTACATGCTGACAGTCTTTTCCCATGAACGCTGGGCCTTGCCCTAGTTTTCTGCACTGCCCGTTGCCGCCCCCGCTCTCGTCAGTTTTGTGCCAACTTTTTTTGCCCCTATTCTCCTTGCCTGCACCCCTGCGTTTTGCCTGCGTGAGGCGGCGATGCTATGCGCCAACGCGATGGCATGATGTTTAAAGAGTTTACTTCCTGATCCCTCTTTTTGTGGGCGCATTTTGCTTGGCGCAGGTCATGCTGCAGGCAGCGGTGCTCGCTACAGCCAGCTGGGAGGCATCAAGCGCTACAGCCAAGCACTACATCAACTCATTGTACTGCCACTCACAGCACCACACTTGTTTGAAAGGTAGGCCCCAAATCGGCAAACCTGGGTGTCTGTTTGTGTTACTGGACTGCACTTCCATTTTTGGGCAAGTAGGGGACATACTTGGATGCAAACAGACTTTAAGTGGGACTACAACTGTCCAAGCACGCCATGCCATTTTTTAACGTTGGCAGTGCTGTTTAGTCGCACGCAGAAAAGTGGCAATGAATGGAACAAAGCAGTATAGAAAATGCCAATCATAGTAGGTGTGCTGGCAGTCAAGCTTGATGCTTTGCCAATGCAGTGTGCACTATAGGTTCTGCAGATGATCAGCAGAAAGAGTGTCAGCCCAATCTTATGTATCATATTTATGTTTCTTGATATGCCATAGCAGTAAAGTGCCATAGGCCCACTCCTCAATGTTGTGGTTTGATGTCTATTGTCCAGGTATGGCATCCGAGTGCCACGTGGGGTTTTGTTGCAGGGTCCACCTGGTAGTGGCAAAACCCTGCTGGCCAGAGCAGCAGCAGCAGAAGCAGGCGCACACCTCTTGGTCATCAATGGCCCTGATATTATGTCTGAATATTATGGTGAGTGCCATCCACTACTGGCCATCTGAGAGAGGGACCAGGCATTACAGCCATATAGTAGCACAGTATCATTTCCACTGTTGAATGTAAAGAAGTACCCACTGGCCCGGCTAACCGGTACTGCCAGCAGCTCGCGTGATATATACAAGGCCTGGCATCACAGAGTGCAGGTTGGTCAGTGTCCTATTGGGATCATGCAGGCCATTTAAGAGTCTGTGTGCCAAAGTTGCCTTTCTAGTGACCATATGGCACTTTTGCCATGACATCATACAATGAGTACTGTAATAGGAATGCTGTATTGAGTATTCTTATGGCAAGAAGCTAGAAGTAAACTCACAGTGAGGATCGAGGCAGCAATGGTTTTAGCAGATCAAGTCCTGAGGAGTAGTGTGGAGGATTGCCCTTTATGGTACCTAACACCTCACTATGCTGAGGGATGTAAAGTGGAGGCAGAGATGCAAAGGACATGGCTACAGGGACAATGCACTTCAGCAAGGATGCCCTGAGGCTCAGTTGGCAGCGCCATTCATGGGGGGGGTACTTACTTTTTATTATGTTATCCTTGCGCTCCGCAGGTGAGAGTGAGGCAGGAGTGAGAGGAGTGTTTGCAGCAGCAAGGGCCCTGGCACCTGCAGTGGTGAGTCACTGTCCTTACAATGTATGAGTGGTTTCCTATAGCAATATGCCAGAGCCAAAGTGCCGGAGGTCCCCCAGCTCAGTATGTGTTCCATGTATAGAACCCACAAAGGCTAGCTGCCCATGTGCCATTTAGCCATGTAGTTCTCAAGATACCTGGTTCTTGGGCTTACGGCTGCAGAGAAATCATGGTGGAAAATGCGAATGACAGAATTTTTGACTGCCTACTGCCGACGAATCGAGTAAGGAGTAACTGATCAGCTGTCCTGTACCAACCGGATGGTGCTCATCAAGCAAATCGTAAGGGTTCTTCTGTTGCTTTCAGGGTTGTCCTTGCTTTCTCTCCATACCTTCTTTGTTGTCTTCCCTTGATGTGTTTCTCTTTCTGCTTGCCAGCATGATGGTCGGCTAGTGAAGTCCTGTGTTTCCCCTCCCTCTCTATCAGATCTTCTTAGATGAGATTGACGCCATAGTCCCCAGCAGAGGCCATGGCACCTTCCCTCTGGCTTTCTGCACCCCTTTTCTTGCTTTTGCCTGCCAAGCATAGGACGGTTTTGTACATTCTTTTTTTCTTCTTCTTTCAGATTTTCTTAGATGAGATTGACGCCATAGTCCCGAGCAGAGGCCAAGCCAGTGGCAAGGGGGGCGGCAGTGGCCACCTGGCAGCAGCGGGAGGTGGAGGGGCAGCAGCAGGTGACGCAGCTGCTCGATTACTTACCCAACTCCTCGTCTGCATGGATGGCATCTCATCCACAGTTACCAATGCAGCAGGGTCTGGTGAAAGCAGCAGCAGCAGTAGCACTGGTGTCACCGGTAGTGGCAGTAGCAGCGGTGGGAAGGGTGGGGGGACCAGTGGCAGTAGCAGGGGCGATGGGGTGGTGGTTGTAGCAGCTACCAACCGTCCATCTGCCATAGATGCGGCGTTGCGGCGGCCAGGGAGGTTTGAAAGAGAGCTGGAGATTGGGGTACCGTCACCAGAGGAAAGACAAGAGATCATTGCGCATAGGTGAGCATCCAATACCGTCGTAACACGACGCAGCAGAGTGTTGATGCTTAGGGTTTGTTGTAAAATGTTGCTCAGGAGGCGATCAGGGGTTGAGGAGGTGTTCCACCCTTTAGTGTGAGACTACAGCCTCACCCCCTGCATGCCCAGTGTGCATCGTGCATCAGTACGAATGTAATGGTCTTGTACATTGTTGGCGTTAGTACAGTTCCTGAACCTCTTGGAGGTGCAGGAGGTTGTGATGAGGTGCTTCTAGGATTGGTGTATTAAGATCCCAGACTGATTTAGTCGTACTTAGGAATAATGGTTCATGACCAGCAAGCCTGAGTACAGTCTACCCTCTGCCGTCCTGCCTGTACCCTCATTGGAGTGGGGTAGGGTGGCGGGGGTTGAGAAGGAACCATCAGACAGACACTAGCCATTGGGAAAGGTTCCTCCTGCTATTGCACTGATTGGAAGTATGTTCTTGAGAGAAAACCCTACGTTCAAAATAGGTCTCCTGTTTTGTAACAGCTTGTGCCAGGGAGGAGTGGGGGAGCAGTGTTGAGAAGTGGTGCTGTGGCGCTTTTGCCACGGCAGATCGATGTCAATCCAAGATAGGCTGAGGTTGTGGTTTTGTTGCTGTGTTGTTGCAGGTTGTCGAGCATGGCTCATTCTCTGACAGAAGAGCAGCTGAAGCAGCTATCAGCAGCAGCCCATGGCTTTGTAGCAGCAGACCTTATGGCACTGTGTAATGAGGCAGCCTTCTGTGCACTACGGCATTACGTTTATCAGCAGCCCCACCAGCCGCAGCAGCAGCAACAACAGGAGGGCCAGGAACAGCAGCAGCAGCAAACTGTTGAGCAGCAGCAGCAGCAACAACAGGAGGGCCAGGAACAGCAGCAGCAGCAGCAAACTGTTGAGCAGCCGCAGCAGCAGCAACAACAGGAGGGCCAGGAACAGCAGCAGCAGCAAACTGTTGAGCAGCAGCAGCAGCAGCAGCAGCAACAACAGGAGGGCCAGGAACAGCAGCAGCAGCAAACTGTTGAGCAGCAGCAGCAACAGCAGGAGGGCCAGGAACAGCAGCAGCAGCATGGTGTTGATGCACAGCATCAACCACAGCAAGAGCAGCAGCAGGAGAGTCAACAGAAGGCTGGTTTGCGTGTAACATATGAGGATTTCCTTACAGCTCGTCACCTGGTGTCACCCAGTGCATTACGAGATGTTGCAGTAGAAGCACCCCAGGTAGGGCATGGGCTTAGGGGTTTGCTACGCTGGGCTTAGAAAGGAGTTCCATGACTACGATGTGAACATACATGGTACCTCTGTAGTGCCTACAACAACCCGTGTTCTGTCACACCTCGGTGCTTTTTATGCTGGCTTGAGGTGCGGGACCTATGGCACTTTTTGCTATGGCATAGCATGAAGTGTAACATCTGTGTAGTCCAGCCATGGGTGAAGCTGTAGCACTGGGCGTCGGGCTTTTGCAGGCCAACGAGTTTAAACCCTTTCCCCCTGTTCTTTATTGTGTCCCTCTTCAATGTAGGTCCGTTGGGAGGATGTGGGAGGTTTAGCAGGAGTAAAACAGCGCCTTAAAGAAGCAGTGGAATGGCCACAGAAACACCCTGAAGCCCTCGCACGCCTTGGTGCTACAGCCCCAAAAGGCATCTTGCTGTACGGGCCCCCCGGCTGTAGCAAAACTCTCCTTGCAAGAGCTGTAGCAGCATCAACAGGGCTGAATTTCCTGTCGGTGAAAGGGGGTGAGCTCTTCAGCAAGTTTGTTGGAGAAAGCGAACGAGCAGTAGCAGCTCTGTTTGCACGTGCGAGAGCTGCAGTACCTTGTGTTGTGTTTTTTGATGAGATAGATGGCTTGGTGGGTAGTCGGGGGGACACTGGAAGTCAAGGAGTTGGTGAGAGGGTGCTTGCTCAGCTTCTAATGGAGATGGATGGGCTGCAGCCGAGGCTAGGGGTGGTAGTGCTTGCAGCAACAAATCGGCCAGATAAAGTGGACCTTGCATTGTTGAGGCCTGGGAGGTTTGATCGGTTGCTGTTTGTTCCACCACCAGATGTGTCTGCTAGAGAGGAGATCTTGAAGGTGCATCTGAAGAAGACTCCCCTTGCACAGGATGTGGGGCTAGGGGACTTGGCAGCTAAGACAGAGGGGTATACAGGGGCGGATTTGTCAGCGCTTGTAAGGGAGGCAGGTTTGGCTGCTATAGTGGAGGATCTGCAGGCTGATTGGGTGGCTGCGAGGCACTTTGAGGAGGCGTTGGGATGTATGAAGCCCAGCATTGGCCCAGAGGAGGACGTTTTGGAGATGTATAAGATGTTTCAGCGTCAAGGGCGGTTGGAAAGCCTCTGACTTTGGGTAGGCTTTCTTTGGTACGAATGGTGTGCGTGGTCTCTCACAGCCTTCCAATTATGTGTAGAGAAGTTGGACTGTCTCATGTCCTCGCTGACAGAGTAGACAGGGAATGGATTGGGTGGCTGCAGCATGGAGCAAGTCCCCATGGCAGCAGTACCGTCGTCTGGCTGCAAGTGACATATGTACCGCAGCGGGTGACCGGGGGATAGCGAGACTTTGCAAGAGCTCTCCTTCATGTGTGGCCAGGTGCAGAAGGGAGTCGGGTTGATCCAGTCGCATGGTTGTAAATGGTTCATGCTCGGCCTGTATGAGTGTTGGGGCTGAGCCATTGGGGATGGCAGTTACGAGAGGAGGAACGGCGGTTGTGTTCGCACAGGTTAGCTGAGTTGAACATGTGCATGGGACCATGTCGTAGCTGACTGATGAACGGTTGCGCAACCTTGGCCGTGCGGATCTATGGTAGGACTGCCGTATCATGTCCGCCCCCTTTTGGTCCTTGGAATAAGGTTGCGAAATCTGTTGGATACTAATGCTCTTATCTGCCTCGCCACAGTCGTACCAATACAACTTCCCCGGGCAGCTGCTTGCGCGTGTCGTGCTCAACCGGTTCCATGCCGCCAGGAAGCGCATATTCCCGAAGCGGGCTCAGGGCAAAGGTAATCACCGTTATGCCTCCACTGCAGTCAGCAATGCACTCTATCCATACACCTCTGCCGTCATCTCTTCCCAAGGGGCCTCCTGCAAGGCGCATTCATTGGCTGAGAGCCTAAGCTCATGCTAGGTGCTGGGCCTGTCCCCTGTTGCAGGACGATTTGCTCCTGCTAAGCGATGGCTGATGGATTGGGAAGGCGTGCTTCTCGGAGGCTTTTTTCTCAGCGGCTTGCTGGGCATGGGCCTTAAGGTTTATCTTCAAGAAAGGGCTGATGACATGGCAAGGTGAGATCTTTTCAAATTGCGCTAGAACAAGTGCACTGGTAGTAAGGTTCCAGCAATCACGATGATTGTATTGCACCTAAAGCCTCTCCAGGATGTATACGTCCGTGCTTATCTGAAGCAGGAGCAGCAGAGCATCAGCAATAGCAGCAGGTGCAATGGACAGTTCCACCCTGGCCAAGATGCTACTACATAATGCAAAGCAAGCTCTGTCTCCAAAATGTTAGTTTCATCGATCTTTTGCCATCGATTACACACGTCTGATAGGACCAGCAAAGTATAATAGCTCTGCACGGTTATCGGCGGGCTGTCTTATAAAACGACCCAAAAGTGCCCACAGGCCTCCCAATAGAACAGATGTACATGGATGCCTTTTGATTAGTTGTTGTAATTGACGTTTACATTTTGGCAAATATCAAGCATGCTCTTGAATTTGTTGTTTAATGCAGGCGCTTGGAGAGACGGAGGTTCTATCAGGAGTCCTGCAAGATCGCTGGTTATCAACTTGCCTATGTACAGGTGAGAAAGGTGCCTCTTTGATGTCTGATAGTCTCCGTTCTTGTTGTCTTGGCTCTCCATCTTCGTTTCTTTCAACACACACTAGCAAACTGGTTGGAGCCATGTGGCGGGTGCTGCACGATCCGAGAGCTGTGCAGTGATCTACCTCATATATGCAGGTGCAGAAGGTGCTGTTAGTGGTCGATGAATGCTGCTGTATGGTTTGCTGGCTTGCAGTAGCACTTTACACAAGGCATGAGCATGTCATTGAATATATATGGCATGGATAGCAGTATGCTTGAACCAGCAATCGGATCACGGCCAACACAGCTACCTTGGACATGTGCTATGCGGATCGAGTGCAGGGCATGTTATGCGCAGGGCTCTGGTTGGTGAGCACTAGGCGCTTTTGGCGTGCCACTCAATCATCCTTTATCTGCACTCTCATGTGCTGCCTTCTTTGTCCTTGACTGCTGCAGCACTCCTTGGACTTTTGGGAAGATCTGTTAGAGCGGTCCATAGCAAGGAAAGCAGCTGCTCAACGGGCAACTCAGCTGCATGGAGCTCACATCATGCATCTTCATCAAAAGGTATGGAGGTGGCAACAGCGACTGCCTGCAGTGGCTAGTAGTGCCAAGCCTGCTGGAGCAGCTGGGTCGCCCATGGCGACTTCCACGCCCGCAAAGCATCAGGAAGGAGAAGCAGCAGCAGCAGTCACAGCAGCTAGCGTGCCGGCACCTGGAACAGCAAGAGGAACAGCAGCAGCGATTGCATCAATACCACTGCAAGCAGCAAGCACAGCAGCTGCTATGGCACCCCTGTGCAGAGAAGCCATCTCATCTCCTTCTCCCCCGTCCACAGGAACCGTCTTGCAATTAGCAGCAACAGCAGTAGCAGAACCAGCAGCAGCACCATTAGCAGATGCAAGCTCAACAAGGGCAGGAGCAGTGGCAGCAGGAGCAGCAAGAACAGGCTTAGAGAGCTGTGTGCTCCTGCAAGCCTCACGACCTTCATCCCATGCTTCCTCCGCACAACCAGCAGCAGCAGCAGGCAGCATGGACACAGCCATCACAGGAACTTCTTCTTCTTCAGCAGGAGCGGCAGCAGCAGCAACAGAAGAAGACTGCTTGCTAGCTCCAGATGCTTCTGCTGCTGCTCCTGGGGCCCCGTTGCGCTTGCATGATGCTGCAAGTCCATCAGCCAGTAATAAGGCGGGCCCTCTGCCTGCGTTCATAGCACAAGCACTGTCAGCAATAGTTCCAGCACTGCTCACAGAAAGTGCTGCAGAGCCTTCTAGGGCCACAGCACCAGCAGCAATAGGGGATAGAGTCACGCAGCAGGGGAAGGATGTACTGGCGTCTCAGTTAGGCCTTGCAGCTACGAGAGCATCTGCGGAGTTTGCAGAGGAAGGGAGGAGAGCTGAGGATGCTTTTTGTACTTATGTAGATGATGATGGCACGTCGGAGGAGCTCTTCATTGCTGAACATAGCAATGACAGCACGTCCCCCAGCACCACCACCAGCACCAGCAGCAGCGACAACAGGAGCAGCAGTAGTGGCAGCAGCCGCTTTGAGCCTTGTGCATCAGAAACCAGCAGCAGCACCACCAGCAGTCGCAGCAGCAGCAGTAGTTACAACCCTTGGCACTGGTTCTGCCATAGCAAGCTTCAGCAAGCTCAGGAGCGGCTTTTAGAGGCCCAACAGCTTCATGCAGCAGCTGAGGAGGGCTTGGTGTTATGGAGCCAAGCAGAAAGTGTGGGACACCAGCAGGTGCGAGCGGTGCTACCAGAGGCTACAAAGCCCCAGTGAATCCTCTAGGGTTGTGTTCCCTTTGCTTGTATACATCAAATGTGCAGGGCCTATGGCACTCTCTGCTATGGTATATCAGGAATTTTAACAACAATACACATCAGATCAGGAGAGAAAGTGCTTTGTATCAGTGGCATGAGGTTAGTAATGGGATGGCAGATGCTGGAAGTCCTTAGCCAAGCCTGGAGCCTGTGCTTTGCATGTGGGTGGCTTAGATGCAGCATGCAAGATGAGGGTTGGCATGCCAAGCCATAGCATTTCTGGGAAGCTCAGTTTGAGTCCTGCAGATACCGTATGTACTTGCTGGGGGTGCAGGAAGTTGCGAAGGCTTGTCTGCTGTGCTTTCCAGGATGCTCCTTTTCCATGTTTTTTTCCGGCAGCTTTCATAGCCTTCATTTGCTGCACAATGCCAAGGTGTTTGTCCTGCAGACTGGGGTTTTCTCCTCAATCCTGCCTCTTCGCATGCAGGTCTAGCATCCTGGGGTAAAATGTTTTGCTGCATGATGGATGAAGTTTGCATGCATTTTGCCTGCAAGCATGGTTGCAGTTGCTTCCTGTGGCCAATTGGAATGCCTTTACTGCTTGGAAGTTGTGCTTGTTTCTGTGCATGCATGGTCATCCTCAGGCCCCTCATGGCTGCAGATGCCAGCAACTTGCTGCATGCACCTGGTTAACTGCCAAGCTGCTGAGTCTGCCCATGCTGCACACAACCTGTCAGCAGACAGCACCACTTGCGGCAACTGAAAGCACATGCACTCTGTGGTTCTTGGTCCTCTTGTCACTGAGTACATGCTCTGCAACAGATGTGCAAGCAGCTTACTGATTGGGACACTGGCAAAGGCTACACAAGTCCAGGAAGCTGTGAGGACCTCCATTGCATTTTGCAAGCATTTGCACTTGCACTTGCAGCTTGCGGCTCTCAGGAAGGCTTTTACTCCTTGACAGGGACCCTGAACATGTTTTCTCCTGTACTGAACACTTGTAGCACTGCAGGAGGAGTGAAGCTGCTTCATTGCAGCAGAGCTAAGGCTGCAAACACTACGTTCACACTACTGTATCATTATGAGAAGTGAGGCCAGCATGCTGCCATGTTTAGAGAATGTGCAGAGCATGCTAATCAATGCCTGACTGTGCATTACGTATGTACAGGTTATGCAGCATGAAAAGAGCACGATGCCAATTTTGATGGAATCTGTAATGTCTTGCAGGTCCAGAGGCTGCATGGGCAAAAAGCAGTTCACCTCAGCATTTTGTCCAGCCATGACCAAGAGTACAACACTTGGAATGGGCTGGCTGAGATGAACCGGGACGTCATGGTGCAGCTTGACTTTGCACCCAAGTGGGCGGGATATGAAGTACCAGGAGCTGTTGAGGCTGCAGATGAGGCAACCATGTCACACATGAACAGCAGCACAGAAGACCACACGAGCACCCACAGCACACTGAGCAGTGATGGAGAAGGCAAGGACAAGATTGAAGGTGTGGATGCATGTCAAAGGCAGAGCAAGGATGATGCTGGAGGGGGCAAAGGCCGTTTTGACGAAGGGCAAGGCCGGAAGAATGGCATTGAAACAGACTTGGGAGGCAGCTTGCCCAGTAGCAGTGAGTCTGCTGTTCATGGAGACCAGAACATTACACGTAATAGGTTGCAGTGGCACATGTGGGTTCTGCTGTCCAGGCCGACATGGATCTCTGCAGAACTTGAGGACAAGGACACAGATGCCCTGATCGAGCAGCTTATAGAGCAATTGGGACAGTGGGCGGCTGATGCACACTTATTGGAGGTGTAGTTTTGTCTGACGAGTTGCTTGCTAGGCTGGTGCTAATGGTTGTCTTGGTCTGGGGTGCTCCATGCATACATGTGCAGTGCCGGATCTGAACTGCCTGATGTGCCAATACCTGAGGCCCCAATCACTCATGTTTGATATGCATGCCATTCATGAATGGGAAGTAAATGCGAAGTTCATTTTCTGTCCAGGCTCCTAGCAGCACTATTGCTGCTGTGCCTGCAGGTGGACCTGCAACGTGACCTTACTGGTTACTTTGATCTCTATCTTTGTTCGCTGGTTGCGGTTGGGACCATCTACGGATGGATGCACGGGACTGGGACTAGGTGCGTGGGCTGGGCTACCATGCCAATGTCCTACCATGCAATTTGTGCCAAGGCCGTTCTTGGCGGCCTCAGTTATGCGATGGCTCTAACACGCTTGGATTGCGCTATTTTGCGCAGATTCCCGTCTGTATGTATCCACGACTGGTCGGGAAACTTGCATGATCGGACTGCGGGCTCCGCCGTGTTTGATCCTTAGCCATGTCCTGCAACTCTGCAGATCTCTGGTATCGACGAGAATTCCCCTAGATCCGATTGTTCTCTGACCCTCTTAGATGTAATAAGTGCTCTGTCGAGCCACCATACGGAATGCCAAGTCATGGACCCACTCTTTTGAACGGTTACTCACCGGTGGCTGTAGCCTGCTGAAAAATCTGCCGGACCTTAACAAAAAAGGCCTTCAGCTCGCGTGTTTTGACCCTTAGAAAGGCATACAACAGGCTGTGCAGGATCCGTATCACATGTAAAGTGGGCTTAAACCGCCTTTGGTTGGACAGTGCTCAGAGACGTTGACATGTGCGGCCCATCAACTGTAAGAACATAACTGCCAGGCAGACTTGGCTACGCCACGCAGCTGGATGGGCCTTTAGAAATCTTTCTATGTTATACATGTAACCTATAGCCACGGGGTAAAGGCTCCACAGGCCAAGCACAAACACAGCGTGCCCGGGCTTGCCAGGTTGACGAGACAGGGCCACCCATGGGCCACCCACAGCGACAGTTAGATGCCAGTCGTGCACATTATTGATCAATAGGAAAAGCATTCGGCTGAACAACGGGACCTAACCCCCAGAGATGGCTCTGGAAGAGCACGTAAGCAGGAGTGCAGCCTCTCTTGTGGCAGTTCCTCCTTGGATGCATCAGGCAACTCAGCATCGTCATGGAGTATGGCTCCATTCCTGGAGCTCTGTCACTTGTGAGTGAGCTCAAGTGGGAAAGTTGCTTGAAGAAGCTGATTTTGCTGTTCTGTTATTGCAGGTTGCGCAGTTTGTGGATGTGAAGCAGGACAATTTCAGCATCTATGACGGCATCATAGCCATCCTCCACTTATGTGAAAGCCAACAAGATCTCCTTAGTATGCTGCTTGACCAAGATGAGGTCAGGGGAGCACTCCTGCATCGACTTGACAGTGTAAGTTGCCGCTTTATGAGTCCCAGCATCATCAAATAAATGAATTAGCAGCTTTTCCCACTGGCTTTGGGGTTTACCTGCAGGCATGCAAGGCTTACACCACGGAGCCAGTCAAGCGTATGCTTGTTCTGCGGGCCCTGCTACGGCTAATACCCTGCATGCCCAAGTGAGTGGTCTTCTGGATCTGGTTACTACCTACGAACCATGAGAGGAATGTTACACTGACGACCTTAGCCATGGTGATGTCTGGCCAGAATGCTGCATGAAGGCAAAGGCATCCGCACGAAGTAGAACTTGCCTTCACTTTGATTGTGTGCATCAGAAAGCCTTCCTGCAGACAGGTTCAGATGTCTGGAGACGGGTTTAATCTGCATTATATGGTCGGCAAGGACTGCAAATGGTGGGGATCCTAGGGTACGTCCATTCTTGTCAGAGCTAATATGCGATGTTGCCAACTTTGATCTGCAGGAGTACAGCAATTTCTTATATAGCTTTGACCCCTCATGTGCAGGCCGCAGGTACTGGAAGCCCTTCTCCAGCACGGACTTGTGGGAAGCATTGAGCATGCGCTTGATGTGGCTTTAGCCGTGTGCATACAGGTAATGCCATGTCTTCTTGCAGATTCTGACCTGGACATGCTCTCCAGGACTGTAAGTAGCATGCCTGCCTTTGAGCTCAATAGTAGTGACCACCTTTGCGACTGTGAGCTGTTTTGGCCTTACCAATCTAAGCTTCTTCTGCAGGAGGATGGTTTAGCAGATCGGTACATGCATGAGGCCTGGACAATGTTGTCCTGGGATCTCATTGATGCAATGCAAAGCATCATGTCGTGGCATGCAAACCTGGGTGAGTGACAAGACTGTATGCTTGCCTTTTGTTTATGCTTGCAGCCCGTTAAAAGGAACTGCTCAATAACTCGTCCAAGCCATAGGCTAGTGTTAATGAGACTGCTGCCTATGTTGCAGTGACTGAGGAGAGGAAGCAAGGTCTACAGCAGTGCGCTTTGACCTTTCTCCAGCTGACCTGCCTAGCTAAAGCAGGGTAAGTGCAGCTAGCTTTTTTCTCAGGAAGCACGAGGGCAATGGAGGTTTTGGGTGCTATTCACCTAGCTGCTGGACCTCTAGGCATAATTTGTCATTGTTTTGGTTGCATGCTGATTACGACCCGTATTCTGTTCCACCTTGCTGTTTCTGTGACAGCTTGATGATGTACGCGGCCCTATGGCACTTCTTGCTATGGCATATCACGAACTGTAGTGAATAACATACCCAAGAAATATGCTCATAATAAATGCTGACCTGTGCTGGAGAAGAATTTTCAAGCTCCCATTGACGTCGTGCCATCAATGCAGGAGTCCTACTCTTCGTGCGCAATTTGCAAATGCCATGCTGGACCTCCTGGATCTCAGCCAAATACCTGTGGACCTCCTGGAAGATGCTGAGTACTTCTTGATGCTTGTTCAGGAGGGCCTCAGACATCCTGATGATATCAGTGTGGAGGTAATGCGTTCCCGCCAAGCTGTGCGATTTTCCACACATGTGATCAACAGCTATTCCACAAGCTGCGACAAGGCTGAACCTGTGACTTCCTATGTAGGTGGCCCTGATGAAGGTGGTGCTACAGACCTGCGCGATGCATCCAAAACAATGTGCCAAGTTGATCACAGCGTTGGTGCGGGACAAGGTGGGCTCCACATGCAACTAGTGAAAAGTGGGCCAGTTGCTGTGCCAAAATGTTGGTCAAGTACTGATGCCTTTCCGGTGCAGGTGCTGGCGGCAGTGCTTTCAGGCTTCACCCAAGAACAGCAGGTACTTGCAAGACAGTTCTGGGGGATAAATGGGGCATGCGATCCACAGCAAAAGGTATCTGCGGGCTGCGGCTGGGCACTTGCCTAAATGTGTGTGCATTCTGTTGCAGGACCAGGCCAGGAATGACAACAACATGCTACGGGAGATGGTTTCTGAGCATGTTGCCTCTATGGGTCCTGGAAGTCGGAGGTAGGTACATTTAACTTGTTGGAACCAGTGACTCTGATCAAGAAGAGCTTTCATCCACCGCATACCACCGCTCCTTGCAGGTATGGCTGCCTGCATATCTTTCCAGAAGAACCGGCAATGGGCCCTCCAGTGGAATGGGGGCTGAGTAAATACCTTTACCATGGAGATGACCGTCTTGTGCTTTATGCAATGTCTGAGGTGCGTGCTTGCGGCTTTAGGAGTATGTGGGAGAAGCTCTCAAAAGGAAGAAAAGCAGTGACTGGTATGCCTGCGATGCTTGGCCCTGCAGGCGGCACCCTGCTTCATGGTCATTGAGTTATCATGATAGCATCCATGCACATCAGCAGCAACAGTAATTAGTAAACCATGCACCTGTCTATAATTCTTTCTATGAACAGGTCACTCCTTCTTTGGCTGGTTATATCCATGTGGATTTCAACAAAGTGGCATCAGCAACCACATCTATGAGTGCCATGGCAGGCCCTGATGGAATAAGGCACGGCAGGCTACAGCTTGCCCTGAAATCCCTGCCAAAGTCAACCTGCAGCTTTGAGCTATGGAACGCTTTGGAAGGGTAAGCTTCTGATGCAGATAAGCAAGACTGAGTCTTTGTCGATGGATCATCTGTTACCTTTTGGGTGATTTTGACCTAGCTGCTGGACCTCATGTCTAGGCATATGTTGTCATACATGTCGAACTTAACCCGTATTCTGTTCCATCTCGCTGTTCTTTGTGACAGCTTGAGGTGCGGGGCCTATGGCACTTATTGCTATGGCATATCAAATGTAATAACTAGCCCACCAGGCATCCTAGTACACCACCTTACTCTCACAGGCAGTGATTAAAATTGCAAGCTAGGGTATGCTTTAAAAGGTTCGGACAATGACATGGACCCCAGTAGTTCCTGCAGACACGTACAGAGGGTCAACACTATACGTGGCAAGACCTCAGATGTTCCTGCTGTTCTTCTGCAGGCCAGCTACCTTTGGTATCACAACCAGCCAGCAGAGTGTGTGTGTTCTGTCCGCACGGCTACAGACCGGGGTAAGTGAGGCTTGTGCCCAGCTGCTGAACGTCAACAATCGCTGTGGAATCAGCCTTTCCTTAGACCACCCAACAGCTGCGTGTGGTTGCTGTAGTGGTGATGGCTTGACAATGCAGAATTGCTCAGTTGCTTTGCTCTTTGCAGGCTGTCCCGGTCCTAAACCTTCTGGCTGTTGGCCTGTATGACGGCACAGGGCACAGTGGGGTGCCAAGCTTTGACACTGAAAAGCGCCTTGCTAAAGTCATTAATGACACAAGTGCATTGATCATTTTGTATCCAGGTGAGAATGGGCTTAAAATTTATAGACCTAGTCATCAAGATTCTGATAACAATGCCCTGGCATCTTCTTTCAGTAGTACGGTACGGTAAGCACAAAACCAGCCAATGCATCCTGCACTCTGCATGAATGGACACAGTCACATTGCTGGAGAGGTTTATTTCTCATCGTATAAGAGAGACAGAAAATGATATGAATAGAGGTTTGAGTAAGATTATCCAACCAGGTACATGTGACTGCACAGGTTGACAGACAGCAATAACCCATATGCATTCCATTTCCATCTGTTCACTCTCCACCTGATCCTGATCTGTTCACTCTCCTGCATGGTGTACGAAGGTAAAGGCGGTAAGATTATTTTTCTGCATCCATAGGGGATAATACTCCTCTCTGTGGCACCAGTAAGTTGCCTTGGCACAGCCGTGCAGGAACCAGCACCTGCCAGAACTTTGATGTGTAATACCCTAGGTATTCCAGGAAAGCTCATGAGGTTCATTGCTGCTGTACAGAAAAAGTTCCTAGCTCATATCAGTGTTGAACAGCTTTGAGTTTAGGCTTGGGTTATGATCTGTGCAGGTGTAACCTGCACTGTACAGCCGCGTCATGCATGTCTAGAGGAGCTGCGCCTCGCTGCTTCTGAGGAGATAGCTGCAGCCATGCAACAAGCAATGAAATTAGGGAGATTGCCTCGAGTCTTGTCACAGCTGGATGTCCATAAGGAAACCATCACTGATGGGGCCGAGTCTATCAGAGCTGCAGCAATGTCAACTGGGACCTGCTTGGATGTCGTGTACAAGGTCCTTTCAGGTCAAAGCAAGCATGGTCTCTGTCTTACAAGGCCCCCACGTAAGTGATTCATTTAAAACCCTTGGAGTTGGTCTCGTTGTCTGCCTGGCACATGTCTGCCTGCCATGATCCCAGGGGCAGGCATGCCTGCAGCTCATGCACAGATCTTCACCAAAGACGCCATGAACGGTTTGGGTTCTACCTTACCAAAGCAGCTCCTGTCAACACCCATGCCCTCCTGTGAGGCGGCTTCTATGAGATAGTCGGTTGAGGTCTTTTGAACCATACTCTAGCTGACCGTGTTAATATTACCTGCAAAGACTCCGTTCTGACTTAGCATGTGCTGCCTCCTTTTCTCTGTTCAGACCACCACGCAGATTATCACAGCTTCAAGGGCTTTTGTATAAACAACGCAGTGGTTGTGGCTGCGTGCAAGGGACATCAGGCTGGGTTTGCCATAATAATCTATGATGATGATGTGCATGAAGGAGATGGTACAATAAAAGCTGTTCAGGAAGCCATCAACCTGGGCTTATTGGACCGTGATGACATCCTTATCCTGGATACATCCAGGTGAGTGCATTGCCAACTGGCCGTTCGCCCAGCCAGGGTGCTTGTGTTTTTTGGGTTCAAATTGGGTGCACCTAAGAGAGTTTGTGAAACCTTGCAGGAATAAGTTTGGAAAAAGCCATGATGCAGAAAGCAAACATGGGTAGGCAATTTTGCGGCGCTGTGGTGTGAAGGTATGATAAAGCTTAACATGGCTGCATGAAAGGCTAGCTGCTGATGCAGGGAAAGCATTATGTTTGGAAGGCATGGATCCAAAGTGCCATCACAACAATGAGCTAGTTGAACCGATAATGCAGACGCCTTTCAACTCTGCACATTTGAAAAGGGTGGGCAATTTCTGACAAGTCCTTTGGCTGTCTGCAGCGAGGAGATCTATCCATTCCCAAAAGGACATGTGGGGATGATGGCATCTAATGTATCTTTTACCGTGGCTGTCACATTCCGTGACAAGAAGCCCTTTCGGTGTCACCAATACTGGCAAGACGGTGCCAAGTCTGAGCTGGACAGCCCTTCAGTAGGCCACCCTTATGGCCCTCGTGACTTCATGTTGACGACGGCGTTGAAGCACCACCTTGCAAGGGACTTCATTGACCGCAAGAAACAGCAGAAGAAGCCTGTGGTCACCCTGGTGTCTTTTGGGCTTGATGCACACCGGGACTGTGTGGTTCAAGCAGGCAACCTGGATGATGAAAGTTATTGCAGGTATATCAGTGACATACTGCAGCTGGGTTGCCGAACCGTTGTGATTGCACAAGGCGGGTACAAGGAGGACGTATGGGGCTCGGTTGGCATCAAAGTCCTCAAGCTCCTGTTGGGGTTGGCCCCTGCAGTCCCACACAAGCCATTGACTGCCTCTGCAAACGGAATCATGGCCCTGCAGAGGATGATGAAGAACCTGGAGAAGCTCAACTCACCTTATTTGATCTGTGCCAACATTTTCATGCAAGAAAACGTGGCCCTTTTTGAAGCAGGGGAGCAACTCGTAAAGGATGCCACAACGGAGCTGCAGTTTGCCATGGAGCAGCAGCTGAAGCTCGAAAGTACAGGTGCTATGGATCGGGTGCATCGAGGTGCCACAAGGCAGCCCAAACCACGTCGGAGTGTAAAGGAGGCAGCCAAAGCTGCAGCAGCCAAGCCAGGTGGACAAGAAGAGCCACACCAGTTTGGCCCCAGGTAGGATGATGATTTCAGCGACTGACTCCAGTAGACTTCTTGGTATTAGTCAATGGTGGAGCTTTTATTGATGGACAGGGGGTGCAGGAAAATGGGAATGCATGCAAGGGAGCAGGGTGGTGGTGGCGGCAACATCCAGGCGCGTCCTGTCCAAGTTTAGGAATAATAGTCATTATAGTTCATGGCATGCAAAAACTTCATAGTAAACTCGGTGCCATAGGCCTGCAGCTTTAGCTGTTGCACTACAGTGAGGTGAAAACTATACGGCTGGTTTGGGTATGCAACCAGGAGTAGTGACAACATATGCCTGGACATGAGGTAGCGCAAAAATATTATAAAATGTCTACTCTATCAGTGCTAATCCAGCTCTCATGTGCAGGCCTGAAGTCCAGGAGCCAAAGCAGCTCCACTCTCGGAATGTCACGCCACGGGAGGAGCAGGAAGACCGTAGAGTTGTCAAGAGTACGAAGAGCCCCTACAAGTGAGTGCTGGCTAACAAAGATACTGAGTGCAGCTGGCATCCTGTGCAGCCTGTACAAGCTAAACATTGAATTCAAAAAGAAGGTGCTGCTTGGTTTTCAACGAGGGCAAAAGAGAAAGAAAGTAGCAACACAGAACCAGGTCATTGTGCGATGGGCCCCAACAGTTATGCAAGGATGGGTGGTGGAACTGGCTAAGCAAAAGGGCTATCACATTGATGATGCTCCAGAGCACGCTCTACAGCCAATGACCCATCATGAAGTCTGCAACACACCAAACCTCCCGACTGAATGCTGCTGTCCTAACGCCCACCTGCCAGCACGACGAATCCCTGCACGTACAATCCTAGCACATTGCAGCATATGTAGCAGACGATATCATATTGATTGTCTCCCGCTAACCCATCGCCCTGCAGGGGACATATTGGAAGAGGATGTCACGACAGGCTGGACCTGCATTGAATGTAACAGGGATCAGTATGCCACTAAAGGCCTCCCTCTTGATATAAGGCACTACAACGTCCATTGGAAGCCCAGTCGAGAAAGTGAGAGCGACCTCATCGCACATAATCCAGTTGTTGCTGAGATGATTGCTGCTTACCGGTTGCAACAGGCAGCAGCAGCAAATGACCGGTCCCCGGCAACTCCTGCACTTGGCGAGCTGGCTCAAGCTCAGCAAGGGTTATCGGCACTGCAGCAACAAGGCGACTACTACCCCGATCACCCTCAAAGATACAACATCAACATTGGACAGCAGTACAGCAACATTTTCGACATGGACACATCACCAATGAACCCCCATGCTGATATCCACCCCACAGGAAGACACGAAGTCTATATTAGAGAAGTAGAGATGTGCATAGATGGACAACTGTGGATAAAAACGCTCGCCTGCATATACACACCAGATGGCAAATGTCGCTACACCCTCACCTCTGAAAGGACAGCAATACTGTACCAACAGTACTGCCACAGCACTCGCCACAAACCAGAGGTTATGCGGAAGTTGAAGGCAGGTACCTTTCCCCAAGAACTGTATGCCCTCATGTGCAGGTACAGAGATAGGAGCACAGATCAAAGATCACAAAGCCATTAGGAAGGTCCAAATAAAGAACCACTGGGCCACTCCCCCTGAGGTGTATGAGGCTCTCAGGCAGCTCACAGACATAACAAAAGAGAGATTCGCAAGCCCCCTCAATTACAACCCAACATTTACGATGTACTGGAGCGCCCACAAAAGGGACCAAATCTTTGGGGCAAAATGGGATAGCTACAGATATAGGTGGACCGGCGGAAGCATGCACAACCCAGAGTATGAGGACGAAGACCTGAATAAGAACATGTCTACTGCCATAGCAGCGGCCCGTAACACAACAGCCCCTGTCTTTGGCATACATATCCTGCCTGCCTGGTCCGATGCAAACAGAACTGCCTACCTTGCATGGCTACAACACTTCCCAGAAAACTGCATGCATCTCCTACAAATACCCCGAAAACACTTCAGGTTCCAGAAATCCACAACTTGGGAACGGGGCGAAATGTATGCAGGAAACCCTAGATGGGACGTAAATATCATTGTCACAGGCAACGCAAAGGGTTTTGAGGCCCACCTCCCTTACTGGGAGAGCGGCTACATGACCAGGTTTCTGCAAACGCTGCAGGATGCCATTAATCAGTCCCTGCCGGACGACAAAGAGATACAAGACATCAGCATGTACTACAACCCCCCAAGCAGCAATGCCCCGCCCAGCACATCTCATCAGCCAACATTGCTGACGCCAAAACAGCTCAGCAAAATGGGTTACCCCAAACAAACAAACGGCTCTGAGTCCCTCCGGGACGATTCTGCCACCAGTCAAGACCCTCCAGCCATGGTTGACGCCAGCACTACACTGGATGACCTGGAAACGCAATTAGCCACTGCCCTACCAACAGCCCCACCCCTCCGATACAATTGGAAAAACTATGTCTACACAGATGGTAGCTACAAGCAAACAAGCCACAAAGCATCACCAATAGATGCAGATTGTGATGCCCCAGGCATAGGGGCAGGAGTGTACTTCCCCCCACAAGCAGCCAATCAATGAGGACGATGAACGTGGGGTTCCAATTGTCCCTGCAGGCGACAGCCATCCCCAGAACACCATAAACAGAGCAGAACTGGTTGGTATCCTTGCTGCGCTGAGGCATGGAGCCCACATGATAGCCACCGACAGCCTCAGCTCAATGTACCAAATCAAAAAGATGCTGAGACGCCCACAAGATCTCCTAAATCACCAGCACTGTGAGCTAATTAAAGAGATAGTAACCGAGATCGTCAACAGGGGACTGAGGACAACCCTTCACAAGGTCAAGGGCCATGCTTCCATAATCGGTAATGAAAAAGCGGACGCAATCGCTAAGGCGGCTGCGACAGGGGACACCTCCGACTATGAGGAATGTGAGAAGTACGAAAGTCCTAGTAACAACAGGTTGACCCAATGTTGGCCGTACAAGACCCAATGGAACAATCGTTGGTCAAGGACCAATGGGCAGCGCACGTTGATTGACCGTTTCAAGCGGGTGAACCCTTTGACAGACCTTCACGACTCGGTACGTCATTACTGCCACCAAAAGAGTCGCTTTGGGATGGCAAACAGAGCTACCTGTTATTTCGAGGCTTTTAAAAGGATTGAGGAAAGACTGGACCTGCCTGCTAGCAACGAACGAGTACATGACCTCGGGAAAAATCAAGTATGCAGAACGAAAAACCGCTTTGCGCTACCGGTACGGGACCATGTGGACAAGGAAGATGGCCTATAGGTGTGGACATGCACCTAGTAGCAAATGTCTCCTGTGCGGTGACGAGGATGGCGGACACCACACAGCCTCAGGATGCCCAGCTTTGAAAAGAATGTACATCAACAGGCATAACAAGGTCGGCCGACTAATCATGACAAGAGTGTTAAGGGGACGCAAAGGAGCATTTGTCATTCAAATGGACCTTGGATCAACTGAAAATTGTGCAGAAGACGGCATCATGGCCCACCAGTCTAGAAACATCCCGTGGGAGCTCCTTCCAAGGGGACTAAGGGAGGCAGTGCAACAAGCACAAGGCACCACCGATAAGCGCCCTGATGGTATGCTCTACAAACCCAAGAATGGAAACAACCCAGCAGAGTACTGGATAATAGAGGTCAAGATCTGCAGGGATTCAGACCCAACAGGCCAGCAAAGCAAAGCTGATTATCAACACCAAGTACTCATTGACAAAATCAAAGACATAGACCCCACTGCCAAAGTATGGTACTATCCCTTGCTTGTCGGAGTTGCAGGCACCATATACAACAGTACCACCATGAATCTTCAAGCCCTCGGTATCAAAGGGCAAGCTCTAAAGCAATGCATTTCAGAAGTACATACTGCAGCAGTTAAGTCCTTACACAGCATATACACAACAAAAAGAAAACTGGAAAAGCCCAAAGAGCCTCAATGGCACAGGAGGAACTACAAGAAAGTAAGCTAACAAAGGCGGGTGGGCGGAAGTCCACCCACGGATGTAACTATCCTATGGTAGGCTGGCCCAGTGTAATCCTTACACCAGTGGGCCCCTCCCTTAATCTTACGCGGGAGGGCACCTCACGCCCCTCCTTGCGTAGCTCTCTCTCTCTCTTGGTTTTCATTGTCAATCAATGTTTACCCTAAGCAGCGCATCTACCAGGGCAGCTTTTCAAGTAATACAACTCAAGCAGCTCCTGGGTGTATCATTGAGCTGAATTCTCTGTGTCAATTGCTGTGATCCTTTGTTGCAGGGGTGCCAATAGGACTGAGCTTCGTGGAGCAACACACAATATGTCTGCTTATGGCACCTCCAGGCCCGGAGAGCTCAGGCATGCTGCTGAAGCTGCTGCAGGCGGTTCTGCAGATCCCTCCGTTGCACCTGACTTTGGGTTCCATATAGGTGAGATAGCGCAGTACCAGTTCTGTGACAAGAAGCCGTCAAGTGATTTGCCACTCATTCTCATGAGGAGAGAATGACATGGCACACCGCCCGCAACAACTTACTGCTTACAATAGGGCATTTGTTAGCTCTGAGTAGCATGTTTTTTATAGAACAGGAGTGGTGGGAAGGGGCCAATCAACAGATCAGGCTTGCTAGTAGTACTGCTTTTGCTTGAGCTTACGCAGGGCTAATGGCCACATTCACTCACACACCTACTCACCCATGGCAAGTTGAGCAAAGGAACCATGCTCGAATGCTTGTGATGTTCACACAAAGTGCGCTGGAAATCACAGAGTGCTGCCAAGACTAGCCTCAGTCTTGGATCATTTGCAGTCACAGGCAAAATTACGATAAGGTTGCCTGGAGGCATGCATGACAGAATGCCAAGCCTCTCAAGCACTGGTTGGTCCACTTTGATGTCCCAGGTCCACCCAACTCAAGGTTGCCAGGAGTTTCCAATGAAGATGGTGCACATATAGATGGCAACACCTCAAGTCTGTGTGGTGAATCCATGAGCTGGATGGCGCCGCCTGCTGAGCAGCGGGCCTCTAGTAATGGTCATCGGCAGGTAGCAGCAACAGGCGTTAAGCGTCTCATTGAAGGTAGGTGAACCAAATGTCAGCAACACAGAATGTACTCTTCTGCAACCATCGGCTAAACAAACACCCAGGTTGAGAGCATTTTCCTTGGCTGCTTCATTGAGGTAGCCTTGATCTTGATGGAGGGGGGCCAGAAGCCAGAAGTATATAAAGTTAAATATAAAGTGATACAGTTCAAGCTGAATTTCCACCACCTACGTTGCAACGTGCAGAAATTGAAGAGCAGAGTTTTCAATTACTATGTGGCAAGGTTGTGTTGTGTCACTTTGCACTCGTCTGGCTCGACATTTACCTTGCGGACTTTTCTGCGCAGGCTCCAGCCACGAGACGCTGTACACAGCAGCTAAGAAGGACCCCAAAGGAGCTTCAGATATTGCTGCTGCAGTAAATGGTGAGTTCAAACGGCGGGGAAACTAACAGGTGTAATCACCAAGCAGTGTGGGTATGCACATACTTTGAAAACACTCCATATGTACACACCCTTGAAGATCTAGCACACTAGGATTTCCTGTTGCAGCCTGATGATGTGTATCGCAATATTGCAGTTGCCAAAGCTGTTCAAACACCCAAGCAACAAGCAGATCTGGATGGCATACTTTTTACGGCAAATCATCACACCACACTATCCACTCCATCAATGGCCATTTGACCTCACTGTCTTCTTTGCCCTTTCTGCTACACTTATTGAAACACATGGGTGACTTCTTTGGTTTTGTTTGGCAGGTACGGTCCTGGAAAGCCTGTCAACCCGTGCGACTACTGTGGTGAACAACCTGCTATTGAACCTGAGCCAAGCAGACATGACAGATTCGGATGCAATGGACCAGTTTCTCAAATGCCTTCGGAGAGACCTGCCACTGGAGACAAAGAAGTCAGATGTCATTGGCTACCTGAGTCAGCCACCAGACCAGCTGCGGACATACGTGGATCATAGTCTGGCGCCGGGGTTCCACTGGCTGCAGGTACGCGATAAATCAAGCAATGGGTCCAATTGCATAGATGGGTGGCTTATGTGCTGGTTATTGTAAAGACTTAGACGACTCTGTGAGGAGCTTTGCTGTAAATGCCATTATAGTGGGGCAGGATAACAGGCCAGGAAGCTGTGCACTAATCCAGGTTGTTTAAATTATTGTTTGCATGCTTATGCTAGGACTAGCCATTCCAGGTGTTAATGTCAGTCCATGCAATGCGCCACACCCCTATGTTAACAATAAGATATATGGAGGTATGCTGGGCAATGTGGCGGGGTTGCCTCCACATCGCACTCGCACCCGTGCATACCATATATCAGTATACAAGATCCAGGTAGAGTGCAGCCCAAGTTTGCTTTGCGGTTGAACAATGTGAAACGGGGCCTAACAAAGAACGATTACATTATGTCTCAGAGCATGTACCCAGGACTGGAGACATGCTCCTAGCAGTGACTGCTGCTCCTCTAACACTCTTTCTAAGGCAGCAAGTAGCCGCCAGGACTCCAGAGCGTATTTGGGGCGAGCCATCTGAGCAAGCACCAGTCAATAGTGCCTTTCATGAACTGATCCACTCGCTATCTGTTCATTTGCACATTAATTCAGCACTACATGCTCATGCGCAGGTGGTCAGTAAGGCCCGAGGCCTTCTGCTACAAGTGCTTACCAGCAGGGGACCAATGAGAAGATAAGATTCAAACGTCACTGATACCCCATACATCTGCGTGGGATACTCATGCCGCCTTGAACAAGAGACTACCAGAAATGGCGGTCTGCCCGCTGGACAACCAAGGACGAGTCTCCATTGCACTGGATGTGGTTGAATGCTTCACCAGATCCACTCTTGTGTATGACGATTGTGCTGCTTTGTTCAATGATGACTTGTCACTGGGATGGCAGTATACTGTAAAAGCTGCTTCATACGATTGGCCAGGTGAACTCTGCAGTTGTGACCTCTCATGGAGCTAGAATATGATCATAGACTGAGCTCAGTACCGAAGCTGCGGTCATCAGCCACAAGGTTCCCATTGCTTGCTTGCATTGCTTCCCACCCTGGAATGATGTGCGTATATGGATAGCTGCTGAGTGTATGCCGATTCAATATGCGGCCAGATTGATCAAGCTAGGCAGTCAGTATCAGGCAGCTGTAAGGTTAGTGTTAACCATAGGTGCCCATTATATAGGTTGTCATGGTTTGAATCTTGGCTGGAACAGTTTCAGTAGATATGAGAAAGATCACTATATCATGAGATGTATTCGGATTTATGGTTATATGTTGGTGTTTGTGGCCCTATGAGCCTTCATTGGCTCCAGTGGGATGCCCTTCTGGGCTAGTTGGTAATCTGGTAATCTGTTAAGTGACTGACACAGCGTAGCGGTACAATGCTGCTGCTGCCGGTATGTGGTGAGAACCTACTGTGACACTGCACACATACGTTATCCCTCACACACACCTGAAGTGAGTTTGAACGCAAGCATATATCAGCCAATGGGCTGCAAGTAGTGGGTGAGTGGGCGCCGGGCGTTAGCCCTCACGAAGGCTTAAAGAAGGGGCGCGGCAGAACCATCGATCGCATGGCAGCTTGGGTCTACCAGCCCTTTCTCCCTGTTGGATGCTGCTTGAAGTCCTGGTGCTACACTGAGTACCGCACATATGGTTTGAGTGCTCATAGCGGTGCTTACGGCGATCATCAAAACCGTTTAGACGTGATGGCGGCCGGCGTACTCGGCCGGAGCGAACGAGCTTGACTAACATACATCCAACCAATCGTGTTCAGCAATGGATAAAATGGTATCTCTCCCAATGGATGCAGAAATGTTTGTCCGCAAAAAAGCCGTTTAACAATCACAGCATCAGTTCATTGCGGGGCGGCGGGCCTGGTCGGTCAGCACAGGAGTACAGTGTACCTGATGATCCAGCGGTGGGGTTTTAAGACCTCTGGCTTGATGCCATCAGCAGTGCCGACTGAACATGTTCGACAACTGCGATTACAACTGCCGCCAGCCATCGTCTTATTCTGCTAAGCCAGGAACTACCAGGCAGAAACTTGAGGTTTCCCAACCCCAAGAGGTAGGTCAGACCAAACACATACACCATCTAATGGATTTGAAAACCACAACCAGTGTGTGTGTGTGTGTGTGTGTGTGTGTGTGTGTGTGTTTGCCTGCGAAGGACCTGAGGTGCATTCGACACATTGATTAAGTGTCATTCCTCAGGCCGGCAACATGGGCGAACCCACACTTTGACCCGATCATACCGCGTAGTAGTCGGAGTCGATTCCAGACCATCAACCAACCGGGCTGGACTGATACCCGGGAAAGTGATCATCTCTCGCCCTATGCGCCTTCATTGGCTCCCTGGGCTCTGGGTGGTTCTGGGCTAGTTGGTAATCTGGTATTATTATTACATTTCACGATATGCCATAGCAATAAGTGCCATAGGCCCCGCACCTCAAGCTGTCACAAAGAACAGCGAGGTGGAACAGAATACGGGTAAACTTCGGCATGTATGAAAACATATGCCTAGACATGAGGTCCAGCAGTTAGGTCAAAATCACCCAAAACCTCCACTGCCCCAATCGGGGTAAGAGCCTCCCTCCTACTTAAGAAAGCAAGGAGAAAATATGGTAATCTGGTAATCTCTAATCATGCATCACAACAGCAGACCTTGTGGCAGTGGGCCGTCCTCCAAGCCCCTTTAAGCACCATATTTGAGCGAGCCGCCCACACACACACAAATGGAAGCAGAACATATTTCACTACCCGTTTTGCATCCAGCTATACCACTCTGTCCATCATTGCATCCAGCTACACCAGTCTGCCAATCATTGCATCCAGCTACATCACTCTGTCCATCATTGCATCCAGCTACACCACTCTGTCCATCATTGCATCCGCCATCTGCGTTCGTGTCGGTCGACAATGCCACCAGTCTGGTGGTACTGATGTGGTGGACTTGCCAGACATCTTGCTTCCGGAAGATCAGTATTTAGATATGTTTGATTCGGAGTCTGATATTTCTGGTGATAATTCTGAGGATGAACTGGTTGAAGTCCTCTAGATGAGTGAATACCTGCCTGGTATCCATTTGCTTGGTGGTATGGAACCCATTGTGTTTTGGATCCATCCGATGGTGTGTTTGGTCGGTTCGACCTAGCAGCCCTTGGCGGTTGCCACACCTTAAATGTTTGTTATGTTATGTTATGTCATCCAGCTACACCACTCTGTCCATCATTGCATCAAACTATACCACTCTGTCCATCATTGCATCCAGCCCACTCTATCCATCATTGCATCCAGCCCACTCTGCCCATCCATTGCAACCAAGGCACTCGGTCAAAACCGGCATGCAAGTAGCACTGCAACTCTCATTGCACACTTCTTTGACTTCTCCCTGCAGCACACAACACGAATGCAAGTTAAAACAAGATATGCCATAACAGAGTGCCACAGGCCCAGCAAAACCCAGCAAGGTGGAACAATTAACGACACCTTCAAGGTTGTATGTCTCATCTCTTCATTCACCATGCATGTCATATATCAAGCAAGTCTTGATGATCTGAGCGCTCACTTAGAGCAGGACACATAAACAATACGTGGGATGATAACAATAGCAACAAACTGTGACAGAGCACCAACTAAGGCCCTAGTAGAAGCAAATGCCTGGGGTGTGTGACACCACTCCACTGGACTGTCAGCAACAGGTTGGACCCTAAGTATCTACAGCTACTGGTGAGGTGCAGTAGTGTACCAATCTCATTGGGCCTCTGCACAGTTAGCTGCCACCCTTTCTCTGGTCTCAATACGCCTCTGCACATTCAGCTGCCACCCTTGCTCTAGTTATTGCTGCACACCGCTTAGTTTTCCACAGGCTGGTGCCCTAGAAGTCAGGATTGGCTTCACTGCGTGGCCTGTGGTAATTATATAATCTTCTGCTTTGTGAAAAAGGTGTGCTCGAATGCTTGCCAAGCCCTCTATGCTGCATAGAAGACAAGTTTATTTATGATGGTGCCCTGGATGTCAGGACCATCTTATTAAAAGCAACCCATAGATACATGTAGTCATAAAATTGCAAAGCCATCAACCACCCTGTCTGTACCGTCTTCCTACCTAGAGCTGGTCAAAAAAGGCATTGGCTGGTTTGCCTTGCATCAAGTCACTCAAGCAGGGCCGTTGGCGGCAGTCTGCAGTCAAACACACCCGCAGGAAGTCAAGAGCCTGCACAGGCAGCTGGCTGTAGGGTGAATCCTCATCGTCCAACTCAGATCCAAGGTTGAATAAGTAAGAACGCTTGCGTGCTGGCGGCAGGTTCTTGTAGAACAAGGGTGGCTTGCCATAGAGCATCTCCAAGTACACACAGCCCACCTGCAAGCAGAAGAAGACATGCAGGTTCACAATTGTCAATCAATCAATCAATCAATCAAAACGCAAGACCAGCTATGCCAATGGCCAAACAAACCTAGGCCATAAACACAAGGCTCCTGATCACAATCACGAAGCCACACAACCGATCGTGGATTTGCCACACACAAGCTGAGGCTAGATGCAACGGCGTGCACACCAAGGGAAACCAAACAACACCACTAGAACCCAAAACCTGCTCCACCTCCATCACACATGGGTGGTGGGGAGGCAGCAGGATCAAGCAACACCCTGGTAGGGGCTGGAGGTGGCTCCCACCACCTAGGTACTGGTGAACCACCAGCCTCCCAGCCACTGAAAGGCACCACATGGCGCTCCACATGCTTTTCAATAGCTTGGTTAGTGCGCCTTCTACACCTCACTATCCGTTGCCTTTCCCAGGGGTGTGTAAGATCCCACAACCTCTTCCTCCATGCACTCTTAATCTGACATGAAGCCTCCCAACTCCCCTCACCTTCACCAAGCACCTCCAGATCAGCACACACGCATTTCTCCCAGGTATTGCGAGGCCTACCCACTTTCCTCGTCATTTCACCATGTAATGAAGAGAACAAGGCAATATGCAAATGTATTTGCCTTAAAAAGGGATCTGCCCAAGAAAGTTGGTGTTAATCAAGAAGGAGCTAGTGGCCCTAGTAACTCACTGTCTTGCACACTCCTTTGTTGCATTGTACCCCATGCCCCACAGCTGCCAGCAGCTATCTATGTTGGCTGCTCCTAACTCATCGGAGCCCTTGTTCGGCAGCAATAGTTTATGGATGACACCATTGGAGAGAGATGCCCCACATGTAGATGGAGGCCTGGCAGGCAACACTATTTCCTGTCCATTGCCATGGTACCGTCACTGAAGTTTTCTGGAATGGAAGATTCAATACAGGAGAGGTTCCATAGGTACCAGAAATGCTAGCAGCCAGGAGTCTTCCTCATAGTCCATGCTGCAACCCCTATAGGACCACATAGCAAAATATAATCCGTGCCAAGTGAGCACCCTGCTCGAAGGAAGTGCTGCTGAATCAGAATGCTCGCAGTGCTGTGAATGGATCAGCAACATTGTAAAGGGCAGACCTGATGCACCCATGTGTTCTAATCAAGAGTATGTGCAGTTTCCAAGGCCACTGTTCTGCATCAATATAAAAGCCCGGACATGATCACATGGCTCAAACAGCTTGAGTGATGTTCCATGGATTTTGTTCCTATTTGTGTCAGTGATTGAGCCACTTTGTAGTACAACCTAGCATTGCACCATGGCAATGCGTACCAATGGGTTACCAACTTCACACACATATTAGCTCCTTTCATCTACATACCTGCAGCCTCTCTCTAATAAAGCCTGACAGTCTCAACCCACTTCAATTGAGACTGCTTCACTGCATTCATGACCCAGCCACACCTAGGAGCAGTCCTGCCTTTGCTCACCTGGTAGGTGTTGACACGATGGTCATGAAACATGTCCAGGGTATACAGCATCTCTGCTGGCATGAAGTCCATAGTGCCAATCCTAGTCTTGCCCAGAGATCCAGATTTCTGCTCCAAGCTGATGCCAAAGTCTGCAAGTCTGATTTGCATGCCGCGCCCGCTTGCACTGCTGCTGCCGCTGCCATCCCCTCCCCCACCGCCACTACCCCCAGCTCCTTCACCACCCCTGGTGCTGTTGCTGATGTCTGCTCTGTCTAGGAGAATGTTAGCAGACTTCAGGTCCCTGTGCACCACATTGACAGACTCCAGGTGGCAAAGCGCATCGATGACTTGCTTCAGCAGCTGCCTAGCCAAAGCTTGGTTCGCTAACAACCCACCATTCTCTCTGAGGTAGCTGAGTAGACTGCCACCACGTACGAGCTCCAGCAGTAATGCAGGCAGCAGCTTACAAAGGTGTTGCGCCTCCTGGCTGCCTGCTGCTGCTGCTGCTGTGTCCTCCCCGTCTCTGCTGCTGGCTGCCCCTGGGAAGAGCAGCTCCCCCCACCCATAGGCACGAACGACACCTGGATGCGGAGCTGCTTTGGTTGCAATCCTGTGCTCTTTCTCCAGGCCCATATACTGCTGGGACATGAAGTGCTGCTCATCATCAAAAGCCTGCTGGTCCTCCTCTGCTAGATCCTGCAACCCAAACCCAACCTTCAGGGCAAAGGAGGTGCCCACCTGCAAGCTCTCTGGCCAGCTGTAGCTCCTGCTGCTCCAGGCATTGCTACTGCTGCTGGTAGTGCTGACCCTGCTCAGCTGGAACGGACTACCTCGTGTGCCCTGCTGGGAGCGGTATGCTATAAGCTTGGCCTGCCAGACCAATGCATAGCCACCTTTGCCTAGTAAGCACTCCAGCAGCAGCGTGCGGATTCTGCAGGAAACTCCTGCACAGGAAAGCTCCACTAGCTGTACCTCCATCCCTGCCTTGAGCTCCCAGGCCCTGCCAAAAGCAGCAGCTGCCAGAGCTTGCTGAACCCCATGCAGCTTCCCACCCTCCCTTGCAGCTTGTTTGAGAAGTCCCAGGGCACCTGCCTGTGCTGCTACTGCTGCATGGCTCTTCTCTGCTGCCGCAGTTTGCTCTGGCCCCTGCTTTCTTGCAGCAATGCTAAGCAGCAAATCCCTGATGCCGGAATCTTCAGCAGCTGGCCTTATGGCGGGACTACTGCTCTGCATGGCTTTAGAACTGCTGACTTTGCTGCGCTTGGCTGGGGGCCTGCTTTGAGCTGCATCTGCATCGTGAGAGGCATTAGAGCTAGGCTGCTGATGAGGGGGAGAGTTCTTGAGGAGGCTCTTCCTTACTCCTGCAGCTTGCTCTGCCCCTTGTTTTCTTGCACCAAGGGGAAGGTGCAAATCCCATATGGCAGGATCCACAGCATTCTGCTTTACGGCGGGATCGCTGCTCTGCATGGGTCCATAGTTGCCGAATTTGCTGCGCTTGGCTGGGAGCCCGCTTTGAGCTGCATCTGTATCCTGAGAGTCGCTGGAAGTAGGCTGCTGATGAGGGGGAGAGTTCTTGAGGAGGCGAGCTGCAGCAGCACCAAGCTCAAAGGCAATCGGGCGCCGGCGCTGTGCATATGGAATAGGGGCTGCTGCTGGCATCGGCTGTTGCTGCTGCTGCAGGCCCCCTTGAACGCACTTCTGCCTCTGCAGCAAAGCCAAAGGACTGATTAGGCATTACAATGCCAACTAATGGAAAATTGTGGCAGGTTCACATGTGGCAACATCCATGACGTCAGTGTTACTGCCAAGAATGATGTGCTCTTCAATGGGTATTGGGACCCAAATTCTCTGTATCACAATGGCAGATGACGTGCCTCACCTGCATGCGCTGTCTCAGTTGCTCCAGAGTTTTGATATTTGAGAAGTCTTCGTTGCGAAGGCTATTGAGGAAGCCAACCAGCTCTTTGCCATGTGTAGGAGCACGGTCAGGAAACTCAAGGTGTGGGGGCTTATCGTGGTCCTCTCTTGCTGCTATGCTGTCTTCGAAACTGAAGTAGTACTTGGTCCTGCACCGTGGCACTGTCAGTACATGTTTATAAACAGACGTCCAACACGTCCAAAATTTCTGCAATGTGAAGTTTGCGGTCCTTACCTCTTCTTTGACCGCTTTCCCCCGTCCAGGTCCCTGTATTGAGCATAGTACACGACGGTTCCGTCCTCCCAGGTGGTATTTTGTGTCTTCCTGGGCCCTCTACGCCATTTTGAGCCTTCAAGGTGCGCCATCCTAAGGGTCAAACCAACGAGAAGCAACGAACACCATGACGCGCGGCTCCTTCTCAATGGTGGCATGGGTCAGCAGGTTCGCCTGCACTGGTTTGACGATTCTGAGTGTACCTTCGGTTGAATTGGAGCCCATTTTCCACATGGACTATGACAGTACTGGAAGTTCCACGGGCGCCTCTGAGCGCATTCCTGATGCCGGTAAGCTAGCAAGCACGCAGCCTCCATACGCGCATAGGCACCTACGCATCCATTAAGTTGCTTTTTTTGCACCGCACATGCAGTAGGTTGCACAGCAGTCTTTGTCGCAAGATGCCTGCCCAAGTTAAGGACGCAAAGGCTAAGACTGTTCAACAAGCTTGCTCCTTCCGATGGAGTGCATTGTGCCACCATATGAATTGCATGCAAATCCTGGTTGAGCAGAGCACTGCAGAAATGTATGAGCCAGCTGCCACCAAGCCATGCGAGTCAGCAGAGGGCCTTCCACCACGGGCGAAGCTCATGGAAAGAAAAGGAGTCCTCAGTAATAACGATTTTAGGCTCTAGGCGTGTCCTGGAGACCTGCCATCAGTCCGGCATGCGTGCAGAGCATAAAAGTTCCAACAGCGGCTTCTGCAGGCCAGTGCTGGTGGCTGGAAACGTAATTCCTTTGGCAGCATGCCATCTCTCTCTATTGTGTCAAAGGGCTCTGCAGCTCTGGATATCAGAGCATGGCTAGATAGTGAAGGACTCCCCAAGTAAGGCTCCCGGGGTTAGGGGGTTAGGTGTTGGGCACGTTAGAAGGCTAGTAGCATGCACGTGAATTGGATGCCAGAGTCTGCTCCATGGGAGAACCATGCATGTGTCAATTACCTCACTGAAATACAATTCAAGCTGTCTAAATGGACAGAAGGCTTGTTAGAGTGGTTGATGCACTTGCTTGAAGCTGGGACAACACTTGCTTGAGGCTCTTACCCCCATTGGGGCAGTGGAGGTTTTGGGTGCTTTTGACCTATCTGCTGGACCTCATGTCTAGGCATATGTTGTCATACATGCCGAAGACCAACCCGTATTCTGTTCCACCTTGCTGTTTCTGTGACAGTTTGAGGTGCCGGGCTTATGACACTTTTTGCTATGGCATATCATGAAATGTAAAAATGAAGCTGGGACAACAAGTCACTGGTTCCCTGTGTTCTGGTGTATGGAGTCAGGCAGTCATTCTCCAAATGCAGACAGATCGTTCTTGCTGCATATAGCACACCACAATCAGTGCTTCAAAGTAAGTTTGAAAGGCATGCCAGAGAGAGATGAAAATGCATACCGCTCAAAGTAGGAGTGGGAGCTGACAGGACTGTGTGGCTAGGCTTACGGGGCTTTATAACAGACATAGTGAGGGCAAACCAGGCAGTTACTGAGAAAGGCATATCTAGCTGTCAAATCTTGACAGCAAGTAGCCTAATCTTAGGCCCCATCCTTGGAGCCACATCCATATGGCTAGGCCGCTCCCAAGGATCGGATTTTGAGCTTCTTGGTGTCAATTATGCTCAATTAACTTTCACTTACGGTTTGATTATACGAGGGATTTCGCCCCTTCTCTGCGTAGTTCTCTCTCTCTCTCTCTGATTATACGAGGCAATGCATACTGGTATCTGCTGTTATGTGCCAGGTTGTGCTGCAATCCATATACCACAGTCGCCACTGTATGTACCAATTACCAATTACCAAATGTAGCCCTGGTCTGTCAGGAGGCTGCATGGCTGCAAAGGAGGGCTGTAATCTCTGTCACTGAAATGTAGAGAATGTTTGACCCCATGCCTCCAAGGGCCAACGTGGGCCCCAGGGGGCCCTTGTGCTGTAACTATCAAGAGCATGTATGACCAAATGAATGGCTGTGTACTTACTGCCCATAATGTGCTGGTCCCTGACATTGATCAGCAGCTTTGTCCTGAACTGCTGATGCATGAGCTCGCAGTTCAACTCTGCATCTGGCTTGATAAACAGAAAGCTGTGACGGAAGAAAGCCTACCAGGGAGAGCAGCACTGACCAAACTCGTTCACTCTGCCAGAACAGTAGGGAGGGAGGCTACAACCAATGGTGCAGCCTCGCCATGTAATGGCTGTGCTTTGTGATGCAGGACAGGACTATCTCAGTTGCCGCACATCCGGCCCCTGTTCTGCAGCTGCCCCGGCCATATGCTGCTGCCACAGCTTGCCCTGTGCTCTGGTATGCTTTGTGCTTTTGTTTGTTTGTTATTTGAAAGTTAAACAGAAACTAATATGCTGTTAGTACTTGGGTCAGTCCGTCTTTCATGGTGGCAGCTGCCTGCTTTATGTAATTATATGTCAAGAGGGACCAAGTGCACAGCCCTGGGGACTGTGCAGCACCAGAGCCATGACTCCAACCAGTTTCTTAGTGTATTGACGGTGAGACACTGAGAAAGAGACGGTGAGACACTGAGAAAGAGAGCCAAAAGCACAGGACACAGAGACAAGCAGACCGTAGGTTGAAGCTGATCACTGCACCGCTTTCGGGCCGTGCAGTGCCAGTGGCACAACTCCAACCATTTCGTTAGTAGGGGCAACCCTTCCCCCTCTTCCGTGACTCGTTGCTCCTTGCACACCGCTATTACTGCTGCGCTTTCCATTGCGGTGAACACTAAATTTCCTGTTGTGGCTCCTGTTTCTAGAATACGTGCTGCTGACCTCTGTGGCTGACCTAATCAACTGCTGCATGACCTGCAACAGAGCCACCAGCTTAATCAGGCAGGGGCTTTCCATGCTGCTCATATGTGCTGCTGCTATTGCTGCCAACAAATGCTGCCGATGCCTTCATTGGCTGTACCGCATGTTTCTGTTGTTTAACCCCCAATCTCCTGCTTGCTTCCACCTCTACTGCTTCTTGTGGACCACCAAAAGCAACCCCATAACAGTAACAATCTCCTGCTGGTGCTTTCTAATGCATAGTGTGTCCGCCGTGGGTAAAGCTGGCTGCTGCAGCTCCTGCCACTGCTGGTGCTCAGCTTCGTGGCTAATGCTCAAGTCCCTGCCTCTCACTGCCACTTCCCAACATGCTGCTGCTGCGGCTGCGGCAAGTGCTTTCAGAATTAGCAGTGCAAGAAAGGTCTCAGGTCTACTTGTATCCGCCTCGCTCGAATTCGCAGCCCTCTAGCTCTCTATTACTCGCTCTTACTCAACACACCACACTAACAAACCCGGTTGGAGTCATGCTTGGGTGCTGCACGGCCCAGAGGGCAGTGCAGTGGTCTCTCTTAAAACATGCTGCTGCTGCGGCTGCGGCAAGTATTGCTTTGAGGATCATGAGCAATCCTTTCTGACCATAAGCTCTGCAGCTCAACTGGCCCATCCAACTCATATGCCTTCTAACCAGCCAAACTACCTAGCTTTGGTAATACATTACAGATATGATAAGCCTTCGCTTTGCTACCCCTGTCCCACCTTGTCCCTACCTGCATTTACCCAAGCACCTTACCCGTTTTTCGTCATCTCACAAGTCCAGGCCATCGTTTTCGACTTGACCCCTTGCAACTCGGCCCTTGCAAAGCATGCAGGTCAAGGTCAATTCACGATGCAATGTTCAGTGTAGCTCTGCTCTCAATAAGCAAAGCTCAGTCCAAGGTAGACACCAAGGCATGTCCGTCGCCAAGGGGTCGTGGCAGAGAACCACTAATCAACCAGAAAAGAGACCAAACCACGCAACGAGAACGTTGAAACTCAATCATGGATGGTGCATGATATTCAGGCAGTGTTGCGTTTGCTACCACCGCGTCCACCTCAGTCTGACCAGGGCCTCACCATTGCTTGCAGTGGTGAGGTGGACGCGTGACCTGCCTAGGTCGTTTCTTCCAGACTTTGGGGACTTGTTTGCACATACACGCCTTGGAAGTGTATAGCGAACGTGTCCATTTTGGAATGCTCAAATTGTCCCGTCCCGCCCGGCGGGGCCCCGCGGGGTTCCTGTCCTGGTTTCGGCGCCCGTAGTACGGTGCAGAGGCCTATTCTTGTTCAAGGCCTTGTTGTTTCTCAAGGTCCCATTAAGCTATTCGCTAATACCTATTTGCTATGCTGCTCATTCTTCAATTTTGCTCGCGCGCGCTTGTGCTTCCTCATGTTTCACCACACGTACCCATGATACAGTCGCCCCATAGTCGTCCTCCCGCGACAGGATCAGCTGCAGTCGGTTTGCCGGGGCCCATGTATGTGACCGCTTACCACAGCACGTAGCCGGCAAGCAGGAACGAACTGATATGTCCACTGGCATAGGAAACGTATCCGCTAGCTGGTGCGGGCAAGCCCCAGGGTACATAGGCCGGATATCAGCACAAAGCCATGCAACGGAGGTCCAGTTCATTCTGTAGAGGTGCGTACCTGTTGCTGATGTCAGAAGCTGGCAGATTTGCTCAGCGGACCTATAGGACCTTTGCTCTAACGTCGTTTACAGGTGCCGGCAGTGTCTCGTCCCGAGGCTTTTATAAAGCATACGCACTCGCTCGCAACAGCAAGGTAAAGTCCTGGGAATAGGAGTAAGGCTTGGGGTCGGGGATTCTTTAATCCAGTGCAGGTATAGAGTCCCCCACTTTGCCGCACCACGATGGCCTCAATGAGGGTAAGATTTAACGCGTATCAGATATCGGCTTCGATAGATGCCAGGAATAATGGATTTACGCGTGAGTTGAGATGCCCGCCTGTACTCATCTACTTTGCTCAGGCTTGTCGAGAGGCTGGAGTGAGGCTGGTATCAGGTAACTTTAAAAGACTGGACCCTAAATGCATTTCGGCGTAATGCCTCATCAGCGGGGTGGCCTTAAAGCTACCCATATCAGCCATATATAGCAAACAAAATGCTGCACCAGCCAAATCGACGCCGCCAGCTAATTGTCTAAACCTCACAAACCTAGTGACTCCTAAGTCGCAGTGACACACATGATCCTCCCATCTGCTCGACATAACGTGCCAAAACAAAGAGGTTTCGAGTCTTTGTGCCCTATCGAACTCCAGGTGCAACTACACATCCAAACACAACAGGGGGGTGGGGGGGGGGCTCTACTTCACATGCACAACTGCAGCGAGCCAAAGCATGCAGACCAAATGTGCAAGAACATACTAGTCCTTTGCATGCACTAGGAGCTTTGACAAGTTAGCAGCGTTCTTGTAGGCCACAGTGATATGATCCCCACATACAATCTCCAATTCAGGAGTAACAGCCTTATGAGCCGCATACACCTGATTGATGATGGTGCTAAGGCCCCCTGTACACTCTTTAGGTCCATACGATGCTACAAAAACATGCCCACTTCTGCTAGTAGGTGGCTCAGTGTCCACATCCTCTATCAGGTAATGTAAGCGATCAGCATGGGCAACGCTATTAGCTACTTCAACAAACAAAGCTTCTGGGTAACCCCTCTTTAGAACCCTTTGCTTAAAAAGTTGGGCGACTGCTTCGTAATCTGCTACATTGCTGTTAGTGACTGCATACCTTATCAGCTCTCCTCTTATCAGGGCCCTGAAAACTGAAGGACGATGATGCGAAGAGAAGGGTACGTACATATACTTGTTATGCGCCTTTTGAAAAGTGCTAAACTTTATAGGCACTAAACCCTCTACAGCTGATCCCATGTCCTTGAACACCCAGAGGTCTAAAAAAGCTACTCTCACATCACTAATGCTCCATGTAAGATTTATGTTGGGCAACAGACTGTGCATGCGTTGCAAGAAAGCATGCAAAGCATCAGCTGGCCCTTCCCACACAAAGAAACCATCATCTATGAGCCTGAATTAATGTTGGGGGAAGTTAGGAAACTCTCTCCTCATTATATCTTCAATGCAGCGAGCCACGTAGATGTTGGCATAGTCTACGGCACAGGGTGTGCCCATAGCAGTGCCGTGGATCTGCTGATGTACATTTTCTCCTCTAATGCATGAACTATTGTCCATGACAAAATGCAGTAGATCATGAACCACTCCTCTCAGAGCAGGTTTGACTACTTCACATGCAGCTTCAATAGCTTCCTCATTGTCTATGCTAGGATACATTGCCACTACATCAAAAGTGACCAGGAATGCGTCACATGATACTTGTACACCCTCTAGTTTCCTTATGAGGGTACGCAAGTCTGGCAGAACATGATCATATCTGTTCTTGCATGCCTCATGTAAAACTGGGAGGTGGGCTCGTCCCAAACTGCCAAGGCAGCATCGTGTATGTTCAAAATGTTCTTGCACAGTGGTTGAGGACGAGGTACACTTTCTTTTTGAATGCCCAGCATATGATAGAATTCGTGAGAAGTATAATACCGTTTTGTTTGCACAGTTTGGAGGTTGCCAGGAAGCTTCTAGTACAATGAAGCATAATTCAGACAACGTGAGATTGTTCATGGACCAAGAGCCAAGTTTCCAAGTTGCAAAGTTTGTTTATGAATGCATGGAATTTCGGAGGTCGGAGGAATGTGAGGACTATAATCCTTACTTTGATTTGTCATTATTCGGGGATGAATGGCAAGGTCGTATTTTCGATACCTTTTCTTCTGGACCAAGAGGTGATATTGCTGAGACATTCACTTCTGATGGACCAGGTTCCAGTATTTCTGCCCATGGAGCCTAGGTTGGCTCCGTACGGGCGCCCCCTTTGAGGGGCCATGATGTAATCGTAATCGTAATCGTAAAACATCTGCTAGCCATACGGAAGCTGCATATGTGACCCAAGAATGCGAGGGGACAATAAGCCTGCCTTTGAGATTTGGCAGCTGCTCTCTGGTCACCTCAGGCAATTTATGTAACTTAGGCAAAACGTAAGGATGCGGAAAGAGATGTGCCTGCTCTGCCCAGTGCTCAAAGTACCTAAACACATGAGCAGGCAGGTCTCTGCGCCACAAACTCAGAATGCCTTTGAACCTAGTGACTAAAGCCCTTGTAATTTGCTCAGCAGGGTCCAACACTAGCTTAAATTGCTCAAAGTCATTAAGCTCTTTCAGTAGGAGAGCCTCATAATCAGCTTTATCTAGAATGCATAGACCTAAATTCTTATCACTGGGCTTTACTATGATGTCAGGATCAGTACGTAATGCTTGCAACGCACGCCTCTGAGCTGGCCCCAGATTTGTTTTGGGACGGCATTGCTGCTGCTTCTCAAAGAAAGGCAGACATCGCAGTCGACAAAGTGGCGTCATGCGGACTTCTCAGCAAGCTGACGATTTATAAGTGCTGGCTGCCTCACAAAGCGGCTGGCTTCCATTTATGCCTAGATTGCAGTGGTATGTGCTAGGAAGTTTACTACAGGCTGGCTACTAAAAGTAGGCGCTGACACTGCTGCGCAGCTTCAGGTTATTAATATATGAAAAATACGGGAATAACTGCCAGGGAATGCTACCATTCCATGTCCACTTTCTTACTCTCACACCATTTCTCTCTTCTCATGATAAGAATGACCTCCATCCCGTGGTAAGCTCTTGAGTACTTATGAATCCTTCACCCAACAAGAGCCTGAGTTGTGTGCAGGGTGGGAGTGCCGTTGGCGCGGTCTCTGTGGCTCGCCTTGGTGTGCTTTCTATGCAGGGTGAGGGTGCCCTTGGCACGGTCTCTGTGGCTCGCCTTGGTGTGCTTTCTATGCAGGGTGAGGGTGCCCTTGGCGCGGTCTCTGTGGCTCGCCTTGGTGTGCTTTCTATGCAGGGTGAGGGTGCCCTTGGCGCGGTCTCTGTGGCTCGCCTTGGTGTGCTTTCTATGCAGGGTGAGAGTGCCCTTGGCGCGGTCTCTGTGGCTCGCCTTGGTGTGCTTTCTATGCAGGGTGAGGGTGCCCTTGGCGCGGTCTCTGTGGCTCGCCTTGGTGTGCTTTCTATGCAGGGTGAGGGTGCCCTTGGCGCGGTCTCTGTGGCTCGCCTTGGTGTGCTTTCTATGCAGGGTGAGGGTGCCCTTGGCGTGGTCTCTGCGGCTCGCCTTGGTGTGCTTTCTATGCAGGGTGAGGGTGCCCTTGGCGCGGTCTCTGTGGCTCGCCTTGGTGTGCTTTCTATGCAGGGTGAGGGTGCCCTTGGCGCGGTCTCTGTGGCTCGCCTTGGTGTGCTTTCTATGCAGGGTGAGAGTGCCCTTGGCGCGGTCTCTGTGGCTCGCCTTGGTGTGCTTTCTATGCAGGGTGAGGGTGCCCTTGGCGCGGTCTCTGTGGCTCGCCTTGGTGTGCTTTCTATGCAGGGTGAGGGTGCCCTTGGCGCGGTCTCTGTGGCTCGCCCTGGTTTGCTTTCTATGCAGGGTGAGAGTGCCCTTGGCGCGGTCTCTGTGGCTCGCCTTGGTGTGCTTTCTATGCAGGGTGGAAGTGCCCTTGGCGCGGTCTCTGTGGCTCGCCTTGGTGTGCTTTCTATGCAGGGTGAGGGTGCCCTTGGCGCGGTCTCTGTGGCTCGCCTTGGTGTGCTTTCTATGCAGGGTGAGGGTGCCCTTGGCGCGGTCTCTGTGGCTCGCCCTGGTGTGCTTTCTATGCAGGGTGAGGGTGCCCTTGGTGCGGTCTCTGTGGCTCGCCTTGGTGTGCTTTCTATGCAGGGTGAGGGTGCCCTTGGCGCGGTCTCTGTGGCTCGCCTTGGTGTGCTTTCTATGCAGGGTGGAAGTGCCCTTGGCGCGGTCTCTGTGGCTCGCCTTGGTGTGCTTTCTATGCGGGGTGAGGGTGCCCTTGGCGCAGTCTCTGTGGCTCGCCTTGGTGTGCTTTCTGTGCAGGGTGAGGGTGCCCTTGGCGCGGTCTCTGTGGCTCGCCTTGGTGTGCTTTCTATGCAGGGTGAGGGTGCCCTTGGCGCGGTCTCTGTGGCTCGCCCTGGTGTTCTTTCTATGCAGGGTGAGGGTGCCCTTGGCGTGGTCTCTGTGGCTCGCCTTGGTGTGCTTTCTATGCGGGGTGAGAGTGCCCTTGGCGCGGTCTCTGTGGCTCGCCTTGGTGTGCTTTCTGTGCAGGGTGAGGGTGCCCTTGGCGCGGTCTCTGTGGCTCGCCCTGGTGTGCTTTCTATGCAGGGTGAGAGTGCCCTTGGCGCAGTCTCTGTGGCTCGCCTTGGTGTGCTGTTTTTGCAGGGTTCCACAGCAGCTGTCCAGGGGAAGGGTCCATTGGGGAGCCTCTGTGCCCCGCCTTGGTCCTTTAACAGCTGCCCTGGGAGCAGGGCCTTGGGGGCCTCTGTGGCCCGCCTTGGTCCTTTAACAGCTGCCCCGGGAAGAGGGCCTTGCGGGGCCTCTGTGGCCCGCCTTGGTCCTTTAACAGCTGCCCTGGGAAGAGGGCCTTGGGGGATCTCTGTGGTCCGCCTTGGTTCCAAAAGCGCTGCCCAGGAAAAAATGTCCTTGGGGGGCCTCTGCGGCTCGCCTTGGTCTCTATAACAGCTGCCCTTGGGAAGGGCCTTGGGGGGCCTCTGCGGCTCGCCTTGGTCTCTAAACAACTGCCCGGAAAAATCTGGGAAACAGTCCTTGGGGGATCTCTGTGGTCCGCTTTTGTTCCCAAACAATGTCTGAAGGGCAGGGGTCTCTGGGCTAGTAGCTTTTGTTTGTTTTGCCTTGTGCTGTGTCCCTTGGAGGTGGCCCAAGCATTTCCTGTGTCCCCTGACAGCCTTGTCTGACCTTCGATCCTGGGCCCTGCGTCATTCAGGTATGTATGACTTTTTTGCCAGCACTTCCTGTGGGTTTGAAGCATTAAATGTACCTTGCTTAATTTGTGAGGCATCAAATTTGGCCTCTGAACAGCATTCTGTGTGCATGCTTGCAAGCATGTGCGTATAGTGTTGCGGTGCTGCCTGCATATAGGAATATAGGTTGTTTAAAGGGCACATTGAAGTAGGGCAGCGATGAGGGAAAGGCCATTGACAAGGAGCCAAAGTAGGCTTTAATAGGATACCAGTACTGAGAGTTTCAAGGGTGCCATATTAGCTAATGCTTGATCCCTTGCCAGCCAGTACAGGTCAGCAATTCACAAAGCAATAAGCCTAGCTCATGTAGCCTGTAGAGTGGGTGGCCCACTGATGGACCTTGTCAGTAGCAAAACACCTGTAAGCAGGTGGTCTGAATTATATATGCCTTGAGAGCAATGCCTGAGTATACTAGTTCTCATTGATACCCCCCTTGTATACTGCTGCAGCATCGCCTGGAGGGGAGATTTGATTGAGCAATGAGCAGCGAAGGTAGCAGCTGCTGACAGGGCAACACAGCTGTATACAGCTCATGTCCGGCATCCTTAACGGAGGCAGGAGCTGGCAGCGGTGGATCCTCAAGATGGGCAGCAGCAGTGGATCTGTTTCAGCAGCAGAGGTTAACAGGAAGATGAGGAGCAGCGGAACTGCCAGCAGCGGAAGTGCCAGCAGCGGAGGTGCCAGCAGTAACAGTGCCGGGAACAACAGGCTTGAACTCAGCCACCAAATCAATACCAATAGCAGGAGCATCTACGGTAGCATATGCTATGCTGCTGCCGTCGTCTTTGGCAGCAGCAACAGCAACAACACAACGTTGCCGGCAGCAGCTGAAGGATCAGGAGCCAGAAGCACTGATGGGCATGCTGTCTCCTTTCCTGCAGCAGGCGCAGAAATAGCAGCTTCCCTGGGCAGCAGCAGCACCAGCAGATGTTGCAAGCCGCGCGATTCCACAGCAGCTGTGTATAAAGCAGCAGGAGGCAGCAACAGCCGGAGGCAGCAACAGCCGGAGGCAGCAACAGCCGGGGGCAGCAGCAGCAGGAGGCAGCTCTGGTATGCCAGATGTGCCAGTGCCCCTTCGAAGGCCTTGACCTCATGTACGGAGGCACCTGCAGGTGAGAGTGCTGCTACATTGTAGAAATTCAACTGCTTTATATAAGTTTGATTGGGATAGTGATGGGATCGTGGTGGTTGGAAGTTCTTAGTAGACCCTGGAGTCTGTGCTTTGCATGTAGATGGCTTGGATGCAGCATGGCTTAGATGCAGCATGGCTTAGATGCAGCATGGCTTAGATGCAGCATGCAAGGTGCGTGTAAACATTGCAGGCCACAACACCGACTTCTAGCCGCCTCGCCTCAATAGAACTTCTCTTTTAAAACAGGCTGGGATGCTCAGTCCTGAGCGCTTATAGGTGTAAGTAGCTGTAAAACTTGCCTGCTAACCTTTCCAGTATGTTTTATGGTCCAGCTTGTTCACTTGTCGCACGGTGCACAGTGCTAGGGTTTCATCTCCTCGCTCATGTTAAGCTCTCCCTGTACAAATTTAGCATTTGGTTGGAGGTTTTGTTGCTTGCATGACGGGTGAAGCCTGCACATTTCACATGGCTGCAAATGCTTCATGTGGCCAACTGGGGCTGTCTGTACTACTTTATAATGCATTCAGGCTTCTTATGGCTGCAGATGCTTTCAGCTTGCATGCATGCACTTGCAATGTCTGTGGTCTTCGGTAATGATGTCACTGATTACATGCTTCATCACAAATGCGCAAGCAGCTTACCATTGGGACCGTGGCCAGGACTGGGCAAGTCCAGGAAACTGTAAAGACCTGGATTGGCATCTTTGGAACGCTTGCAGCCTCGGGAATGCTTCTAGTCCTTCCTTAATTGCAATTTGTGTGTGTGTGAATCTTACATTGGCAAACCCATCGGCACGCGTGCGGTGCCACAGTTCACCACAGGGGTGGCAAAGCCACTAACACAAATAGAACCAGGAAAAACTGAACACCATCCACCAGTTTGAACTCCATGATCATGCATGTCCAAGCAGATACAATGATCGGAAGCCTGAACATATATTGTTATGGTCATGGATAGTGCCACTCCAGTTCATCCTTCAGGGGATGTGGCGCAGCTTTGTGGCTGCATAACTAAGACTGCAAACACTTGGTACACTTTCTCCGTATTCATGTGCATTCAGACTGCCATGCTGTCAGTGATTAATCAGAGAAGCTGCAAAGGTCTACGGTGCTGCAGCGTCTGTTGCTAATATCACAGTCATCAGCTTTGGAAGAGAACAATGCCAAACTTGATTTGTTTTTTGTTACACATGCTGCAGGTCCATTGGGTTCATAGGAATGAAGCTATTCACTTCAGCCTTTGTTCAGCCATGGCCAAGAGAACAACACTCGAGACCAGCTGGCTGACATGAAACCTTTGGTGTTAAACTGCTGCTTCATTTGGCACCCTAGTGGAGGCGATGTTGAAGTTGAACAGCAGCATCAATAGGATCAACACAGGACCGCATCACAGACGATTAGCATCACATGAAGAAGGCAAGGACACGACTAATGGTGTGACTGCATGTGAAAGGCAGAGCAAGGGTGATGCAGGAAGGTGCACTAATAGCTATGGCAAAAGGGAAGGTGATGAGAATGGTATTGAAACAGGGAGACAGCAGGCAGCTTGCCCAGTAGCAGTGTAGCTGCCGTGCAAAGCCACGAGCCAAGCACTCAAGTTATGGTTGCAACGGCCTGGCACGTGGGAATTCTGCTGTCCAGGCTGACATGGATCTCTGCAGATCCGTTGAGAACAAGCATCCGGATGCCTCGGTTGAGCAGCATATGCCATAGTGTAGTTGCTGTTGGGACTCTGGGCGTAGTGATGCACATTTGCTGGAGGTTAGGAAAGGCAAGGAGCTGGAGGTTAGGAGAGGCAAGGAGACGGGCGCTGATGGTTGCAATGGTGGGTTGTAAGTGTGGTTGTGGTTGTAAATTCTTGTTTCTTTGTTCTGAGTGTGGCAGTGCTAAGGTGTGACATTACTACTACTTGCACTGGCAGCTGGCTGGACAAGATGTCGTACTGGTCTTTGCAAGGATAGTGTAAATAAGGTGGCCGCTGCTGTGCGGTTGTCAGGAAAAGCAGCTAGTGGGGTTCAACAAAGTCTAGGAGGCAAGCGAAACGTGGTTTGTCGTCACGATGGAGCGAGGGTCTGGCCGGTGATACGCGCCAGCTCTGCCACCGCAGAAAGACTTTTGAGGAAGTAAGGCATATAAGCTAAGAGTCAGGAGCCGTGTGACCAATGTTGAATAGCAACGAGCAATCGGGAGTTCTGACCGTTGGCGCTGGCGGTGGGCAGGTACCGAAGCAGTAGCAACGAAGCCTACCGAATCACAGTTTTTGAATCACTGCATGTCACAATACCTACATAATATCCGTATCACCGCGTCCTAACGGCTGTTTGATATACGTCTGTAGCACAAACGGCTGCAGCACGTTGTTCGAGCCATCTCGCAAACTCAGTGGGCAGTATTGCAACTGTGAAGACTTGGCTTGGCCCTGAGCAAGGCATTAAACTGCTTGGCTTGCTGCTGACTGGGTCAACTGGTCAGCACATGGCAAGTCGAAATGGGCTGGCCTGACATACATTGGCTAGCAAGGGATCTAGGGTGGGCTGGTGGCAGCCATGGTGTCAGTTTTGGACAGGAACTTGAGTATGCCGTTGGAGCCTAAGTTGGCTCCTTGTGGGTGGCGCTGCCCCCACCGGCGCCCCGCTTTGACGGGGCCATTTGGTAATTGGTAATTGGTAATATGTTCCGTGCATTTTGTTTCGAGTTTAAACTATTCGGAAAATGAATTCTTAACTTCTCTCCGCTGTGCAAGCTTTATTGCTAAGCTTCGCTCTCGGTAGCTGACATCATCATGACGGTTGGAAGGTGCGCATACGCTGCTGCCAGGCCCAGGCCCTGAGGAAAGCACCCTTACATACATTTAGCATACAGGTGCCGAGCGATAGGTCAGCTTCGTCACCGACTGAGCAGACCCTTAGAGAGAGAGAGAGAGAACTACGCAGAGAAGGGGGGAAATCCCTTCTTGCATATGTTAAGGGAGCAGACCCTTACAGTGAGCATGCAAAGGCCGTTTCTGCCACAAGCCCCAGCCAGCAAGGCACTTACAGAATGGACATTGCCCACTCACCTTCATTAACATCCATATATGCCTCGAATCTGCCAACGGCCAGCAAGTGCATATTGGCAAGAGTTGACTAATCAGTGCTCAACCTTGCCAGCATGCGGACTCCTGCATCATCATGATCCCCATCCCATGGCAATACAATACTGCATCTCCGATGCAAAGACTTACATAACATAACAAAGATGAAAGGTGCGGCAACCGCAAAGGGCTGCTACTGGTCGAAACGACCAAACACACCATCGAATCGATCCAAAACACATGGATTCCACCCCACCAAAGTAGATGGATACCCAACATGTATTCATCTAGAAAACTTCAACCAGTTCATCATCAGCTAAACCACCAGAACTAAAGGGAAGCCACCCAGGCTAACGGATCGTGACCACTTCGGCACTCTAAGAGAATCAAAGGGAGTGGAGCAGCCCGGTAATAATGGGAACCGCTGCTTCCTCCCCAAAAGGAGCCAACGGAACTTCCTGGCTCAGTACTTACAACAGACATCCAACTGACCAATGAGATTGGATCAAGGTGTCACCAGCGACCCCAAGCTATTCAAATTTGCATCCCACAACACATGTATGTGAGACACGCACACCTTCAGCGCACTATCGTTCTTCAATGTCTGACTCGTCATAAACACATGCTAAAATTACTATGCAATCTTTCCATAAAGCCAACATGTGCAGTCAAGAAAAAAGCAAGGAAAAGCAGTGAGGAAGGTAGCAATGTACCAACACAAGACCGTGCACGCTGCCATCTGCCTACCTACCCATAGCCTTCCACTGCAAGGGACAATGTTCTCTGAAGGTTCACCCGACATTCAACAAACACCAAATGGTGCATGTTTTCCAGTAGGTTACAGGCTTTTATACACTTAACCTAGTTTTAGGTATTTCCAATGAAGCTGGCGTCACAAGCAACAAGGTGTTCAATGATCTCCAACTACCGTACCATAAAAGATCAGCTGAGCCACCTTGGTGGCAAAGGGCTAAATATGTACGTGCCCAAGGACATCACAGGATGCAATATACAAAAGGCATGTGCACTTAAAATAGGCCCTGAATCAAACCCTGACAGCAAATTTGTGGCCCGATTCAAGTCGATAATGTACATCTGGCTGTCAGTCAGCATAACATAAGGCAGCCAGCCACGTATGGACAGTCCACGCAGACCTACTGATACTGTACATGCATCCCTTGCAATGCTCAGCCCACACTTGCACCACAGCAACGCCAGGCATCCTCAGCACCACCCTCACTCACTGCCATTGTCACACTTGAGCGAGAACCTGCCCCTGCTCCTCCCCTGCTTCAAAGAGAAGCTGAGCGTGGCCACCCACCCATATGCTTCACGCTTTGCACATTGGAACAATGGGCACCAAGCACATACCGTCTGCTAGCTAGGGTGCTCCTTCACAGCAAGCACAGCATCCAGGTAGCTCCCTGTCTTCTTCCCCTCTACCTTGGTGAACCCTGCAGTTTCCAGTAGATGACTGTACTCTGACAGCTTGCGCTCCCTGCCATGTGTTTGTGCCAGCATGTTGAGGCTCTGCAGCAGCACCTCCGGAGGGCTGGTGCCTGACTCATCCAGCAGCATCTCACACACAAGCAAGGCTCCTCCTGCAGCAGCAGCAGCAGCAAGCATTGGCAGATAACTCAAATGCCCCCCATAGGCTCCGAATGGTAGTGGGCCTATCTATTAAATAGGTCAGAGCCCATTCCCTTTATGTATGCAAGAAGGTAATTTCCCCTTTCTCTGCGTAGTTCTCTCTCTCTCTCTCTCTTTGCCCGCCATAGGCCTTGCTTTGAAAGCACACCGCCTTCACTTGCTTCCCCGCCTGCAAGGGGAAATGGCAAAAGTCACATCCACCCCATACCAACCCTGTCGTTTTAGAAGGAGGTCGTAATATGTGACAATTGCTGGCCAACCAATCATCCACAGAGGACGCCTGTGCTCTTTCATGAGGAGCAGGACTGGTAAGATGCATACAGCATTTCACAGACAGGCAAAGCTCCTAGAGCAATAGAGCGCACACAGGACAATAAATGGGACTGTCTAACCAGTGATGTTTTGCAGGTTGCTCTTGGACCATAGCACAAGTATTGAATGGCAAGGGGTGGGGGCAGCTTGTTTCGCTCTTGCAGCAAGCTACTCCTGCAGTCTTCTACATGCAACCGCATGTAACCCCTACTTCCATGCATGCATGTTTGGACACAACGCCCCAGCCGAAACAGCCCACACAGCTAGCGATGACCATCACTAGATGTGCAAACTGGGGGCACCCTGAGGAGCTGAACCTAAGAAACTCTACTTGGAGGTGGTACAGGCAGAAATGCAGGGGTGCTGGCTGGGCGGCAAACACGGGGTTCATGACACCCAAAGAATCTCTACTGCCAAAGAAGGTCTCACCTGGAGGTAGCATGTCATAAACAGTCCTGAGCAGCTTCAAGCAGCGCGCTTCCTCCCAGTCATGCAGTATCCGCCCCATCACATACAAATCACCCTGTGGGAGTGGGTCGTCAAAGAAGTCGGCTACCACCCAGGACAACCGTAAAAGAACTTCTGGCTGCTGCACAAATGGCGGTTTAGTGAAGTGCTCCCGGCCACGCTCCACTACTGTCTTCATGTCAACTACTACTGCTTGCTGGAGAGTGGGGTACAGCTCCAAGGCTGCTATTGCCAGTGCTCCTGATGCGCCGCCAAGGTCTACTAGGGTACGATAGCTGGAAAGGTCGAAGGCTGTGAGGACGGGCTTGGCTGATACTTTGGAGAAGCCGTGCATGCCATGCATGAAACGAAGCACGTCACGGTCCTTGTTGTACATACTGCAGAACGAAGGATGACAGCAGCAATAATGACACATGACCAAGAGACGACGAGCTTGCGCTTTTGAGAGTTTTGGCTTCGCTCAACTGTGTCCAGAGTTCCAGAAGGTTGCAGTCAAGCAGCATTGTCATTGCTGTACATCTACATGTTTCTGAGCGCAGGTTAACCGACGCCTTGCAACCATTTGCTGCAAAGGGACTGCCATCCCCAAGATGCTGCACTAATTTTTTGTGTTTTCTGCATGAGCACCTCTTGCTGGATGGCAACAACATGGACTGACTCCTCCTTGCAAGTGTCCAGCAGCATGCATGATAGGAAGGAAGTTGTAAGCAATCAAGCAAGGTACCTCGCTCCTGCAGCATGTTCATTAGCGATGGTTTTGGAAAGTCGGTGCAAACTAGCTCACCTTGCAAATACATCTGTGCCATCCAAACCAAATGCATCCTCCCAGCAATTGGTGCCCGTCAAGATGCTAGTTTCAAGGCCCCCCCAAAGCTTATATAGTAGCCGGTCTGAATGGACCACATAGCCTGCCAGTGAGTAAGGGGAGTCGGGGACCAGATATGTCTCTGCTGTCCGGGTCAACCAGTAGCCTTCTTTGGTCCCGCCTAGTAGTCCCAGTGAAACCGAAGCATCCAACAACCGTGCTAACCCGTCCAAAGAAGGCTGACAATGGCTTTGTTTCGCTACTGCTGCTGCGACGCCTTGTAGAGATAACTGCTTCCGTTCTGCTATTTGTTCGGGGATGCCCAGTGACACTAGGGTGAAGAGGACCTTGGATCGACGGAAACCGTTCAATAGTTCTATTATAGGCCCTGAATCTGGCAATTCACCGTCTTGCATGGCAGGCAGCGAGCATGCAGACAGCGCAACCTGGACAGTGGACAAACTCGCATGAGGAGGTGAAGTAAAGGAGGACTGATGTGAAGATGCCAGACACGACAGTCAGCTTTGAATGTTGGAATCCAATGTGTGTGCTATCTCCCCTCTTGCAATAGGACAGTCTGCCTTCATGTAAACGGCAGCTCGGCACCAGGTCTGCGAAACCGTACTTTCAAAGTGACATGCAACCTGTTGAGGTAGAAAGGGAAGACAGTAGGCTGACACCTCACCGTTCCTCGCAATCATTGGTCTCCCCTTGGAACCAGCTACTTTAGTCCATCATCCAATGAGATCGTTGGGTTGACCGTTGCGGAGGATCGTTTGCTGAACTCAGTCGGCACTCTGCAAGACAAAGCCCTTCAACGAAGACATAATATGAGTGTGACTGATGCCAGTAAAATAGGCATGTTCGGAGGCCAGGATAACGATAGAGTGGGATATATTAGATCGGCCTATTTGCTGGTTGCAGAAGCCCTGTAGAGCAGGATTATGCCAAGCATTATCCGCACAACCACGCAGCCGTGGAGCTGCTCTGTCAATGCAAGCCGTGACGGTGAGCTTATCACATGAACAGTCTGTCCCCCTGTTGTGAGGCCATCAAGTGATGGCAGCTACATGCATGATTTGGATGAGCATAAGCACTGCAAAAAAATATATACATTTTTTTTCCTTTTGAGTGGATATGGTGGATAAAGGGGGGGATCAGTTTCCTTTGATTTGGATGGGATGAAAGGAAATGCATGGGATGGGTGTTGTCAGGGTTATCGTTGGGTCAGGGTTTTAGGTTTTTAGCAAAGGGTTTTCAGGGTGTGTGTGTTTGGGCCAGAAACAACCCTGGAACCCGTCACCGGTCACCTGAGTGACGTACGGGCGAAAAATATTTTGGAGGCACCGAGACTGAAAATATTCCCCACATCGGGGAAAATATTTCTGCCCGAGTTGAAATCGAGGGTTTAGGCTCGTCTGCTTCCCTGCCACCCTGGTAAAGCCATGCCGCCCGCATTGCAGCGCATTTTGGCTGACCCAGTGTCGGTGACGATTGACTGCGCTAGTGCTTTCGCGCGTTTGAGTATGTACCTCCTGTAACTGGAACTGACGCATACCCATACGGTGATCCATTGCAACTCCGTTGGTGATACCTGCAGCGGTTGCTTGTTCGATACCTTTTAGTGGAAACCCACAACCGCGCGTTATGTCTATAGTATCTTCCATGCGTCCTTAGCCACATGGGCGACAGGGAACCAGAGTTCGCTGAGGACATCGGGTGTCCTTGCGGGTTAGGTGCCAAGCCCAACAAAGCAGAGGCTAGGGACCCATGTTACGTAGAGCTCCTTAGTTACGCCAAGAAGAACAAGCCCTCTTTAAAGTACAAGCTTGTCGCGCAGCAGAGGGCAGCGGGCAAATTTCCCCAGGGCTGGTCCATAGAGTATCCGTCATATACTTTCCAGGTCAAGCCGGGCGTGCCAGTCTCCGAGATAGACCCTGTCAAGCTCAGCCTAGGTGGCATCGAGATAACATACCTCTGCTGGCACTTGATCCCTGCCCTAGCTGCAATCTGGGAGCACAGAGGTGGCCACCCACCTTGTCCCTACTGCTATGAGTTCCCAGAAGAGCAGCGCGGCACCGTGCACAGTAATGGTCACCAGAACAGCTTGTTCAGGCTAGGGACACTCTCAGGGGAGCCTAAATATGTCCACACCAACCAGCTGTATTGCGAAAATTGCCCCCGTAAGCATGCAGCAACACCCTCTCCTGACCTTCTCAGTCTGGCCAGCTGTTCTACGTTCATGACTTTATGACTTCTTGCAGGCTCCACTGCATGCGATGGGGAGCGCAAAGTCAAGAATGGCAACACCAGCAAGCGCAGCTACTTCCTGTCCACCAACGCAAAGCTCCTGCAGATCATTCAATCCGAGTACCCCTGGGCCTACAAGGAGATCGATAGCATTCTGGGTTCAAGGGTGGGCATTGAGGCTAGCTTGAGCAGGCTGATGTACAGGAACTTGGTTACAACCGGGAACATCAATGATTTTACTGGTGAGAACATCAACTGCAGGGTTCACTCAGAATTTGACATCAGTGACTAAAGACTTCAATGCTGTGTGCATGTTGGCACGCTTAGGAGTACCTGTGCTTGTGCCTGTGTATTAATCTGGTTTGCATAATATGCTTGAACTGCATTCAGTCAGCCAATTAACATATCCTGCTAAAGAACCTCCTGGCAAAGTTTTCAATCGGTGGTCTTTTGTTTGCAGGGATGCTCATTGAGCAGCAGGCCACTGTGGATCTCAACAAGCATGCTCAGTACATGGAGATAGTGAAATTCGCCAAGGACACTACTCCTGCTAATGACTTCTTCAGGCCACCACCAGTAGCAGCAGCAGCTGCAGAGTCTGGCTCTCAAAATCCAGCAGCAACAGCAGCAGGGTCGAGCTCCTTGCAAACAGCAGCAGCAGTAGCAGGGGCAAGTACCTTACAAGCAGCAGCAGGGCCGGACTCCTTACATGCCGGGGCAGGTACAGTACAAACAGCAGCAGCAGCAGCAGGGTCTGGCTTTATACAGACAGCAGTGACATTGGGTGAAGGTGAAGGTGGCTCAGGGCAAGAGGGTGCAGCAGCAGTGGGTGCTGACAGGAGCAGCAGTGGCAGCAGCATGGTCAATGGTGGTGGCCCAGCTGAGACCTTTAAGCAATGGAGAGGGTAAGGCTCTGCCGGTTTGCATATCTTTTCCTACATAGAAGATGGGCACAGTGTATAATAACCATGTCCCTGTGTGCCTATCATTTTGTCTATCTTGTGCACCTTGCTTCTCCTTAACTGAGAGCATGCAACAACTCTGTGCTTTTGTGCCTGCTTACGTTATCCCTCGTCAATGTTAACACATGTAGCTCTCCCCTTCTCGTGTGTTGTAGTCATGTGTTGCAGTCGCTGCATAATGTGTATTCCTTCCTGCAGATCACCCCTTGTCAACACCCTGAGCAACACATACATCAAGGACCACTTGGTCGGCCAGATGGAGCAGGACAAGAGCTACATGCGCAGCTTGATTGGTTCACGGCCTGCTGTCATAGCATCCTGTGACTACAACCATGGGCCTACCAAGTATGTCCATGATGGAAAAGGGAACCGCGTAGCGCAGGCCATTTTCAACCTCTACAACACTCAGACAGGTGTGAATTCTTCCTATCAACTAAGCTTGAGCTGCAGCGGATTGCGTTCCTGCATGCCTCAAAGTAGATACGATATTGTAATGATGTGTATCTGACTGCAGGCGAGCCCCTGATGCACATTTGGACCTCCAGCACCTCTCCAGATGAGCTCAAACACCACCTTGAGGAGTACAAGGCCAGGTTGGGTGATGACGTAAGTGAGAACCTCAATCATTCCATACCAGCAGAAAATGAAGCAAGCACCTACTTTTGCCCTGCTGCATCTTATTCTCCTTTTGGCTGTAGGCACTGAAGCTCCGGGTGATATATGTGGACAACCCTTCCCTGTTTGGGACCCTGAAGGAGGTGTTTCCATGGATAGAGCTGCGCAAGGATGGCTGGCACACTCTGGACCAGCTCGGTCGCTGCACTCCCAAGACCAACACCCTCAAGGGTGAGCTCTAGGCTGCAATAATATTGGTTGCTTTTACAAACGTTGAGCATGTGTGCAAAATGAGGTAGGGAGCATGTCTGGCTGCATGAGGTACTCTTGCCAGGTCATTCCTGTGTTAATGCTGAGTGACTGCTGGGTTCAACACATCTACTGCCAAAGCTCATCTACTTACAGATCGTGCAGGTGCAGATGCAATTCGATTTTGCTCCCTGTAAGGTGCACTTGTCTCCTTGTTGTTTCTGCTTGTACAGAGCCTTTGATGGGCGAGCTGACAGATGCCCTGTACAAGGTCAACCAGGTTGATAAGGCTGCTGTGGAGGCCAAGCTGCGGGACAAGCAGGAGCGGTTGGTGGACAAGCCAAGGTATTGGAGGAACAAGCTCATCCGTAGGACAGTGTTGGACCAGGAGACAACTACACGTGACATGCAGACTGTCATTGACAAGTACAGCAGGATGGTGTGCCCCATCACTAGTGAGTGCCCAATCACTGAGGAGTTCATGTGCAACTGGAAGACCTTGCAAAAGCCTTGCCCTGGTGTTAACCCTTCCCCTGGTCAGCAAGAAGCACCATCCATGATTGGCATGATGGCAGGTATGTTATTCGGGCTTTGGGGGAGGTGGGGGTTCCTGGGAGTGTTACAATTGAGAGTGCAATACCGTTGGACAGTCTGGTGATGATATGGAGACTCATGTATGCATTTAGCAGGTAGGTACAGGTACAAAAGCAGGGGTGAGTGTCTGCAAGCAAACAGTGGTTTCTAGACCCTTTTTCCTATCATACCAAAACTATCGAACTAGATAAAACATGTAACAATGTGCTTGGCTGAAGTCACATGGGATGTTTTGAAGATAGATATGATCTCAGCGTGTCTTTCTCACAGCATCTCCCCTCCCCTGCAAAGAGAACACGAATGCCTGTCCCTGATGTTCACTCCTCATTCATTGCCAATCCAGACTTGCCAGATGTGGAGCTGTATGTGCCCAGCGGAGAGGTTTGGGAGGGGCTGCTCAAGTACCACTGTGGCCGTGGCAGCAGCGCGGAGGAGTCCTATCATGGCCACATGAACAAGCTGTTCAGTGGGGGAAACACGGGGAAGGAATTGGCTCAGGTGAGTTACAAAGGCTCACGTATGGCTGTACAGGCCTCCGCTGCTGCCTTGGCTTGGCTCTGGCTCTTGTTATGGTAGCTCTCTGTCGCAGCCTCTCACCCTCCACACAGGGAAAGTCTGGTTATGCTGCAGGTGCTGCAGGGCTAGGAGGGCTGAGCAGTGTTCTTTCTCAGCTTATGGCTGTGCATTTTTCCAGTATATGGCTGTGCATGGAAGTTGGGAATGGTTTGTGTCGTTGGTTTGAGGGAATCAGAAAATGAAACTTACTGAGAGACCAGACTATGACAATATTGGTGCAAGAGGACATTAGCATCAACACCACATCTGACCCAACTGAGCTGCTGTTTGGTACCAGTAGCAAGGAGTTTGAAGCATGGCTGCAGCTCTTGAAGTGCATGATATGCTTCATTAGGCCACTGACACCGTACTGATCATCAACATTGTCCTGCCTTACACAGCACATGCTGACCCTTTGGCACTACCGCCGGGCTATCAAGGGCATGCAGAAAGCTGGGGTGGAAACATATGGCGGGTACGACCAGCAGGTCATGGAGGAGATCTCTGCTCTGTACAAAACCCTTGGTCTGGGGGCTGCTGACCCTTTCAGTAAGTGGCCAGCAGTCAAGATACTGGAGGAGCTGCCGGCATTTGGCTTGGACAGGGTGCCCAAGGCTGTCATTGAGGGTGACAAGTTGTTGGCTGATGTCAACTCCATGCAGTCTACAGCAGAGTGGGATCCTTCCACATGGGCATACATGGACGAGCTGGTTGAGGAACTGTGCCCTATGCTAGGTGAGCTTGCCTCATATGTCAGAGCATGGGTGCCGGGTGTGAATAGATATAGGGGTAATCCAAGCATGGTGCAGAGGTGCTGCAACAAAGTATAGAAACGCAAATTCAAGGTCGTGGACTGTGCTAGTTCATTTTGTCTGCAATTCTGCACGCAGCATGTGGTTCCTGTACAAGCTGTGCGTATCATGAATGTTTGACTAGTGGCAATGCCGACCCTCAGTCCCTCAGTTAAGGCATTCATGCTTTTCCCTGAAGGCCAAATTACCATCATCAGGTTGCGACAGGGCCCGACATGACTGTTCCATTCCTGTCTGTGCAGATGACTGTGAGATGTATTGCAGCAGCTGTGATGCACGCACAGAAGTGCAAAGGGCAGCAGTGGGTCCAGGCCCCTCCTTTACCCTTCAGTGCTCGCGCTGTAGCAGTGTGCTATATGATGCAGCAGCAGATGCAGCTGCTATTGACTCAGCTGCAGGAGCACCCAGCGCAGAAGCAGCTGCAGCATCAGCAACAATCCAGGCAGGGGCAACAGCAAGTGCAAGGTCAGGGTCAGGAGCAGCAGCAGCAGCAACAGGGACAGAGCCACCAGGAGGAGCAACAAGACCACCGGCAGGAGCAGCAGCAGCAGCTTCAGGTAGCAGCGGGCGAGGAGCTCCCAGGAAACATAGGGTAAGAACTCCTGTGAGTGAGATTGTGCGCAAGATGCATGGCAAATGTGCTAAACTTCCAGGTTCCAGAGCAGGCCTGCATGCATTTATGACTGAAGTCAGCACAAAGGAAGAGGAGCTCTTGTTTTGGCTGCTGTACAATAAGTATACCAAACGTGGTAGCACCAATTGGTTGCTCATGGCTACAACATGGAACTTCAGAGCTAGGCTACAGCAGGAGAGGGGTGACTTCAGTATAAACCTTAAAGATGAGAAGCTGTTAAAGAAGCACCACTCAAAAGAAGTGGTATCTCTAGCAAGGGCCATCGAGCATAGGAGTGCGGGGTTAGCAGATCCAGCAGTAGCTCAGGTGGTAGCAGCAGCAGCAGGGCAGGGGGTGCCCCTTTTTGTGTCCATCCCAACACAGCCCACTGCCATTGCATTTCTTACATCCCCAGCAGTACAAGCAGCTACAGCGCAAGCAGGAGCAGCACAGGCAGCAGCAGTAAAAGCAGGAGCAGCACAAGCAGCAGCAGTAAAAGTAGCAGCAGCACAAGCAGGAGCAGCACAGGCAGCAGCAGTACAAGCAGGAGCAGCACAAGCAGCAGCAGTACAAGCAGGAGCAGCACAAGCAGCAGCAGCAAAAGTAGCAGCAGCACAAGCAGGAGCAGCACAAGCAGCAGCAGAACAAGCAGCAGCAGTACAAGTAGCAGCAGTACAAGCACCAGCAGTACAAGCAGAAGCAACACAAGCAGCAGCAGTACAAGCAGCAGCAACACAAGCAGCAGCAATACAAGCAGCAGCAGTGCATGCAGCAGCAGCAGCAGCAGTGCAAGCAGGAACAGCTATCCCTTCAACCTCAACCGCATCAGCACCACCCTCAGCACCAGCACTGCCTTGGCCCCTAGCCTACACCTTCGCACCAGTTAACTCCTTTCCCATATTCTCCACTTCTGCAACTTCTCTGCAGGGTGTAAACATTGCACAGTACTTTGCAGCAAGCCCACAGCAGACACAGAGACAGACAGCAGTAGCAGCAGCAGCATCACTGGGAGCAGCAGCCGGCAGTGGGCAATCAGGATGCATCAGGGCAGAAGCAGGAGTTGGGACCTCAGGGGCACAACCGCCTATTACACACACATTAGCAGCAGCGGTACCAGCAGCAGCAGGCCTGGCAAGAGCTCATGCATCAAGTGGAGCCTCAGTGGCAGCACCAGCGGCAGGGATAGCAGGAGCACAGCCTTCAGATGGCAGACGAGCAGCAGCAGCAGGGGTTGCAGGCCCTAACTCGGCTGGTGTTGGGACAGCAGTCACAGCAGCAGCGGAGGTAGGGCCTGCTGCTGAAGGAGTAGCAACAGCAGCTGCTGCAGGGGCTGGTGGTGCTGGTGGTAAGAAGCGCAAAGCCCACACAGTATTGGGGGATGGGCGGAAGAAGTCACAGTGCACGACATGTGCCACATTATACCAGCACGAAGTTGACTGTAATGCCCCCAAGGAAGAGCATCATGCCAGCTGCTGGAAGTGGATCCCGGAGGGACCCCGGAGGAAGGCATACAAGCAGCAGCTGAAGGGAAGGTAGCCAAATACTTGGTGCAAGAATGGGGCTAAACTGCTGCAGCATGATGCATGTTTATGCCATGGTATGTTGAAGTAGCAGTCGTGACTCTAGCATATAGCAGCTAAACTCTCTGTCTGTACTTTAAGTTTATAAAAGGAAGTTCTATAGAGACGAAGTTTATGGGGCATTGTCTGCGTTCTCGCCTTCTCGGCCAGTCGCGTGCGCTGGGCAATCATTGGCTGTGTTGAATTTTGTGAAAGCTAGAAATTAACAAGTTGCAAGGAGGTCGCGAGATACCAGTCAGTCATAGCTTGCTAGGTATCTGTCTGACGCTCACGTTTTCTCTTCATGCCGAATAGTCGAATTGTAATAGAGAAGTTGTGCACGGTCCGATTGGCCAATGCGACTGACCGCACTTTATCGCAAAGCATTCTGAGAGCACAATGGCAGGAGCAGCTCGAGACTTCACGTGTATGTACAGCGCGTCTGAGACATTTGTCGCTTGGTGTGTTTGGTCGTTTCGACCTAGCAGCCCTTTGCGGTTGCCGCACCTTAAATTTTTGTTTGTTTGTTTGTTTGTTTGTCTGCAAAAAGCCCCCACAGGCTTGAATCACACGGCTGAGTCACATAGCTCACTAGTTCAGAGGATGCATCTCACTCTGACACCATACTCCACAGCTCCCGGCGACCAATGCGTACGAGCCAATGTGCACACATGACCATAGTGCAAACTCTATTGCCAAACAAGAAGAACGCTGATTTCAGCAGCGACAGCACTTCCACTACTAAGCAGGCATGCAAAAGGCAGGTGGTCAACAAGACACTGCTCCGACAGTATAGCTCAATTGCGACCCGACTCCAGCGACCTTATATACCTATTCTTCTGTCCAATGATATGCTGTAACTCTGAGATCCTGCCATCCAACTCTGAGATCCTGCCATCCAACTCTGAGATCCTGCCTTCCTTATGCAGCACATCACGATGCAGCTTATCAATCTCTTCTCGTGCTTCCAAAAACACGCCGTGCTCAAGGTTAACCTGCTCCTTCCAGAAAAGCACCGCGTCATCAAGGGCATCGTCGTACAGTTGAATGACATTCTGAACAGCTTGGCTTGGCACCATAGGGCGGTTCGGGCTGAACAGGGGCCCACGGCGAGGTGCTCCCTGAAAGCAACAGCGACACCGTTAGGGGTTATCCTCAATCATACAGGGAATCGTTTGCATGCTACATTGGTTTAGGGGGAAAGTGCTGTTTGCTTTATTGTTGTAATGAGTTCACGAACAGTGCACATAACCGCTGTTCCATGAGTGACCCGGAAGCCCAGCAAAGCGCACGTACCAGTAGAATGCGGCGCTCTGTCTCAATAAACTGCCACCATGGTCCGTGATTTGGATCTCCGATATGTGCTGGGAGCTTGTAGCGCTCTCTAAAGTCTGGCTGCCAGTACGCCATCTTCCTGGCCAAGGCCTTTGAAACGAGACCAGGAGGTTGTGAGGCTCGCAGAAGCGGATCTTAAAGGATTCCTGGGTACCTCTAAGCTCGCATTGTTGTGGCCTTGAGCCTTTTTTGTTTCAAAAATACTCATTCTGCCAACAAGGATGCGTCTGTTGGGGTCTCCACGAGGGCACCTTATATATCCAGGCCTACTAGATCCCTGAGCACTAAGAATGTAGCTGTTATATGCTACTGTGCATGCGTTGGACAAGTTATTGCCCAGCTAGGCACACTGTCAGCAAGTTACACCGACAGTGTGACCAGCGGCCTCTCGGCGGCACCTGCCAACATTCCATTCTGGGGCCCTCTGGGCCCCAGAAATATATTCCCTTTACCCCCGCCCGTACCCCAAAAAATTTTTCCTAACTGGTCGCTAGTAGTATGAGCTGGCTCAGCAAGCATCCGAATTCATACACATCAGGCGAATGAAGAGTAGCTCTGTAGAATCGTTCTGTCTCCATGGGTGTCTTACAGATATCTAGCACCTGCACCTTTCAACACTGATCGGTGGGGTGACAGCCCACCAACACAGCCCACCAAACAAACAAATACCTGCCACACAGATATGAGAGGGTACGCCTACTCCCAGCACAGCCAATGCTTTTCAATCTGATTACCAAGGACAACCTGTCCAGTCCATGTTCAGCCAGACTAGCAGCCTTGCAAATACCCACAATCCACTTGCTTGAACATGCCCTTGGGAGCCAGTGATCTGCGGATGGCAAACCTATGCCCCCCCCCCTCCCCCTCCAACTAATCGGACAACCGACGTCTCAGCATGCCCTCAGTTTGGTCACCTGCCGAGTTCATCCCATACAACCCCCACCCTCTGAAGTCACCATCGTCCTAATCCAACATAGCGCGCATATCCAAAAATACTCTACTGCAACAACCAGGGATCCAAGCATGCCACACCACATACAGAACAAACAATTAAGGTGTGTCAACCAGTAGGGCTGCTAAGGGGGGGTGTTCTCACGCACACAGCCATGCACCTCTGCCATATGATCTTCCCCACAGCCGCGCACAACTCTCTTCCATGCAATGTCCACAGCAGCCATCACAAGTCGAACACCATAGCGGGAGTGGGCGCCGTGTCACTGTCGTATTCTGTTCATGGTGCTGGTTCATGGCAGTGTGGCAGGGAACAGCCCTGGCAAACATCGAAGAGCTTCAGGTACCGGGTAGCTGCACGCGTCATCCTCAAGGCCTGCAGTCCAGCAGCAAGGAACAATGCACGTGGTGTCATGGCGTTCTGACATCGATGTGGGATTGCACAGGCACTAACAAGCCCATGACAGATTGATGCACCCCACTGGCATCTGCAAAGAGTCGTACAATGTCCACGCATAGATAAACATATCTTGCCCGCGTCTGGCAGATGCAAGTGAGTGGATAATATGAAGCCCTAGTGTGCACCAGAACTTGTCGGATACGCTTTTGCGCAATACAGGGGCCTGTAAGGGGCAATACAGGGCCTGTAAGGGGCAATACAGGGGCCTGTAAGGGGCAATACAGGGGTCCGTAGGACTGCTGCGTAGCAGCAGGGCGTCAGCACTGACCCGCAGGGTCAGGATGAAATACTGGTCCAAAGGACCTGGTCCTCAAAACGGCTGCACCGTAGCAGTAAGGTATTGTAGTCTAAAGGTTAAGGCGTGAATTTGCAAAATTCAAAATAGCAGTTCGATTCTGCTCTATACCTTTTTTGAAATAGTAGGTCCCTGGTCCCTGGTCCGCTGGACCAGTGCTTCGCCCTTTGGACTAGTGTGTAAACACCCTGGTGTTAGCACACCAGGGTGTTTACACACTAGTCCGAAGGACTAGGTCCGTAGGACTGCTGCGTAGCAGCAGGGCGTCAGCACTGGCCCGCAGGGTCAGGACGCTAGTACTAATCCAACGGATTAGGGTGTTTACACAGTTAGTTTTTGCTATGGCTTATCATGCAATTCATAATACAGGATGGAAAGCTCCTGGAGGTTGGTAACGTTCCTCAAGGCAGGGGAGAGTGCAGACGAGAAAAGCAGGGTCTGTCATGCACTGCTGGAACGAGAAAAGCAGGGTGCAGCAAACAAAAAAGGTTGCAACCGCCATGCAGGACCCCCAAATGTTCAACGATGACATTATCTTTACGCGCAACTCACCCTCCCTTTTTGCTGCCTTCGCACCTGCTTTTTCCACAGTTGGGTCCTTGGCTGCCGTTCACTTTGAACCTGCGACCACTTTCTAGGGCTTTTAAAATTGACTAAGCCTTGCAGCACCCTGCAAGCAAAAGCGAGTCACTCAGTTCCAAGGAGAAAGTCAGCTGAACACTCAACATGCCCCAACTATCCACATTTCCATGGAAGTGTATGGACAGCTGTCTCACTAGAATAGGCCACCTTGCAGTCTTGCAGTGCTCGTGACATGACTCCAAACCAGTTTCTCAGGATGTGGAGAGCAGAAATAAAGCCAGCTACCAGAGACTGCTGGAGAGCTGTACGGCCTGACCACTCCCTCAAGAGAGCTAGACATTTTCTTACCTAACTGCTGGGGGACTGATGCGCTGACAATAGCAGATGCTGTGGTAAAACTACAGCCAACAGGTGCATGGCCCTCTCTGCATGCTCTGCAAAAAATGATGGTCCTCTCAACAGCACTGTGCTCTGTGCTTGGCTTATTCCCGTGTCCATGTCAGGAAAGCCTGGAAGCCTGGACAAGCCAAGCAGCCAGGCTAAGCCTGGGGGGAAGAATTCAACTTTGCACGCAAGCCCTTGGCTGCTGCTGCTGCTGCCTCATGCACTCCCATGCCTGCCTGCTGCATGCTCCTCACGCAGACACCTGCTTTACTGCTGCTGCTGTAACATGCTTTATCTTACCCATGCACAACTCTCTGCATGCTCTGCAAAAGACGATAAATCTGTCACCAGAACAGTATACTTACAAGGGCTTTGTGTTTAGCTTATTCCTGGATCCTTTCCAGAACAGCCTAGGAGCCTGGACACGCCAAGCAGACAAACTAAATCTGGGTAAAGAATTAAACGTTGCACGCATGCCCTTGCCTGCTGCTGCTGTTATTGCCAGATTCATGTCACGCTAATGTACAGCTGCCTGCATGCTCTGCAAAGGAAGGTGATCATCCCAAGCACACTATGCTATCAGGGGCTTTGTGCTCTGCTTATGAATGCGTCCTTGCCAGAATAGACTGGGAGCCTGGACAAGCCAAGCAGCCAAATAATCATGGGGAAAGAATCAAACTTTGCATGCGCGCCCATGGCTGCTGCTGCCATATGCATTCCCATGCCCACTTCCTGCATCCTATTCATGCATACACCTGCTTTACTGCTGCTGCTGCAATGTGTCTTATCATGCCCACCCACAGCTGTCTGCATGTTCTGGGGGAAGAATTCATCTTTGCACGCAAGCCCTTGGCTGCTGCTGCTGCTGCTAAATGGCTGCCCATGCCCAGAGGTTGCTGCACGCTCTCCCTCCCCCCCCCCCCCACACACACACACACCTGCTTCATTGCTGCTGCTGTTCCTGTAAAATAGCGTCCATGCACAGCTCTCTAGATGCTCTGCAAAAGAATGTAATTCTTTCTACGACACGTTATACTATCGAAGGCTTTGTGCTTGGCTTATTCATATGTCCTTGTCAGAACAGACGGGGAGCCTGGACAAGCCAAGCAGTCAGAATAGTCCTGGGGGAAGAATTAAACATTGCACGCACACCCTTGACTGCTGCTGGCACTTGCATTGCCATGCCAGCTTGCTGCAACCTATCCAACGCATACACCTGCTCTGTTGCTGCTGCTGCTGCTGTAACTCACCCTTTGCACGTATGCTTGGCTGCTGCTGCCACATACATTGCCGTGCCCGCTCGCTGCATGCTATCAACACATACACCTGCTTTATTGCTGCAGCTACAACATGCCTGATCATGCCGATACTGTACACAGATTTCTGCGGTGATCTGCAAAAGAAAATGGCTTTCCCAATAGCACTCTATACTATCAAGGGCTTTGTGCTTGGCTTATTCATATGTCCTTGTCAGAACAGACGGGGAGCCTGGACAAGCCAAGCAGCGAGGATAGTCCTGGGGGAATAATCAAACTTTGCACGCATGCCCCTGGTTGCTGCTGCTGCCAGATGCCTTTCCATGCCCATGCTGGGCTCGCTGCATGATCTCCACAGATACACCTGCTTTACTGATGCTGTTGCTGTAACATGGTCGATCATGCCCATGCACAGCTCTCTACATGCTCTGCAGAAGAGGACAATTCTATTAATAGCGCATTATACTATCAAGGGCTGCTCTCCACATACTAACAAACTGGATGGAGTTCTGCCGCGGGCGCTGCACGGCAATGAGTTAATAACAAGAGTCTCTTCGCATTAACACTACAGGTGTGAGGCCATTGAACCTGCAACACTTATCAGCTGCAGCTGCTGTATTTCGATGACAACAAAAACCCACTTTATTTTTGTCCAGCTTCGTTACAGTGGCACGTGAGCGGTTGTGAACTTAAAAGCATGCAAGCTCTAGGGATGCACTTTGCAGCACCAGCTCTTTGGACCTGATGAAGGTCCGCTGTGCCTGCAGGTTGGCGAAGTGCTGCAGCTGTGCTTCTCCCCAGATGCTACTGCTGAGGAGGTGCTCAAGTGCAGGTTTTTTACATGCAGTGCAGCTGAGCTCATGAAGCTGGAAGGTACCCGTTACGGCGTCAGTAACTTGCTTAACACATCAAGCATCAACTTGGATAACTGGGTCTGGACCAAGGACAGCATGTTTGGGGATGCTCTGCGGAAACTTAACTTTGGGCCGGCAGTCAGAGGACTCCTCCAGGACTACCTGCGAGGTGCTGCAGAAGCACTGCGGTCCAACGTGTTCACCTTGGGCATATTCAAGGACTGCAAGCTGTACGCGCCACGACCGGAGGGCGACTGGGACAAGCAGGAGGTGAGATGGCCGTTGGAAAGTTGTTCCATGCATGGTGGTTGAATCATGACTGTGCTGCTAGGGGAGTGTGCTTGTTACTGTCCATGCATGAGTTGCATGGTAGGAAGGCAAAGGGATGCTTTGGCTTTGGCAGAGAACATGGGTTTTTGGAAGCCATGAGTACAGAATATTTTGGCAGGCATTGTGCTTGGCGCTGCACATACTGGCCTGCAAGCCAGCTACAGACGGGTACAGAAGGTGGCTGTCACTCTAGCAACAAACTTCGGCATGTATGACAACATATGCCTAGACATGAGGTCCAGCAGTTAGGTCAAAATCACCCAAAACCTCCACTGCCCCAATGGGGGTAAGAGCCTCCCTCCTACTTAAGAAAGCAAGGAGGGCTTGTAAGCCCAGGTGCAAGCAATAGTTGGTAACAAACCCCATTGGTTGGACCTCACGCCACATCAGAAGGGTGAGCAAGAGCATTCCTAACCTTCCAAGCAGCTGCAACATACTTGGCTATACACATTAAATGCATGCTTGAAAGGGCCATATACTAAGCCAGATTCCTCATCAACATCTACACCCCAGAACTCTTCATTAAGCATGCTATGCAGCTTCTCCTCATCAGATTTGCCATCTAAGATCTGACATCTTGCAGCAACATCAGGGTCAGAAGTCAGCTTCTCCCACAGCTTTTGCCTTTGTGCCTGGTAAACAGGACAGTCAAACAAGAAGTGTTCAGGAGTTTCAGCCACATCTCCCAATTCGGGCCAAGATCACAGGACTTGCAGCACTCCCTGCGTGCATTTTGCCTGCGAGCGCTCTGCCTACCGAATTTTGCTGTCATATCATTGAGAGGAAGGATACCTGCACGCAGCTGCATAATGAGTTCCATGCCTTTGCTTAGAGGGCCTGTGCACAGATATGGCTGCGGCTTGAAATAATTGATATCGTCATTGTAATGCTGCATGTATGCCGCTAAAGTAGATATATTCCTAGCACCCTCCTCTGGAACAGCCCTGTCTCTTTCATATATACTCCACCTGACATATGCCCTGAAGCTAGGTAGGTGTCCCTCTCTCACTCTTGCTTGTAAGGTTTCCTCCTGCATGCCTAGTTCAGCCCTGAGTTTATTGAACCTCTTCTGCCAAGAAGTATAATTCCTATGGCTTGGTGCAAACATGTACCGTTTGATATGATGTATTTTTGGGGAAGCTGCTCAGTGCTCAGGGACCTGCTTCACTCAGCTCACATGTTGCTCATACCTGGACGTTTGTTACTAGGCCGGCCGAGCAGCTTGCAACATACCCTTGGCAAGAAGATTATTGGGCTAAATAGGTCAATGGGCCAAGCATTGTGCAATATTGCTACCGTGACTTAATCGTGGCTGCTCCCTTGGTTTTCAGGTACACATGAGGCAGCAGCTGGCCAAAGCTGTGGTATGGGTATTGAGGCACCTGCACAAGCTAGTTGCTGAGAAGGGGAAAGAGTACAGGTGGTGCCTCTCAGACTTTGAGCAGCTGTGTCCTGCTTACGTGCTGGAGAAGGTCAGAAACAATGAAGTTGTGGACACCATCACCAACATCTCATGGCTGCAGGCCATCATCCTTGCCCAGCTATCGTCCAGCAGGGCCCTTGGCTTGCCCTTAGCCATCATCCAGAGGGAGCTGACCCCTACAGGTGAGGGCATGGGCGCTGTACAGTGTTTTGTACTAGGATCCAGATAAACATGCGTGCCCTGCCGATCTGAGAAACCACATTCCTGATAGTAGTTGTTTCCAACTGGAGCTGATATGCCTCCGTGACCAGTGAGTGCTTGTTAAACAAGGGAAAGAGTTGCTCTGGTTCTGAAAGTTAACTGTCGCACTTTGGGGAGCTTTGGCTGCTTTTGACTAGGCTTTTTTGCTCCTGCAGTATTTCTGCTCAGAACTCCGAAGGGGAAACTCCGCGACACATAGCTTTTGCACTGTAAGCAAAAGTGAAATCATGTCCATGGTGTTTTTTTCCTTTGCTCCGCTGCATGCGTAAATCTGCTGGATCATACAAGTAGCTGCAGCATCAGTATCACTTGTGTTAGAAGAATCTTGCGTCCATGCCAATGTAGAGCTGTGGGTCTGCAGAATGTTCCCCCAAATTTCCATTTCTGGTCCATCATTCATGATGGTGATGGTTGGTAAAGTTCTCGGATCTACCTGTTGTCTCGCCAACAGATGGCTGCACACTTCCGTCCTCCTCCATGCAGGCTTAACAACCCTGAGCGATGCTGCATCCAGCAAGGCTTGGTTGGCAGCAAACATGGAGCTGATAGAGGCAAGGGATGGAAAAGTGATGCAGCTGCTGGTGGATTGGAAGGGCTGGATCGAAATCGCAGCTCACAGCCTTGCTACATATGGTGTCGAGGCCCTGCAGCTGCAGTTCCTCAGTGTAAGTATAAATGGGAGCGGAGGGGTGGGGTAGTACTAACAATTTGTCGAATCCGGCCCACAATGCTGTCCCATGATGATGCTGTACACAATCTCTGTAAAAGAACAGGGTTGATCACGGGAAACTGGCTTTTTATGCACTGAGGGTATGGCATTTCTGCTGTCTGTCTTCAAGACGTTGTTGACAGGCGTGTGTCATCTAATTGTAACTAAATGCAACTGGTATCTGAGAGCAACAGAAGTAGCATGCATGGCAGTCCCATGCAGCGACACAGAATTGTATGCTTACCTGCAGATGGCCAGGAACTAAAGCATGTCGTAAACGCTGGGTGTAAGGGTACTTGTGCTGCTGTATGTGGGAGCTGTTGCTACAAGATGTCAGTATTGCTTTAAGAAGAAGATTTTTGCCGGAGGCTTGGTGGAAGCTGTTACGTCTGTTATGCTCTGATGTTTCAAGCTCCAGTGTTGTTGCCTTTGGAACATGCTTGCAAAGAGACGAGCATATCCACACCCACCCTTCTGTTTGCCAGATTCTCCCGCATACGATTCTGTCTCAACTTGTTTCAGGGTTGCTAATCAGCCCAAAAGACATCACCTGTTATGTTGTGTTCTATGTGATGGTATGGCAGTCAAACAGATGCCGGGGGCAATGATTCTAGTTCATATGCCCTCTGTTAACACCGCTCTAAGGACCACCATTTGTTTGTGGTGCAATTTGCAGATGATTGAGGGCCATCAAGATGAGCTTGAAGCAGCTGATGCGTTGGATGCAGCAGCAGAGGCAGCAGCGGCGGCACACGTGGCAGCAGCAGAGGTAGCAGCAGGTGGCTCAGAGGAAGAAGATGTGGACAGGGTGCTGCTCAGCGCAAGGGTCGCCATGCCATCGGGAGCAGCTGGCAGCGATGAGCAGGACACAGCAGAGAAGGCCAGGCAGGGGGTCGACAGCATTACCAACACTCTCGGTCAGCAGATGCGCTTCCGCTATGACATATCAAGGGAGGAGTATGAGCTGGATGATGTCGATGGAAATGAAGGTTTATATAGCAGGAGCGCTCGCATCTCCACCATTGATGAGGGTGATGAGGAGGGGGGTGGGGAGGAGGGAGGGGGTGGGGCCGGAGATGATATTGAAATGGAAGCAGAGGAGGCTGGAGGTGGGGCCCAGGCCAGTTTGGTAGGGGGAAGAGTGAATGATGAGGCTGTTTGGGAGGAAAAGCCACGGGAAGAGTGGTGGGATCCTGCCAATTGGAATGAGGATGGTGAGGCTGCAGAGGCTATGGTAGAGGATTAGGTGCAGATGTTATGTCCTAGCAGCCCTTTAAAAAAAAACTAGCAGCCCTTTGCGGTTGCCACACCTTAAATGTTTGTTATGTTATGTTATGTGATGCTGTAGGTCAGCCGCTAGGTCAATCATGGAGGTCACAAGTGTCGGAGCATGTTTAGCGCTCAGGATAGCGGTCACGGGGAGGAAAAGTCCACGAAGGGGTGCAGTTCCTAAGCATCTGGACATTCAAGAAAGAAGGGTCTTGTAGAGCTTAGTATACCTAATCTGGGTGTGGAATGAAGATATGAGACGAACTGGATGCTGTCCTACTCACATTGAAGTGCTGCGGATGCTGAAGTAGGTGATGCATTTGAACTTGCTGACTGTGGCTGCAGAGCAGGTCTGAGTCTGAATTAGGTCAGTAGATGAGCTTGGTGTCACGAGCATTTATGTTGGGCACATATTGTGTAAGGAGTATGCTGGGACTGTACTGCCCGAAGGCTTTGCAGTGGTCCATTACGGATTGAATATAGTTGTACCCGCCATTTTGACTGCCCCCTCTCTCATTCGTGGAAAGCTTGCGCGGGTGGGGGCGTGGGAGTGCCCAGGCCGCCTCCTATTAGCGAATGTCCTAATGAGTAGGGTGAGGGCAAAGTAAGGAAAGGCTTGGGTGGAAGCGGTCGCGCCCTGTTTGGCGGCAGTGCAGCTGTTGGTCGCAGGTCGGATCTGCTTGCGGTTCCCGATATAACTTTTTATTGTATTTATTTTAGCCTGGTAAAATAAACAAAACGACAATTCTGAGCCGTAAACGTTCGGGCTAACAAGCCTTGATGGCTTGCCCGAGTCCGCTAGCACCGCATGCCGTGCTGAGAAGGCAGTATATGCTTGCGGGGTCTGATTCCAAGTCTTACCTTCGGTCAGAGCAAACGTGAAAACGGCATTGGTGCTAAGTGCTTGTAGTCAGAGCGGGACAGCGCAAACGGTGATTGAAAGTCAAATGCCTCTTCATACATGTTAGCACTCGTTGGGGTAATCGACAAGAGGAACAAGAGTGACGGTGTCGACTCGTTGAAGCAGGGGACTTGAGTGCAACAGACCAATGAAACCACGCTGTGAGAACTCTAGGCCATTAAGGTACAATCCATTACAATTCCATGTCCACATTTAGAGGTAAAATCCGCTGAATCCTGACAGCAGCAGGCTTCATCGAATGAAACGAGGATAAACCCTTCTGCATGCCACAGTACAATAGGACCGCAGATGACAGGCTCCGGCCGACAGACAACCAGTCAACGATACCAACAAACTCTGCCTACAAACTGTATGCACGATTTACACAGAACACACAAAATGACGTTGCAAGGAGGTAGTCCATTAAGCTGTGTCACAAGTCATCGCAGCTGAAGCTCAGGGGTCAGGCCTCCTTCAAATGCTTGCCTGCGGGTTAAAATCCACATTCATAAAACAAACGAACATTTAAGGAGTGGCATTAAAACACAAGCAACGCCCATGGCCTTGAAATGCATTGCAGCCAACACACTACAGTGAACCCCTCCCAAGTCTGCCATAACGAACCATGATCTGCTGCAGCGGTTGGAAACACAAAAGTAGCCATCAACCCCCCGAACCTCCTAGGAAGGACTTCCCCACGTACACACACTTACATACCAATCTCCACTCATACCCTTAGCTATTGCATTCCTGCAAGTCTGCCCAACTTGGCACCGACCAGTCAAACCCTGATGATACAGTCGCTTTTGTAATTCATAGACAAATATGCCCAACAGCTGAGCAAGACTCCAGACAACCCCCTGCCCCATAATATTGTCTAACCATTATCTGAATGCCTGCACCTCCTCTTCAGTTTGCCTAGAAGCCAGGACCAGAACATCCATGCCTAGCCACAGAAAGACAAAATTGCCCATTCCAATCTCATAGCCCGCAGCTAGACGCCGATGCCTGCAGCTGGAACTCTAGATCTCCTTATCTGTAGGGTGGGGGATTCTGCCGCTGTGGCCCTTGGTAGCCACCCTGTCTTTGCTGATGGCCACCATGCGGCCCAGCCCCAGCATAACCACCAGGGCCCCCTTGACCTGCATACCCCCCTGGCCCATGATACCCCTGGGGACCACCGCCATAACCCCCCTGCTGACCCCCTGCATATCCCCCATGATGTCCCCCATACCCGCCTGCCCCTTGAGGACCCCCATACCCGCCACGCCCCATGCCCTGCCCTGCAGGGGGCCCCATGTGACTACCCCTGCCAGCCCCGCCACCTCCCATGTAACCACCACCCCTGCCTCGCCCCCCTTGAGGATAGCCCCCTCTGCCTGCCCCAGGAGCCCCCATGCCCCCTTGCCCTTGTGGTGGATAAGCAGGCACACCCCCATGTCGCTGAGGTGGTCCCGCTTGTGGGCCCCTGGCATGCCCAGGGTAGCCCCCCGGAGGCACATGAGCCGGCTGCTGCTGCTGATGGTAGTGGTGGTGGGCAGGCACATGGGCACCATGGGCGGCCGGCATCTGCCGAGGTGGTCCTTGGGTGTGTGCTGCATCCTGCTGGTGTCGCTTCTTCTTGGTGGTCCACTCATGGGAATCTGGAACTCTTGGCAGGGCTTTGGGATCACACTCCCTGGGCTCAGCGTAGAAATACGGGTCCTGCAGAGCAGCAGCAGCATGGGCGTTGTGCTTGCAATTTTATGCCAGCTTACAGAGTGTCTAGGCACAATCTGGTCTACATAGTCCCTTTGCGCGAAAGCCTGAAACAGCTGTCCACAACCAAGCCCAAGCTTGCAACAAGTGGCGTCTCTAACCTCTGAGGTTGTTCGCCTGCACCCTCCTGTACGCTTTGCCTTGGGCTCCCCTGACACTTCTATGTAAGCAAGACAATGCCCATTGCCTGCAAACAACCTCACCATGAATGCGTCTTCTGCCTTGATGCGCTTCTTAGGGTCCAGAGTCAGCATGCAGCGCAGCAGAGGAATGGCATTGACGTCCACGCCGTTCTGCTCACACCAGTTCCCGAAGTTGAAACCACTCTTGGACTGCAACTTCTCGTGCTGCAGGTTCCCGTAACTGTAACACCATAACAGCACAAAACTCATTAAGCAGGGAATTGCAGCGGGTAATCCTAACTCTCACTCAATGCACATATTGGCAATGTACCTCAAACGGCAGTGGTGGATGTGGTCGACTTCTGCTAGCTTAGCTATCTGTCAAGTTCACGCCTACAGGTATGCAAATCAGGGCCGAGGCACTGCCACAATGACTTAGCTGCCAAGACAAGAAGAACATAGTGAGTGTTATTTTGCTGGCTAATGATTCTTTGCTATCTCAGCATAGAAACCAAGATCACTTGATCCAGTACTCACAAAGGCAACGCAGCCACTCCTTCCCAGTTATCAGGGCTTGGTACTCCCATCAATGTGCATATCCTCCGTATCTGGTCCGTCTCATCTCTGCCTGCAACCAGAAGCAGGCAGGAAGAATTGCCAGTAAGCAGACCCCATGGGGATCAACCCATGCCTTGTGCCACGGAACCCCAATATGACCAAACTTCCCCCCAGACTCTCTTTATCTCACCCCAAAAAATCGACACCTGTCTCATAACGCCTATTAAATGACAATGAGCAAAGAACTAGATATCCAATACAAGCAAAAAATGACAGACAAGACCCCATACAGTTGAATACCGCTGTGTTGGCGGAGGTGCCTTGCCGAATCTGGGAAATGTTACAACCGCATGCTGCACGATTGCTTGCATCTTTAAAGATGCACGCGCAGCGCAGCACTTATGTGAACAGGCAACGACTGTTACAGCTAAAACACAGCCTGAGCATGCCCTTCCTCCCACAAGCTCATGTACAGCCCAGTATTGATTGCTTTTCTAAAATCACCTGGGAACAGTGGCTTCCTGCCCAGCAGCTCTGCAAATATGCAGCCCACACTCCAGATGTCCACCTCAGGCCCGTAGTGGTCAGCACCCAGCAGCAGCTCGGGCGGCCTGCAAAGCAGAGGTATGGCAGGGAACCCATCTAAGGCCCACTGCTCAGCACCCACTTACTACAGCAGTCGCAAGGGGTGATCGGGGCGCATAAAACTCATAACATCACTCTCAATCGTCTATGTCACAATGCAACCTGGCTAAGGAGCCCCATCCTCTTACTCTTCTAAACGGGACCTCCCAATAGCAAAGGCCTTTGCACTCCAGCACCTCCCAAGCTGTTGATGCAGCCCTGCCCAACCAGTGATAGACGTCCCATCCCCACTGCTAAGTGCAGACGCACCCTTTCCCCCTCAGCCTGACAGATGGGATGCTTGCATTGCTACTATCCCATGACCACCCATCCAAGCCAACCATGAAGACCCTGCGCTGCTTCCACCACTGGCATAGACTGCTTTTCCTACCTGATTCTGTCCATGCTCGACTGCCTGCCAGCCCAGAAACCCCCATCCCTACCCTCATTGCCTTCCACAGCCTGCAGCTTCCTCACCTGTACCACAATGTGATGACCCTGTTGGTCAGCTTTCCATCTGCCTGGCCTGACTGGTAGTTCCTCGCCAAGCCAAAGTCCGCAATCTTCACGATACCTTGGGCATCAATGAGCAGGTTGGAGGCCTTGAGGTCACGGTGCAGCACGCCGTTCTTGTGGCAATAAGTCAAACCCTTGAGAAGCTGCCTCATGATGCACTTGACCTGCGGTGAAGACGAGACTAGGCTCAGGATGTGCCAAGCTGCAGAAAAGTGGTCCCATAACGTGAGATACACAGGAGCCTTCATCAGCTCACGGACAAGCACTGCCCACACAAGAGAGCTGGGAGAAGCCAACCAGCCTGCCAAGCGGGGCGACAAAAGCTGTCCCCCCTTAGGTTGCAGCAGGGTGCTGATGCTTATGTCGTGGATGAGATGGACCTGCCATGCAGCTGTCAATGTCTAGCTCCATTTAAGATTTACCCTTCATAGGAAGTGCATTTGCAGAATCACCTATGTCTAAGGCTTGTTGCTAGAGGGTGCGAGAACCAAAGACTTCATGGACACTGCGCCTCACCTGTGGAGTGCCCAACGGCTTCTGCTTCCCCAGAGAATCCATCATGCCCGTCAAGTCGTGCTCAGCATAATCAAACACCATGTAGATGTCCCCTTTGTACTTGGAGGCCTTGTTCACTGAAGGTTCCAGCAGTGCATATACGTCAGGTTGGTTACAGAGCAGAAAATCGACTGCTGCGGTGGATTCAGTCTATGCCTCTAACCAGCCCAAAGCACTCGCTCAATAGGTGCGCTTACCCTTGGAGCGGACAATCTCACGCAAGTTGACGATGTTCTCATGCTTCAAGGTGCTCAGCAGCTTGATTTCGCGAATAGCAGTGATGGGAAAGCCCTCCTTCTCAGTCTCCATTCTGATCATCTTCAAGGCCACCTTACTGCCCTGCTTGTCGGTTCCTCTAAAGACCGTGCCATAAGTCCCCTCGCCGATTTTGTCGTTGTCAGTGAAGTGGTACTCTTCTGTAACAATGCGGGTCCCACCAGGGACAGGAACTTCGTCCGGATTTTCCACCTTGTGTGGTCCTGCGGCCATGGCTGTCCCAGAGGGCATGGTCGGACCCGGACCACAACCCCCTCCTTGTGGGCCTTTTCTACGTAAGTGGGAATAGTGGGCCTTTTCTACGTAAGTGGGCGATCTGAGTAGCTCCCTAGGCAAAAGTGCACCCGTGTATCCCTTCCACGACACTATCAAAAGCTCAAAACGTCCTAAAGGTGTGTGTCAAGCTTGTCTATAGATGGGTCAAGTGGGCAGGGCAATCTGGAAACACATGCACAACAGCCGCAAACAAACAATCAATGGGTTTGAGGGTATGAACATTAAAAGACTGCGTTCGTTTCTTTTGTTAAATAAATGCAAGCAAGACGTTGGATGAGGCTTGCTCCGTTGCTAGCATTTTTTTCGAATATCACTCAGTCGGCCCTGGCAAAAATTTGTTGCACACATTTCGTAGGCCCAACAGTACTTTCAGCTACGGTCCCTTAACAATTTCAAGTTGTTTCAACTTGTTGGGGTGTCGGTATCCCGGTCGAGCTGTGCATGGTCGGCATGCTCCATGGCTCCTGTCTCGTGAAGCTGGTGCAAGGCACATTTGACACTGCTGTGCGCTGAATGTGTACCAAGAGCTAACGGTCGAAGCATCTGTGGCGATCGACAGCCCTTTTCGGTAGTCAAACGAAGCATTTCGAAAAGGGGGCAAAGTTTAGCAAAGTTTGGGGGTTGTCTGGGGTGGCCGCAGGGGGGAATCCTGGTCCGACGACCTTGAAGATCGACGCGTTTTGCTTGCTTGCTACATCCAGGTGAGATAGAATATTATGGAAAGTCCCCAAATGTTTACTTGCAAAAGCGTGCCACCCGAGTGTGCCTTTCAGCACAACCCCACCTTTCCAGAACTCCGGGGGACGGAAAAACAGGTCTGCCAGTATGCTTTTGATCGGCCTGATCTCGTTACTATCTCGGTCTTGTCTGCTTGCCTCTGCATATGAAGAAGCTGTGTCATCCTACATTATGTTTCACCTGGCTGTGCCCCCCCTGCAGTTCCTTCTGAGTAGCCTGGGGTAGACCCATGGAGCGGCTGCTAGAGCAGCAGGGACCCGTGTCTGGTCCCTTGCCACTGCAGCCATTGGCACCTGGTATCCCTCTGGGCTTGCAAATGCCCCCTCCAGCTAGTAGAGTTGGGCCTACACCTGCAGCCTTAGCAAGTGCAGCAGCGGTGGCAGCAGCAACAGCACGTGCCCAACCATTAAATGGGAGTTTGCCAGAAGTCAACGAACCCCTGGCAAATGTCAAAATTAGCACTAAGACATCACAGTACATGTGAGTGAGCAGGACAGTCTGCAGAAGAGTTTCACCACGGTCTTGCATAGAGTCATTTAACGATGTTACCGTAGAGCCACCGGCTCATGGCTGTTTCTTGCACTTTCTGGAACGCTTTGGGATTGTGGATGAGGTCTTGGTATTTTGGTATTTGCAGGGGCCTGTGGTCTCACTCAGCAAATGCATAGCAGAATGTGACATTGATGAGACAAAAGACTGCTCTTCAGCGGGACCAGACTTGCGCTTTACGCAATGACAGCGTATACATTCTTCCTGTGTGGAGCTTACATATGTACACCAACCAGGTGGACCATATCATCTTGCGCAATGCTACAGGATCAGTTCCAGGCAAGTCTCATGGCAGATGACAGCAAAGATTTTGCACAGCCATATCCCTTTCCTCTGATACTATTGAAAAACGGGGTGTGGAGAGACATATACGAGGGAAGGGTGCTAGAGGGAGAGAGGGGGGGGGGGGAAGAGCAAGGATGAGAGAGCATGAGTGTCAGAGAGTTGTCAATCTTGCCACTGGGAGCTCGGACGTGACAGGGACAAACTTATCCTCAAGTGAATATATTGTCAAGTCCTAGTATGACACCTCACCCTTCTGGGTTTATATGCACTCTGCAGCGGTGTCATCTGGCATGCCCGTGTCTCTCGCTGGCGTTCGGCCATCAAGCACAACGGCAAAAAGATCTTCCTAGGCAACTTTACCAATGAGGCAGAGGCCGGCCAGGCCTTTGACAAGGCAGCTCTGAAACTGAGGGGCCTGCATGCCCGGATCAACTTTCCCAGGGATACATATGGGACTGTGGAGGAACTCCTGGCACAGGTATGGCGTAAGTTGCGTGCAGCTTGCGTGGGGTTGAGAGGAGGGTTTAGCCAGCCATGGCAGTGGTGGAGAGGACAAGAGTAACCGGAATCTTAGGGGGCCATGGGTATGAAACCACCCCATCTTGTTGTTCTGAGTAAGCGTTGATAAATGCATTTGGTACGAATTTGGCATCTAGCTTTACATGGCCTGCTTTGAAGCAACTTATGCTCGCCCCTGCCGCTGCTGCCTCCTCTGTGGCCTCTGCTGCTGCTGTGACCTGCCAGCCCTCTGCTGCTGCGCCCTTTTTTCTTCTGGTCCCATTTTGTGCAGCTAATGCTGGGAGGGTCTCTCTAGGCCCTGCACATGGGCGCAAACAACGCAAGCACATGCTTGATATGGTTGACAGGAATGGTGGATGAAGAAAGATTAGACTGGGATATACGCCAAGCTAGGGTGAGGTCAACACTCTGGCTGAGGTTGTCTTTGCTGGTGTCCTGTACAAAGGTGGTGTCACTATGTTTTGGGAAAGGGTTGCTTGTGACAAGTGTGCTGGTGGCAGGATCGCTTCCAAAGGGAGCGTACAAGGCTCTACTGGGTTTTATCCAGCTTAGCTTTTTGAGGCTTGCAGGGAGGATCATGGGCATTGAAGAGGAGAACAAAAGCTCTGTGATTGATTTCTGCAGCCAGCAGGAGGATCAACTCTCAGTTTAACTTGCTGGTTTTTTTCAGGTACCGGTGTGCTTTCCTGTTAGTCAGAGGCTTGCTTGACATGAGTTCAGTCATGCAGAAGGTAGTGATATCAGGACTGTATGGAATCCGTGTCTGCTGTTGTTTGTGTGCTTCAGGGCATACAGGATGTGCCCGCCCCCAAAGCAGCGGGGCGTCCAAAGAAGCGGCCTCCAAATGCAGAGGAGGCATTAGGGGTAGATGGAGATCCAGGGCCAGCACCTGTAGCCAAGAGAGCCAAATGTAAGTGTAGGAACATGACTACTGCTCCCTTGTATCCAGCTAGGTCCCACTCCAGCCATAGCCCCAACCTGAAATGTATCTTACATCGTGCACACGATACAGATAGCCCGAACCCCTAGGCCCTAAAGACAGAGACCCAAAGGTGTAAGAGAGCGACCAACACAGCGCCGAGAGCCTAAATACCCCACACGATGCACAAAGGTGCCTACAGCTGCGAAGCTCATACGTAACCCGAGAAGCACTCGGGTGGCACCCAAACCCATAAAGACCTAAACCCTGCATCTCCAACCATACAAACACACCAACATGACAGCTCTGCATACAGAAGAGGCTTATGGATAGGAAGGACTGGCTGTACCCTTACAGTAAGGCTGGTTAGGGAGCAGGGCCATTGCCAATCACTCCCTTTAGATGGCAGAGGTGGAATAAAACCATATCAGTTGATGGTGTCTGACACCCCACATTTAAAGGCTGGTATGGCATGGTGGCAATAGTTGGTTGGGGATGGCAGTAAAGCAGCATGCGGTTATGCTATGGTCAGGCCTACCATAAAAAGCTAACAAGGTAGTTGGCCTTTTGGCTGTGTTCCCCAAGCATCTGCGGCCATGTGCTTTGCAACAGCTGCTTTTTAGCCTTTCTGCTGGGACCATTAATGTATTTGCATTGCCCTATCTGCTGCAGGCAAGTTCATGGTCTCTGAAGACGTGGCGGTGAACAACCCAGCGTTGGAGGCCGTCCGAAAAGCCATCAACTCAGTCATGAGCCAATCCAAGATCAACTATGTAGACGCCCCTGCAGGCGTTGACCAGACTTCACTACTATCCAAGAGCGAGAAGGCTCTGGAATGGGTGCGGCAGCACCAGGAGTCACTCCGCAAGATGAAAGAGGAGGCTGCTGCTCAGTCTGACAAATCACGGGCCCCTAGCTATGGAACACCAGGGGGTACTGTGCCTTCTCCTGGGGCCATGAGCCTGGGCAGCCAAGCAGTGGCAGCAGAAATGGAGGGTGCACTGGGAGCTCCGGGGGAGGTTGGGGGTGTGGATCCAGCAGATCCCATGGGGAATCTAGGGGCAGCTGCAGCTATGGGTGGCTATCCCATGGGCATGGGGATGATGGGGTATCCAAATCACTGGATGGCTATGGGTGGGCTTCCTGAGGGTATGATGGACCCCATCACCACACAGATGGGCATCATGGAAGGACTGGTGAGTATGGAAGTAATTGCCACTGGACATAGTGAGAGGTGTTGGGCATGGAAGAGTTTGACGGCAGGTGTGTCTTGCTATCAATGGCTTCTCCAGTGTGATGTCACGAAGCATGTTCAGCTGCAGCTTCTGACCGCAGGTACATCGCTGATTGTTGCCAGCAAGAGAGGAGGGGCAAGGGCCACAGCCTTTCTGCTGTGATACTGTTTCTTCCTCTGTAGGGGCGCAGTTATTCCCTTTGAAATTGTTGGTATGTTCCTTCGAAGGACCTCAAGTTGGTCAATGCATCAGCGAGTAGAACAAAGCACATGCCTTTTTTGCTGCCTCGGCCCCTCTAGCAGAGCTCATTGTGCACAGCAATGGGTAGCTTTGCCGTGTCAGTTATGCCCCCGCTACCGGCTTTCAACCATGCCAGAAGATAACTATGACAAAGCCTTAGAGCATTGTGTGCATGTTTGCTGCTGCAGGAGACCTTACCCCGCCGGCGCGGCCGGCCGCCCAAGGAACCCAGCCGCTCTGTACAAGGTGCAAGTAGCAGTGGCGCAGACAGTGAGCCAAAGCGGCGAGGACGGCCGCCCAAGCACTACGTGCCTGGTGGCGAAGGGGATCCCTATGGGCCCCGCAGGTTCCGTGGCATCACTTGGCAGCATGATAAGAAGAAGTGGAGAGCATGCCTCAGCCTGGGGAGCAAGAGGAAGATGCACTTGGGGTAAGCAACAGGGGCCCTGGGGGAATCACATGTGAGTGCATCGCATCTTGCGCATGTACCATAGCACCATCGCTTGCCCTGCACAGCGATATAAGTTGTAGGTCGGGTCTTGATTCAAGATAGAAGGGAAATGGGTCGGATGTGCTGTGGTTCAGGAGGTTTTTGGGTGCTGGCTGACTCCCATGGCTTTAAACTACATCAGGGATTTGTTTGTATAGTGGGTTGCTTGTGATGGTCTCTGCTTCTGCGGTGATAGGATGTTACTATGGAGATGTCTGTGCTATGGAATTGCCATCACTTTCAAGCCAGGTCCTGATAGGTTCTGATGCCAGATTTTTACATCATTGTCATTTGTGCGCGAAACACTCTTCAAAAGGGCTACAACGTTCTCAAGCCAAGTCTACTACAAGCTTTCAGCTGCTGCCTGACTATGAATCTTCTGTTTTATGTTGTGCAGGTATTTCCTAGACCAAGAAGAGGCTGCTCGTGCATATGATAAAGCTGCCATTGAGCACAACGGCCCCAGCTGCGCCATCAACTTCCCCATTGAGGACTACATGAACGCTGGGCAGCTGCTGGGGGCATTGGCAGGTGCTAACCTGGAGCAGCTCAGCGCGGCAGCAGAGGAAATGGCAGCAGGGAATGCAGGGGTCAACGAGGCAGGCAGTGGAGAGGTAGACGATCCTGAGCAGGACCACTTGCGGGTAAGGTTCAGCTGGGTGCTTACTTGCTTGCTTGTGTTAGCAGTGCTTGGCAGTGGGACCCCAGGGATATTTCAGAGCTAATATGGCAGCCATATGTTTCTACCACACTAAGACGATGCCCATCTAGAAGCTGATGCCAGCTAAGCTGAGCGGCGGCTGCGTGTGGATACAGATAGGTTAAAGTAAAGTGCCATAGCAGTGCATGTGGCAAGGGTGCTGTAGGCTTCATGTGTACTAGGTGAGCAGAGCTCTGCAGGGCTGAAAGTACAGAAGGATGGATGTGCAGGCAACAGCAATCTTGTGGATATGAGTGACGCTCAAGCATTGAATCCTTGTCAAGGCATCTGCCCTTGGTGGCAGTGTGCTCCTAAGTCCTCTTGATGCCAGTGTATTGACTATTAGGTCCGTAGCTGGGCGACTGTAAGCTCCCTGTTTAACCTTTGTTGCTGTAGGAGCAGGCTAACATGGAGACTTGGCCCACCTACCAGGGCGTGATCTATGTGCCAAAGCAAAACAGGTGGAGAGCCACACAGCCAGACCTTGACAAGAAGAAGAAAATGACACTGGGGGTGTATGCTACTGCAGAGGAGGCAGCCAGGGCATATGACAGAGCTGTGGTGCGGCTGCTGGGAGCTGCTGCTGCTACTTCAGGCAACCTGAACTTCCCACTGAATGACTACAGTGACATCCTGGTGCAGATGCAGCAGGAGGGCTATGATCACCAGGTGAGGATGGGTTATGCTGACATGCGGCCTGTTGTGTACTGCATCATTATAGATTGTGGTCCAACATACGGTAGAAGGTGTAAGGATTGGAATGTAACTGCATGAATGGTTTCTGAGGCCATATGCAGCAAGGCAGACTTCGTGGCAGCTTTAAGAGTGTTCTGCTGTCGCTGTTGAAAGCGCCATTTGCAGTGATTCACTGGCCAGTGCAATTGCACAAGCCCCACAAGCCAGAACTAGCTTGTTTGCTATGAATTGGGATGTACCTGCTATTGGGGGAGGGGGTAGCTGTTGTCATGGAGAGTTTTCTCGCCTGGTGCAAGAGACTTGATTACTTGAGGTCTACTGACACTTCCCTCCCCACTCCCCTCCCCTCCCCCGCACAGCCCTACCAGATGTCTGCAGCCAGTGCAGCAATGGTGCATAACCCCATGGCACAGTATCCTCCCAACCCTGCCTACTATGCAACTCAGCAGTACCAGCAGCAGGCCTCAGACTATGCTGTAGCTGCAGCTGCCGCAGCGGCTGCAGCTGCAGTAGCAGGTGGTGCTTCTGATGGCACGTCTGGTGTTGATCCAGCTGCGGCGGCGAATGGGGCTGGGCATGGTGGAGGAGGTGCTGGAGGGGTGAGCCTTCAGCAGCAATATGCTTATATGATGCAGCAGACCGGGATGCACCAGTCAGCAGCGGAATATGCAGCACAGGTGAGCCAATGGACAATGACAGATGCCAACACATGATGGAGACAAGATGGAACATGCTAGGGAGTCTTCCTTGATAGGAGGATTGGGATGCCATTCTGCATGGGCATGGTTACCTGCATAAGTATTACATGCTCACATGTTCTGGCTCAGGTCTTTTGAGGATACTAGGTCTAAAAATGGTTGCCTGGGCCAGCCACGCTGATGAGATGAGAAAACAAGAAGAAGATGGGCAAGAAGCAGACTTCCCAAACTGTATGTGAACTATATGGAATGGCTTCACATGCTTCCAACTTGTTGGGCGACTGAGATAACTCAACATGATACTCCCATGCCGGATGCTTCCTGTGGCTTGGGTTACACATCCAGTCGCTTGTAGAGGCGGGTACATGCATGTCCAGTATTACATAGTGATTCATAGCTTTCATTTCCGTGAAAGCAAATTACACATTCAGCCCATTGTAGTAACAGGATTATGAGTTTCGACTGAGTTTAATCACCCCGTTGCTTTTGGTGCAGGAATCAAATGCAGCTGTGGCTGCAGCCTACCAAGCTGCCGGGGCAAGCACATCACCAGGAGCAGCAGCGGCCGCTGCCGCCGCCGCAGCTGCTGCTTATGGCTACCCAGGCATGCTGCAGACCCAGGTGTCCTCAGCACAGCAGCAAGTGGGCCCCTCCAGCTTCCCCATATTCCAGCAGTGGCAGCAACACCTGCAGTATGCGCCCACCACGCAGTGACGATTGTAAAGGGGACTGCCCACGCTCGCTATTGGAAATGTGCTGGGATGAGAGGGCTGGATGTTGCAAGGAAAGGGCCACCTGTGCAAGGGTGGTAGGTTGGACTCATGCAAATGAGGGCCTACTGCAACTAGGCGGGGCCAGTTTGGGAGGGTTCGCCCACCGTGCTTCGGTGGAGCATGTGCTGCTTGTAGATGTACTGCCCGTGGCATGTTAGGCTGTATAGTGCATGTTCCACTTTCTTACCTGTCTCCTTTTCTTTTGTCAAATTGCCTGCCTACTCTGCGCCCCATCCCGCGTGCTGCATGGATGTTAGCAGGCTGCTGTTATGAGCAGGTTATTTGCACAACCCTTAAAGCATTCGAATCAGCGTGCATTTGCTGATTGGTTTTGACCAGCATGAAAGTCTTGACAAGCTTCTGGCAGACGCCATTGCAGCATTCTTTGGCTGTCATGCATGTGGCTTGCATGGCAATGGAAAGGCCTATGTGACATACAAAGAACTGGGCAGCCTTCCATGAATTTGACACTTTCACGCAGTTCCACACAATGTATGATGTTTAGCTATATGTGCAGAGAGGCTCTTACAGCATGCAAGCTGGTTGATGGGTCCACAAGAATCACCCACTGAAGCATCAGGCACCTCCTACCTGATCATGCAAATTATATGATATGCAACTGTAGATAGGTTGAATGGGTCTTGGATATTGTGCTCATCTTTATGGGGCCCTTCCCTGCCTGCTTTGTGAGATGTACCAGACTAAGTTGAGGAGAGGGGTCATGGAGAGGGTTTTCTGGGGAGTTAAAGCGGTGGTGCTGCACTGGCATGCTGTGTATTGAAGCTGAGTGGTGCTTCATAAGCCAGCTGGTGATGACAAAGGGACCCGGCTGTGCATCTATGTAAGGACTGGCTCCATATAGAGGGAGTCCTTGCTTGAGTATTTGCCTCCAGCCGGGTCGCAGTTAGACGCTGGTGACCCGGTCCAATGGGGAAAGAAGTATGTTTGGGTGTATTGTATATGTATGACTACAAGCGGCTACGCAGCCCACAGCCTTTCATGGACCATAGCACCCACTCTGGCCACACCTTCAATGATGGTTTGTTTGTTGTTTCTTGCCTGTCTGCCATGTTAATGTAATTAACATGAATTGTGAATGAAGAAATGAAACTGGAAGGTAAAGGAAGGTGAAGGGCTGCTGATGGCTCCTAGTCTATCGGTACTTTCAATGATGACAGCCTGCCAGCCTCTTGGTCCTATTGATGCAAGTCGAACTCCGAAAGAATCATAATAAGTTACAAACAACCACTGTTTGTCAGACTTCAGCCCATCCACGGGCCTCTGCTGCGGTGACTGATACTGCAGATGTCAATGGCATCCGTCACGCGGAAGACATCCGCGACACTGACATTGGCGAAATCGTAAGCTGCATGAGCCAGCACCCAGTCAGAATCTACTACTATATTATGGCGTCCTTTTAAGCACCTACGAGCAAAGTCGATTTCATAACGAAACCTCCGGGGAAAGCACGATGATGTTCACGATCATCATTCCAGTGACAAGTTACGATGGACCTAAAGGACAGAATTGCGTGTAGTATGCTTTGTTTGCATATACGGACCTAGTAAGAGATAAGGGCTATGAAAGGATGAGCATCGGCAACGTATTCGAATGGGCCCCGCTTGGGCGGGGTGGGGGTACACATGCCCTGCACATGTGGTAGAGTACAATTGTCGCGGAGGTTGTAGCCTCTGGCGTGCACTTAATACCAAATGAGTCCTCTCAGCGCTCTATACCAAATCATTAAATGCCAGCTATCTACTGCTGCTGTGATACTCCAGCGACAGAGTATCTGTCGTCAGACTACAAGGGAGCAAAGGCAGCCCCCCACGAACTCATCTCTCCATCATCAAGAACCCTGCTATCAGTAGCCTTTTGACCCTCTGCTACGTCCCCTGCAGCCCCTGCTGCGATCTGTGACTTTGAACCTTTTATCTTCTCAGCAATGCCTTCCAGCCCAGCAGCTTCAATGGCCGCAGCTGCTGCTGATATCTGCTGCTCCGTCAGCAGCACCTTCCTTCCTACACACTCCCTCCCTAGCTGCTCCAGCAGACGCTCTCGCAATTGTCCCAGCGTCAGCATCTCTTTTGCAGCAGCTGCTCCTTGTCCTCTGGCTCCCCGTCCTGTAGCAGGTCCTGTTGCTGCTACCGCTGTTGCTGACCCTGGACCATCTGCAGCCACTGCTGCTGCTGTTGCTGCTGCTTCTGTTGCTGCTACGGCTGTCGCTGCTCCTGTTGCTGCTATTGGTGTCGCTACTTCTGTTGCTGCTACTGCCGTCACTGCTTCTGTTGTTGCTGTTGCTGCTACCTCCTGAGCCTCCCCTGCTACAGCTTGTCTCTGCATACCACTAGCTTGAGGCGATAGCGACACTGCCCCATCTCGTTGTACTTTCAGGTCCCCATCAAGCTTCGCATCAGCAAACGATCCCCTAGGCCACTCGGCGATGCCTCTCAGGCAGTACAGAAGCTGCTCCGTCGATAACAAGGTTGTACTGCTTGCCAGACGGGACATAGCTGCTGCAAGAAAAGCTGTGGCTTGTGGCCCAGTGGTCTTGGCTGCACATACAGCTGCCAGCAAAGAAGCAACCTACACAGCAAGAGAGAAGCAAGCCAAAGGAGCAGAGTCAAAATCTATCAGAGGTAGAGCCGCCAGCTCCAAGTCCCAAACTAAAAGTCCTGCACTCCGACAGCTTTTCTATTGCTTGCTAAGAGCAGTCACTACAGAAAGGAGAAGCTACCCACGATCTCTATTGCAAGAGCCGTTACACTACCAGTGGGGCCTTTACCACTACAAGGCGCATGGTAAGGGCCTAGGTACCGTGTAGTGCTCCCGCCCTAAGTGCATCAGGAAAGAGACCTTAACAACATCATCTGATAAGCCTTAGCAGCCCTCCATCCCTATGCAGGAGGTGTCACCCTATGCAAGATCGACTCGCCCATTCCTAGCCCTTGCGGCTCAGGTCTCTTATGGGACAGCTGTTTCCCGTGACCTTCCTCATCCCCAGGACTAGCATGAAAATTGGCCTGATGCTGACAGGGCTGCACGGCTGCCAGGCTGTGCTGCGGTTCATCTCAAAAACTCAAAAGTGTCCAGAATATGTGACAACCCAACAGACTGCCTCCCAATCCAAATGCTTGTAGGAAAGGAAATCTTGAACTCCAGCAAAAACCATTTGATGGGCAGCTGCACTTTTACACTCTAGGTCGTCTCTCTACATAAGCAGACGCACAAGCAAACCTTACCTGATCAGTTGGAAGCCTTGATGCCAGCTCTAGCCCTTGGCGTCCCACCTCCTCCACCCAGTCCTCCCGTTGGTGCTCACATACCACCAGGGCCCAGGTCAAGGTGGACAGTGCTACTGGACTGTAGCTGCTGCTTTGCTGCAACCCATGCGCCACAGCCACATCTAGTAAAGCAGGCGACCTGTGGCCCAACCGAGCTAGGCTGTAGCACATAGCAGACACTTCTGCGCCACTCATACTGGCAGTGGCAACACCAAGAGAGCCCGCTGCTGTTTCGACCCTTGTAGAAACAGCAGCTGCTGCGCTGTCTGGCTGCATAACCTGCTGTGGTTGCATTTGCTGCTCTTGCTGTTGCTGCTGCTGCTGCCATCGCAGTACCTCCAACTGCAGCTGCTGCTGGAACTGCCGTGTAACCTCCGCACATAGTTCCGCATTATAGTACCCTAAGGTACTGCATGCCCCTGCCAGCCTCGCAAACATCCAAGGTTTCCACTGCCCTAAACCCTTCAGTGCTGCTCTCGCCATCCCGTCCAACAAAACACCATCATGAAATCCATTACGAGCGCACACCGAGGCCAATAGCGATAGATCTGCCGGTTGTAGCTGCTTTAGGTTCGGCAGTAGCACGTCACTGGCTTCTTCTAGAAGCCCAGGGGTTGCAGCACGACACTGTGTAAGATGATGGAGTGCCTGGAGCAGCGCTTGCGGTTGGAACTTTGCAGCTTCCTTTGCAGTGGCGGCAGTGAGGGTTGAGAGGAGCTGTGGGGGGTCCCAGGACAGCTTGCTACAAGCTGATGCTAGGCAGACAATGTCAGAGGGCGTTAGGGACTTGGCTTGAGAGACCACGGCTGATTCAATGAGCTTTAGCAAGGAAGCATCTCTGTAGCCTATCTGCAAGCCACAACAAGAAAAGGATGATGTGATGCCTGCCTTCCTCTTTGTAGTGAACATATTCTAGCACCTGCTCATGCCATTGGAGTAAGTAAAGCACAGTAGAGAGAATTCTCAGCCAGTTCTGGCCATCACTAACCATCGCTTTCAGTAGAAGTATGCACTAACAGCCTTAGAGTCAATACACCGAGTAGATGCTCTTTTGCTCTGCCATGGTTGAGATGCATTGATCGGGACACAGGACCTAGCTTGGACCCACTGCCATATGAAATGTACACAGAAGTATGTAAAAGCATTAGAGGTCTTTGCCAAACACGGCCTCACAGCAATCTCCAACCAAGGCTCACCTCGTAACACGCCCAGGCTGCCAAGGCCATGTCCCTGACCCTAGCAGCAGCCGCATGCTGCTGCAGCCAATCCTCCAATAGTGCCATGCAAGCCAGACATGAAGCCCTTGCTGAACTGTCCTGCTCTACGGCAACAACAACACCAGACCCTGATGGCATTGTTGGCTTCCTGGCATCTGCAGGCCACTTCCTGCTGCCAGCAGCAGCACTCGGGGATGCCCCCATGCCCACCCCCTGGCTGCTGATAACCTTATTGCTGTTGCTGCTATGGCTTAGCTCACTTGTCATGACTCCCTTGCTGCTGCTACAGCTGTTTGAGGACCTATTGTAGCCTGTCGTAGGCCACAGACCCCTAGGGTGGGTTCCAGAGGCCGGCACGGCTCCCTGCTCGTACCCTCTGTTCTGCACTGCTTTGCCAGACCCTGCTCTCTGGTGTACTGCTGCCGCTGCTCCTCCTGTTGCCTTGGCTACCAGCACCAGCGTCTTCAAAGCAGCACTAATATGCATGCTGTTGAGGTGATCTTTGTTCTCCTGGAGCATGAGTAGCAGGCCTTGTGGGGTGCGTCTGCTGCTGATGTAAGCCGTCAACAACCGGGGGTTGGCTTTGAACATCGCAGAGTCTCGATGGACCTTGGGCTGCTTCTCTGCCTTTACCTTCTTCGCGGGTGCTGCTGCTGGCTGTGTGGCTGCTGCTGCTGCTGTTGCTGCTGGATTTGCTTGTTTTAATTGCTCCTTTGAACGCTGCCGCCCAGCATACACATGCTGCCGCTGCTGCTGCTGATGACGATGATGATTGGAACGAGCACTTGAAGGAGACTTTGGGGTTGGTGCTCTGCTTCCTGCATGGCTGCCTGATCGCTCGGACCGCCTGGGGCCCTTCTTTGCTGCTGTTGCTGCTGCAGTAGAGGCGTAGGAGTGTGATAACAACGGAACTGAAGTATCACTTCCGTTTCTGGGCAACTGCAAGCTTCGGATAGATGAGGCTTTGGGACTGCTTGCTGTGCAGATTGACGAAGCCCTCAAACCATATAGGATGGGTACAGCTCTATGCACGGGTTCTGAGGATGGCAAGGATGTCCCAGCATGCCTGCCTGCAAGGACTGCATACTGACGACTACTGCTGCTGCTGCTGCTCTTGGGCCACTTGGTCCACCTGACAAATGCAACAGCAGACCAAGACCAGTTAAACGACACCATTATCTATGTCCCTGGTGACATCAGTGTGAGCACCACTCACCAACAGGAAAAGACCCCTCTGGGCAAGGCCGTCTCCCCATGCTTTAACAGCCACCAGAGGAACATATGTGGACCCAAAAGCTGGACAATTGCTAGGAGTTAATCTACATCAAAGCATCAACTATGTCCAGCTGGTGGCTGCTAGATGATACTTCAGACAATGACTCAAAGGTTTCGGGGGGGGGGGGAGATGCATACAGAGGAGTGGAGTAGTACGCTTTGCAGCTGAGTAAGGACTTTTACAGACGGCAAGGCACCAAACGCGACCTCTGAAAGCAGCATGCACATCACCCACGGGCATATCCAGCCCCAGACAACATTGTAACTATTAGGTTGTAGATGCAGGTCCCAGGAACCTTCTTGGGTGACGCATGACAGATGGACTTGGACAGCATTTCTGGGTGGAGTATACCCTCCAGCTGCGCATAGCATACCTTCATAGGATTCCAGGGCACATGAAGGCCTGGTGGTTTGAACAAAATTGGGCCTTTGTAGGAGAGTGTGCGGTTGTGCATGTCAGAAGCTTTGCTGCCATATTCGTGCTATCTACGGAGTAAGACACTGGACTACCCTTGGTCACAAACTACTAGCCGTCTACCGTAGCGAAACGACTGGGCTTACCAGGTCCCCTCACTAAGGATAGCGCTGGGAGGTTGTGAACTCGTCGTAGCCTCTTCTGACCGTCCCAGCAGCGGGATGGCGGACATCCTGCCAAAGCTGCTGGATTTTGCACAGCCATTTGATGTCCCGTTGCTGGAGCAAACGATAGCAACCTTTTATCAGAGCACAAACCAGGAGCAGGTGATATAGAGATGCAATCAGTCTGATCAGGGGCCAGCTTCGGCAGTAAGGCTAGCAGATTCATGCAATGGTCCTGCCTGGATACTCCGTCGTCTCGCCGCAAACGATACATGCATTTAACGTTGCGAAAGTAACCTCCGCTTACTTGGCCTCCACAACTTCGATTCGAGTGGGGTGACTGACCAGAGCTTGCTCTTGGTTGCACAGCGCTCTGTCGCTGCAGGGGTGCTTCAAAGCTTTCAGGAGCACCCATTAGCATGGACACGGGTGGATGCCATACTGGAGACCGCGAAGAGCCAGGACACAAAGTTCTTTGCTCTCCAGGTACGCCTCCTAGTGAGCAGCAGTGGTTCTCTTCAGCTTACGTCACCTAAAAGGCACTGGAGGTGTTCAGCCAAAGCAGAGCATGAGGACAGTATACCTTCCTCCATGAAGAGTTTCCCCTCCTATGTAATTTACCTTCTCCTAATACTTAGACGAGGGCAAACTGGAGGTGACATGGCCAGTCCGCTGGCTACAAACCTGGAGCAGCTTATCTTGCAGAGCACCACCACTGCATTTGTGTCCACCTCGTTTGTTGGAAGATCTTTAATGATGTAAAGGCAGGCCAAAATGACCATAGGGCATACTCAATGGTGTGTGAGGAGGTTACAGGCAAGGCTGTGGATGCTGAAGCTGCCTGTTCATGTGCAGATCCTTGAAGGTGTCATCAAGTTCAAGTGGGCAGCACTCCCAGCAGAGCAGCGTGAAGGCATCAAGAACTACGTGTCAAACATCATCATCAAGTACTCCACCAATGAGGCGCTCTACAGGAGGGAGTCGACCTTCATGAACAAGCTTAATGTCATTCTGGTGCAGATTCTCAAGCAGGTAAGCCCGCTGTCAGTCCAGCTCTGCCACTTGGTGTGAATACACAGCTTCAGGGGTCAGGGCAGATACAAGATGATTCTGCTGAGGGTCTCGGGACAGTTCTCCCTCGATGGGTGTTTAGGCTGGATACCCTCAGGAGCAGTCGTCCAGCAGGTACATGCAGGGACTAGGGCAGGTCCTGGTGGTGGCAGTTCGAGAAGTAGTTTGGAAAGCAAATGGAGCGTGCAATTTGCAGAACCAGTACGTGCAGAGCCTATGGCAGGTTCGAGGACACGCTGTTTGCAATCTTGCTGAGCTTAATCCCTTGACGCAGATAGGCTCAACCTTGCCCAGCATACTGCTTAGCTATAGTTATATGGCATGTAAGTGTCATCCAGCCATGACAGTCAAGATTCTGTATGCTCTTTTATACAGGCCACTTAGCAATCCATGTTGCATGTGCAGGACTGGCCAGCCAAATGGCAGAGCTTCATCCCTGACTTGGTCGCAGCCTCCAAGAACAATGAGACCCTCTGTGAGAACAGCATGGTCATCCTGAAGCTCCTATCGGAGGAGATCTTCGACTTCAGCAGGGGCGAGCTGACTCAGGCGAAGACTCGGGAGCTGAAGAACACACTCAACAATGAGTTCAGGCTAATTCATGAGCTGTGCACCTTTGTGCTCACCAACACCCGCAAGCCCGAGCTCATTAAGGCTACTCTGGTTGCCTTGAATGCCTACTTGTCCTGGGTGCCCTTGGGGTACATCTTCCAGTCCAACATGGTGCAGCTGCTGCTTGAGGCTTTCCCACAAGCCCCCTTCAGGAATGTGGCACTGCAGTGCTTGACAGAGGTATGTCTGGAACGTGGGCAGCAGTGCTTGCAAGAAAGGTTTGCTAAAGCATGCAAAGCAGCGGGAAGCTGGCTAACTGATAGTTTGGTGCTGTGAGAGGGTTATGTTGGTGCATCACATCCTTGTACTGCTTTGCAATGGTTGTAGGACCTGCAGCTGTCCAGGCTTCCTCTTGAATTGCCTGTTGATGACATGGCACCAGCCACTGCCCAACCCATGGGTCTGGGTTTTTCTATCATGTTGAAGACATGGAAGGCGCAGCATTGCTTTTTGGGGGAGACGCTCCGCATGCTCCCATCACTTGGGACTGGCTCTGTTGTACTTTGTCATGCTACTCCTTATTATCTACCTTGGGCTGACAGCAACTGCAAAGCTGACAAGGGAGGCGTGCTTGTGTCTTGCAGGTGGGCTCACTGACCCTCACGGATGACATGAACCAGCAGTTTGCAGGGTTCTACAAAGCCTTCCACCAGCAGCTGCTGCTGTTGTTGCCCCTACAGACGGATCTCCGTGCTGCGTATGAAGGCGGCACAGAGGAGCAGCAGGTGTTTGTGCAGAACCTGGCCTTGTTCTACACTGGATTTTTCAAGGTAAGCAGGGGATTGCTCAGATGTGTTCAGGTGACAGCTCTAGTTTGCATGGATTTTGCACAGCTGAATGTGGGCAGGGCTGTCTGTAGCTTGGCTTACATGCTCGCATTGGTATCAGTATTGAAATCCATGTGGAACGGGTGCTTGGCTGGAAATTGTTGCTGGCAGCTCACTGCATACCTGGCTAAGGTTTCAATTATGTGTGCCGCAGTCACACATCAAGGTGCTGGAGGAGTCTCCTGCGGACCACCCAGCTCTTCTTGAGGGGCTTCAGTTCCTGATCAACATCAGCTATGTGGATGATGTGGAGGTGTTCAAGACGTGCTTGGACTACTGGCACGTCTTTGTGTCAGACGTCTTCAACAGCGTGTGTGCAACCATGGCAGCCATGCCTCCGGGGGAGTTCAGCTTCCAGCCTGTGTCACCTGGCAGTCAGCGGCGGGCGCTATACGATGGCACACTCAGCAAACTGCGTGCGCTGATGATCAACAGGATGGCAAAGCCCGAGGTGAACCCCTGGATCATGCCCTGGGCAGCCATTTACATGCAGCAGCATGTGTATCATGTTCAGCCATGCAATGCGCTTTTTCAGTCTTGAGGTCGGACTGTTATGTTACGCAACAGGAACAGTCTGACCTCAACAGCCATGAATATAGCTTTGGCAGTGTCTTGAAAATGCTTGGACTCATGCAGACATACGGTGGTTTATACCAGGCATGCCTTCAATTACAACCCAGCATTTTGAATTCAGGGACAGGGTATATCACAACTTACAATGCTATGTCAATCGTGCTGCAGGAGGTGATTGTGGTGGAGGATGAGAATGGGAACATTGTGCGTGAGAGCATGAAGGACAATGACGTTCTCATGCAGTACAAAACCATGCGTGAGACCCTGATTTACCTGAGTCATCTCAGCCATGAAGATACAGAAAACCAGATGCTGGAGAAACTGCGGATGCAGATGCAGGTGCGCTGAATGAATGTGATACCTTCTGAAACTGGAAGTTTGTCTGGCAGGTGTTGAAATAGGTGTGTCTGGTTGTGTCGTTGCTCAGTACTACTAGCAAAGTAGTGATGTCGACTGACAGTGTCATAGATCTACAGGTAGATAACTGTGTGTGGTTGTGTAAATCCTTGTTATACGCTCAGTGCTAGCAATGTAATCATACTTGATTGACAGTGTCATGTATGTCCACTGACAATGATGGGTATGTGCTTCAGGGCACGTGGACGTGGAACGGTCTAAACACTCTGTGCTGGGCCATTGGCAGCATCAGCGGCAGCATGATGGAGGAGCAGGAGAACCGCTTCCTTGTGACTGTCATCAGGGACCTATTGAACCTATGTGAGGTCACCAGGGGCAAGGACAACAAGGCAGTCATTGCATCCAACATCATGTGAGTACCTGGTATCTTGTTCATTAGCAACATTCCAAGTGCTTTGTTGGCAGAACTCCCTGTACATGGTTCTTGTTAGCGTCTTGCTTGATGCAAATCTTGTGCTCTTGTGGCTCTTATGCATAGGCTTCATGACACTGGCTGGCATAAAGGGAAGATAGGAGTTACGGTCAACGGCCAAGCACGCAGATGAGAACGGTTATGAAGACGTCCGCATCATGTTATGAGGGGCTTAGATACGATAGCGAGGAGCAAGTTGTGGGACCAAAGCTGCACTCGTCTCTAGCCCGTGTCAACCACCGGATTTTACGAATTGTCCTGGGTTTAGGTGATTGTACTAGTGTCTGTCAGCTGTCCTTTAGCTTCTAAGTTACTTGCAAGCTGTACTGCTGATTTGGACTCATTGCCGTTCGATGGTGTGCTGTTGGTCACAGGTACGTTGTTGGCCAGTACCCCAAGTTCTTGCGGGCCCACTGGAAGTTCTTGAAAACGGTGGTGAACAAGCTCTTTGAGTTCATGCACGAGACCCACCCGGGCGTCCAGGACATGGCCTGTGATACCTTCCTGAAGATCAGCAACAAGTGCAAGCGGAAGTTTGTGGTGCTGCAGCTGCAGGAGCAGCAGCCATTCCTACAGGAGCTGTTGGATGGCTTGGAATTGACCATACAAGACCTGCAGCCACACCAGATACACTCTTTCTACGAGTCAGTGGGCCTCATGATTGGTGCAGAAGGTACAGGGTTACAGGCAATGCTGAGATGTTTGCATGCAGTCGTTGCAGGTTTGCAGTTCTGTTGCCCAGGGCTTGCAGGGGCATGGGTGTGTTACCAAGTTAGGCAGCCTTTTGACGCATGTATGACAACCTCTGCAGTGAGGGGCAGCAAAGCGCTGCACAGTGACCATTGTGGTCAACCCTTCCGTGTTGTTGTTGTTGTTGTTGTTGTTGCTGTTGTTGTTGTTGCAGGTCTTGTCAACAGACTAGTATATGTTGGTTTTTGTTTTATGAACAGCTCTGGGAAGGTTACTGGACGAGAATAGGGTTGGTTCAGTCCTGGCCTTTCGTGCGGTGCTGATGGAGATTATCATTGCTTAACAACGCGTTACTTGCCTTGTCTGCAGTGGATGCGGCTAAGCGGGATGCGTACCTGGCAGCCCTGATGACCCCTCCCAACAAGAGCTGGTTTGCTATAGTGGGTCAGGCCTCGCAGAATCCCGAGGTGCTGAAACAGCAGGAGATCATCAAGAGCATACAGAACGTGTTACAGGTAGGGTGTCTTGTAGAAACCAATCCTTGGTGGGAATGGCTCTTATTTCGTCTAGTTGCTTTGTTTGTGGCAAGGATGCTTTGTACCACTGGTGGAGGAGACGGAATGTCTAGGGCCATTTAACAGCACCAGAATCTTTAAAGTCTGGATGTCAATTTGACATGTTAACCTGGCTACTGATTACCTCTGCATGCTCTATTTGGCGGGTCTGCTGTACACATGCTGTGTGAACACCTTAATGTGGCTTCTGTTTGCATGTGTACGTAGCAAGGGCCTGTACGATGGACAATGCCTGCACAAGCAGCTCTCATAAGGCCCACTCTAAAGATGTATGGCTGGCTTTATTTACGGCTAATGTTTGCTCCACTTTTTCTGTTTGCTCCACTACTTTGCAGACGAATGTGTCAGTCTGCACATCCTTGTGTAGTCCTTACATGTCCCAGATGATGGGTATGGCAGAGAGCATGCTGCAGCTGTACCGCATGTACAGTGAGATGATCAGCAAAGCAATTGTGGAGGGTGGGCCACATGCAGCACGGAGCAGCTTTGTCAAGTACATGCGGGGAGTGAAGAAGAACACTTTGCGGCTCATTGAGGTGGGTACGCAATCAACGTGAAGCGTCCTGACAAGTGCACTGGACTGTGGCGGTTGGTTGGTAGGAAGGGGTGGGGTTGTTGCATGAACGTTTGCTGCGTCTGCTTTGCCCAGAACCTTGTACATTCAAGCTGTGTTCGAGCGCAAGAACACCATAATGAATGCTTTCATGAACTTGGGGGTCATTTGCATTTTTGCTTTGGGAGGTGCGGAAAATGCAAGATTTTGCTGCTGATACTTCAAATGGCAACCCAATGCTATGGCTCACTGCTTATATACAGCATGCGTGAGGTTGTGTCATGTCCGCATTCATCGTATGCAGGTGTTTGTGGAGAAGTCTGAGGACATGCAGCTGCTGGCTACCAAGTTTGTGCCAGGGCTCATGGACCCCGTGCTGGGTGACTATGCTCGTAGTGTACCAGACGCCAGGTGAGGACGGGGATGTCATTTGCTTCTCGCAATGCAATTTGTATATGCAGCTGTGGTGTCTTTTGATGTAGTTAACAAATTGGTTTTGCCTACTGTTTTTTTTGAGATGCACTATTCAACCAAGTCATCTGTACTCACAGTCGCCCTGTCAGTCTTATAAAGGCCAGGCTTCAGTTATGTTCCTTGTCTTAACTCAAGGGTGCCGGCGTTGCACTTTTGACCTTGACACATCCTCACTGGTCTTTGCTCCAGGGATGCGGAGGTGCTAAGCTTGTTTGCTGCCATCATCAACAAGCTGAGAAACCTGATGGAGCCTGAAGTGCCCAAGGTATTTGAGGGAGTGTTCGAGTCTACCTTGACTATGATCACCCGCAACTTTGAGGACTACCCAGAGCACCGGCTTAAGTTCTTTGCGCTGCTGCATGCCATCACCAACCACTGCTTCAAGTGCTTGTTCATCATGAGCCCAGCCCAGTTGAAGCTGGTGATTGACTCCATTGTGTGGGCGTTCAGACACACAGAGAGGAATGTGGCAGAGACAGGGCTGTTGCTGTTGAATGTAAGTTGGGAGCGGGTGCACGTGTGAGCACAGGACAGTCATGCCTTCATATGAAGATTCTACTTGTGCACTCGCTGCTTCTGCATTGGTCAAGCTGCTCGGCTTCAACTAGGACAGCAATGGCAGGCGACCGCTACAAGCACCAGCGTCAGGCTTACTCTTATGATGGCTGGGGTTACAACATTGGGATCCTGAAGTGCGAGCTGAACCTGAGAGGCCATCAATTGTGCCAGAGTCCAAACACTTGCTGGATGGACGGAGTACTTGTGGTGTTCTTGCATCTTTCTTAACTGGCTGTGTTCTCCACTGCAGGACATGCTGGAGTCCTTCAGCAGCAGTGACTTTGCCACTCAGTTCTACCAGACCTACTACCTGCAGCTGATGCGGGAGGTGTTTGCTGTCATGACAGACACCTTCCACACCCCAGGCTTTAAGCTGCACTGCAAGATCTTGCAGCACCTGTTCACCATTGTGCGGACAGACCAGATCATCAAGGGGCCTGTGTGGGAAGTGGTAAGTGGCAGGCTTAATCTCCTCCAACATTTTGTGGATCTTTACCCGCTGATCGTCAAGTAGGGCATGGTGGGTATGCATCCATGCTAGAGGTGGGCATGGTCACCATGTGATGTGACTGCTTTTTTAGTCGCATTTCATGATAGGCCATAGCAAAAAGTGCCATGGGCCCCACACGTCAAACCGTTGTAAGAAACAGCGAGGTGGAATAGAATACGGCTTGTTGCCGGCATCCAACCATAGTAGTAACAATGATAACAATAGTAATGCCTGCTTGCATGATGGATGCATCCAACCCCTTGAAACAGGAGGAAAAGGCACACTGTAGACTAGTTCAAATGCTCACGGAAGCAAGTGTGTTTGGCACTTGATGCGGATTGCAAGCTGCCAGTTGTGACGCATGCGCAATCGCAGGCTAGACTGACGAGAATGTGTTGTATCTGCTGCTGCAGGCGACAACCCCAGGAGCTTACCCTAACAATGCTGCGTATGTCAAGGAGTATGCCAGCAACCTGCTCATCACCAGCTTCCCCAACATGGTCCCAGAGCAGGTGCAGGCAGCAGTGGTGGGCATGATGGAGCTGGAGGACAAGCGGGCGTTCAAGCACCACATGAGAGACTTCTTGGTCCAGACCAAGGCCTTTGGCAGCAAGGAAAGTGCTGAGCTATATGCAGAGGAGACAGCACTCAAGCTGGAGGAGCAGCGCAAGAAGCTGAGCCACATACCTGGCATGGTGCCGCCTAGTCAGCAGGTCAACGATGACATGGCAGATGGCTGATGCCGTGGCGGGTTTGCCTTTGACTCTATGGTTGGGATGGTGGAACTGTGCTGTGATATCTACTGCTGTTACGGCAGGCTGCAAGGCATCTGTGAGGGAAGGAACATGGAGGGAGGTGGCCTTTCCATTGAAGGGTGTGCCAGGACAAACATTGTGGAGATGCAGGGGCTGTTTGCCTCACGCAGTATTGCTGCAGTGCTGATTGGCCACCAGGGATGGGTTAGAGGGCTTTCAGTGCTGATTTCAGAGGGCAGCCGTGTTGTTGGCTGGTGGGAAACATGGGCTGGTGGGAAACATGGGCAAGGGAGTGGTGATAGCTTTCATTTGGGGTAATGGGGGTCTTTATACTGGCTTGACAGGAAAGCAGCAGCGTGACCTTGTATAGTGCGGCGGTGTGGGGTGCAGCCACCCCTGAGGGTGCAGCTGTATCTGATAGAACTGGAGGGACTACCTGAAGTACTGTAGATGGCTGGGTGCCATTGGGCAGAGGTAGGCTAGCCCATTGGTTGAAAGAGGCTTGCTGTATATTGGAACACAGCCAGTGGGAGGGGGAAGAGGTGCTTTTCTGCACCATTAGCTGTCCAGTTTGCTGCACAGTTGGTCTTCTTTGTAAGCTGGCTTGGTGTGGATATGTGGTCATTTGCTACATAGCTGGTTTGGGGGAGCTACTATGCTGGAGAGTGTCGTGACTTGTCGGGTGAGGCTTGAGGGGATATTGCACTGATTGGCTCTACTCTTTGAGGATATACTGCCAAAAGTATGTTTCTGTGATATGCCGCTGGTGATGGCCGCTGGGGCAGCAATGTTGGTGGTTAGTATGTGGTTGTATGTTCATGAAGATGGGCGGCAGCTTCACGTTTTCATGTACTGGTGCTCCACATTTACTAGGGCCTGTATGCTGGACAACCAGAAATGGAGGTTATAAGCCTTGCCGGCGATGACCCGTTCAAGCTGCAGAGAGTGTGGTGGTGTGGGGTGTCAGTGCATGCCGCATGTGATGAAGCTGCTGGGGCCTGTCCATCCTTGTGTTTACAATGTAACATGTCAAAGAGTTGTGTGTTCGCGCCGCAAGGGCATGCATATATTCTATATCCTGCTAGTGATAAGGTTGGTAGAGTAAGTGGTGGGTGTTAACTATTTGTGTTTCGTGAATTTAAAATCGATTTTAGCAAGGTGGCTTGATTGGTCTGTGCTCTCTGCTTGAAACCCCATGCATGCCCGGGGGCCCCCGGCAGGCTATATGTGGTCAACTGCATCAATGCTGACGGAGATGATACTGGAATGTAGCTCAAGGGACCCACTGGGTGCCCCCGGTGTGGGGCCAACTTGTACTCTGTACAAGGTTTCTACCACTGTAGATTCCTGCTGCTGCTACTATACAGGCGGCTCTTTACAGTAGTGGCATGTGCTGATCAAGACACACCTACCGTGAAATGCAACGCATGCATTAGATGTATCAACTAACATGATGTAACCTCCAGGCCACGACGGCTATTTACGGCGACTCCCCCGCCCGGCGGGTCCCGCAATCTGCAAGTTGCAGGAGCAAATGGATGGAACGCTGATCCAATCACGTCTGTCTGCAGCCAAAGAATGCAGACAAGTTCTCAGTCGTGCAGAGCTGACGGCATGCAGCTGTTCTGCTGGCAGCAGCACACCGAGTCTACTGCTGGCTGCAAGGCGACGCGAGCTGTGCCGCTGTGATCTATAACTTTAACACCCCCCCTACGTATGCACCCATCTATCTATCCACACGGGGCATGCATGTCTATCTTTTAACATTGTGCTTTTACAGCACCAGCGACTGCAGACTCCAGACGGGCTAGGACAGTTAGATAGATGTATCAAACAGAACCATTAGTTTGCAATAAGCCTAAGCTCATGCAGGGATGATACACCAGCCTAATGCAAACCCGGCGTTTCCTAGAGAACAATATGCTCAGCAAAATCACCCTGAAATGATAGTGATGAACATGCAGGAAGCAAGCGAGCAAGACACATAGGCACACACAGCAAACGATGGGCTCATGCATACTCGGGTTGTGTGCTGTAAGGTTGTCCATACTGGCCTCATCTGGATTTTCGCATCATGCTGGCCAACAAATACGTGAGGACATACAAAATTGGGCCTTGCTTGAGCATTTGACACCTAGCATCCCAAACAACACGATGCTGCCCTAAACAGAATCCAGTCACACCAGGGCCCCTGTCCGCCATGGTTGGCATGCCAACAAAACCTGCTGATCTGAATGCGCTGATGTAGCTTTCCCGCTGCTAGGACGGTCCACCTCAACCAAGTTACTGGCCCTGGACAGGCAACTGTTGCTGCTGATAGTGCTGCTGCGTTCATTCAGTCTGACGTCACCTCCTGAAAGTCGCTGGTCTTTGCTCCCCTGCTTAGCTGCTGCTGCTTCTGCTGCTGCTGCATTCTCAGTTTTGTCCATTAGCTGCCTTCCTAAGTCCCGCCAAAGTTCATCACTGGCCCTTGCAAATGCAGGTGCAACTGGTACATTCCCCAGATGCAGTGGACTTGCTCAGGTTCTGCCAGCAAAGGTAAGCAGGATGCTGCAAAAGCACTGCTGCTGCTGCTCAGTATCTTGAGGCCATCTTCTCCTCTTCTGTATACCAGTTGGCGTACCTGCAAGTTGTAAGGAAGTACATTGGTGTGTTACATTGGGCAAGTTAGTCCTCTGATTCTCGGCAAACCAGGCCTCTTGAGGAGGTGTGAGTCCGGACTTACACGATGGGGCCCCACAATCCGGTGTTGAAGATCAACAGACCTTGAGCATTCTGTAGGACAGCAGGGGCTAGTAAGAAGCTGTCTTAAGACTGTCAATGCGTCGCCTGCGACGGGGGGCTTACTCGCTGGAAGTATTTGGCGATCTTTCCGGGGAGTTTGGTAACGCCCTTCCAGACAATCTCCTGCTGATAGGGAGATAATGTGTACACAATTTCCCGCAGGGGCAAAGGTAAACGGGGCGCCATCCTTGGCGAACTAGGGAGTGTGCCTTCGCCTCTTCCAGCGCAGATCTGGGGCCCGAACCAAACAAGCTGCACTTTGCGCACCTCAAATTGGAAGCATAGCATGTGTCCCAGCGTCCAGTGTACTATGCTGGGAGAAGTTGCTTCATAAGATGGAAGCTTTGGCTGATAAGAGCAATACAACCTCCGTCACTCCGTGCAATGCACGAGTGCCCCACCTGATGCCGGAAAAAATTGCCATGGCAGGAAACGAGCAATCCTTCAGGCATTCACAGCCTGGATCTGTCCGGGGTCTTGGCTTCCGGGTGGGATGCTTCTCTTTGCATGTGATGCTTTTACGACCCAAGCAGCACTGTTTTGCACTGCATGCAGCTGGGTTATGCAGGCGCAGGTGGAATAAAGAGAATTTAGGGTACATCCAACTTTTGAAGGTCGTGGCAAGTCTGAGTCAGGGGGCAGATCCCTTTGGAACCATGCCCTAAGCAGCGAGGTGGTGCAGCCACCTGCTTCGACCCCAGTGATCGCGTCATTAGGGAAATGAAGGGCTTTGCAATCAAGGGCAAGAAGACCCCCTTCCAGGTAACTCTAAATATTCGACACACGACAGTAGACGTGGCGGTGGTACTGAATCACATGCGGCTGCAGAGGCACAAGCAACTGGAAGAGGAGAAGAAGAGGGTGAGCCTGCCACTATGATCCAGCAGTGGTGAAGCAGTAGGGCCTTTTTGGTGTAATCCTGGGCTGTTGCGAATGCAGAAAGCAGATGAAGAAGCTGCTAAGATTTATGAAGACTTTGTTGAATCTTTCAAGTCTGAGGAAGAGCCAGTTCATGATGCACCTGCCGTCAAAGCCTTTGTGCATGGAGGAGTTGCCATGCCTGGAAGCAGGCAACCAGAAGCAGGTACAGCAGCCGCTCAGTTGCTCTTTCTCACAGGTCTTGCAGCAGGACACAGGCTGAACCTGCATATAGCGGCTGGCAGATAGGAGAAAGAGCAGCAGGAGCAAGAGCAACAGCCCACTGAGCTTGGGTTGTGGCATGACCCCTACACTGTAATGGATGTTGATAGGTCGCAGGTCCAAATCATACGTCACAGTAATGGTGGTTTAAAGGGGCCGGATCAACAGTGAATGCAAGCATTTTATTTTGATGGCAGGTGATGTCATGGAACAGATGCTGCCCTGCAGCTATACCAGAAGCTATATGCATTTAGTGGCAGTTGCATCGCCCGTGTGCTTTCCAGGGGCAGTCTGCTGCAGCAATGATCCTTTTGCAACTAACCACCATTAATCCTTTTTGCTTGTTTGTCCGTTGTCCTCCCAAACCACCCTGTGGTCTTCGAAACAGGCCTTTGTAATCCACTGGCAGGCAGCATAGGCCAAAGTCCTGCATTCCTCTAACAAGTTCAAGACAAGGATGCTAAACTATTTGGTGTGCTCCTTTTTGTGCAACCTCTAACCATGCTCTGCCGACAGGGCGAAAAGCAGGTGGGAAGTATGTTCCTTCCTTCGTCCCTCCTTCCCTAGCTGCTCCCCCTCCTGCCAGTAACCAGGGTCATGGACATACACCTAAAAGCAGCAGGGCATCTTCTCCTGGAGCGCGCAGCAAGAGAGCGGAGGCCTTTGAGGGAGCAGAAGATGAAGGCGATGAGGTAGCTACCCTTCTAGCATGTGCCTGTGAAAATAGACCCTGACGGCCAGAAAGCAGCCCAGCAGAGGAACAGAGAAGATGGTTTACTATGGAGTAAAGCATTGTCAGAGCAGCCAAAGGGCTTGTGATTTGAGAAACAGCAGTCGCAGCAGAACATTAAAGCAATTAGCACCCATGCATGTTGCAAGTTGTTGATGTATGGCTCTAGCCTGCAGCTGTACTCATGGGTGTTCTTTGCAAGAAAGCTATTAGATTGCACTGTTGCTGCTTTAGAGAGGGTCACATGTCGCTTCTTGGATACAAATGATGTCAACATAAGGCCAGCCTGTGGAGCAGCAGGCAGACTCGGTGGCAGCGCCCTGGCAGTGCAGTGCAGAGGCTTGGCAGCTGATGGAACTGCCTTGACACCTTTCCAGGACACCTGCTTGCAGCAAAGGTACTAGAGGTGCAGGGGGCCAATGCTTGGCAGCAACTTCGCCCATATGCCTTGCAATTGTTAGGATTTGAAGGCGTGATTGCCCACTTGAGAGGATACTTGGCTGACTAACACATTGTTTGCCCTAGTAGTCTGTGTTTAACCTGCCCTCCAAAAAGTCAGACAAGGACAAGCCAAAGAACATCGACAAGATGCTTGACATGATTAAAAAGTAAGTAGATGATTGGGCTTGGTGGCGAGGACCTTTGGGATCTTGATAAGTTTTCGCAGCTACTGAAATGCCATATGAGCTTGGCATATGACTCAGTGTGTGCGTTTAGGAGCATATGGGAGAAGATATGTCCCTTGTGGTACCGGTCGTAGGGTTGGCTGGATATTGCATGCTTTGCCAGTCCTTTGGAAGGAGGTTTCATGGATCGAAGGGGGTGTCCTGACGGTTGTGTTCATGTGTAGGAGTTAAGGTTCCTCAAAACCCCTATGGTTGAGGGAGCATGATGAAAGTCTTGCCTTGTTGTGTTTCGGAACAGCGGGAAAGATGTAGCTTGCTTGCTTGGTAGCACATGGGTTAAGCTGTACAGTCACATATGTACGATTTTATTGTTGAATTTCATGATATGCCATAGCAGAAAGTGCCATAGGCCCCGGACCTTAAGCTGTCACCAAAAAAAAACAGCAAGGTGGAACAGAATACGGGTTGGTCTTCGGCATGTATGACAGCATATGCCTAGACATGAGGTCCAGCAGATAGGTCAAACGCAACCAAAACCTCCACTGCCCCAATGGAGGTACATATGTACGATACACATAAGGATCACCTGGACTTCAAGGGTTCACATATGTCATCTTCAGGGAGCAAGAGGCGCGTGATGAGCGTGACAGGATGCGCCGAGAGGGCAAGTTTGTTCCCCCAGACCCCATGCTTGAGGAGGCACTGCCTGGCTCGTTTGACGATGGAGACCCGTTCACCACCAACCTGTATGTTGGCAACATCCACCCAGACATCAATGAGGCCAACCTGGCAAGGGAGTTTGGGCGCTTTGGTCCCATTGCTAGTGTGAAGATCATGTGGCCCAGAGATGAAGACCAGCGGAGAAGAGGCAGGAACTGTGGCTTTGTGGCATTCATGGTGAGCAGGGGTGCCCTGCGATAGATGGGTCATTGTAAGCAGAACTGGCAGCTGGTTTGGGTCACGTTTTGGGGCAGCATGTGTAGTTTGACGGCGTCTTCAAATGCTGTTGACTAGGGCTTGGAATTGTGAAAAAGCGTTGCAGCTGGTGCGGTGGGTGGATAGCATGCAGCAACATCAAAGAGCATTATCGGCGCTCATATCTGGAGCTCATGTTTAGGGTGTTGCATTTCGTCACACTGTAAAATACATTGGATTTAAAGACTAGATTTGAGCTTGGGACTGGCAAGCAGGCACAACTGGCGGTGACGGTTCACTGGTAGTGCTTTCTCATTGGACCAGCCAAATGGTTCACTGATGGCTCCTGTTGGTTCGGGCGAATGAATGCCAGGTGCCATGTCTGTTCATTTGTGGCATGCACTCGCCTATATAGTGTACACATGACGAAGGAAAGCCTTCTTGGTGCTCCTGGCCCTTCAAATCATTCCAGAATGTTTTAGGCACCTAAACTAAAGCAATGGGTGTCCTTAAAGTGTGGTGATGTTGCATTGCCAATAGTGACTGCAATATGACGCTCCTGCAGAGACGTGAAGATGCTGCCAAGGCCATTGCAGCCATGAACAACTTAGAGCTCAATGGCTATGAGATGAAGATTGGGTGGGGCAAGGCTGTGCCGCTGCCACCCGTGCCCCTCTATACTGGCACTGGTGCCGCTACAGGGCCTCTCACGGCAGTGGTGCCTCCTTCGTCCAAGAGAGGGGAAGGTGCTGCGGCCATGGTGGGTCATGTACCAGCAGTGGGCTTCTTTGCCAAGGAGAGCACGCAGAGCAGGTGAGCTGCTGAGAAGAGGAGCAATAAGCGCCGGCTATGCTGTTTAGGTGAATTATTCCAGTTGTTTATTATGCACAGCAACTAGTGCGCGAGGCCCGCAGCAGAAGGTGTCTACTGCACTGCAGCACAAACTGTGTTGTGCTACAGCCGATAGTTAACTTACTTGAGATGCTTCTTTCTGTGCAGCAGCTTGCAGTAGGCGGATGTTTCGGCGTTGCGTCTGTTGAAGGATGATTAAAACTTGCGGGCTATTGGCCTGTTTAGCGGGGCTTGATGCCAAAGCTAAGGGAGTGGCTGGTCCATTAACACTGGGAAGGCTGCGGTATGCAGAGGGTCCAGGACTTCGTATTTGCACAGAATGTGTTGCATTCCAAGCCCCCATTTGTTCGACTGTTCTGCCATCCACAAGATCCGGTTTCATGTGTCTTGGTTGCAAGGGTCCGAAGTACTGAAGCTATGCTAGTGTACGTGCTATGTGGGTTGGTCGGTAATCTGAGACAGGGGGCCGCTATCGTGTACTGCTCTTTCCAGGAAGCATGTGGTAGGTGTGGGCTCTGACATTGAGGTCAAGATCCCAGATGACACACGCATGCGGTTCATCGTTGACAGCATGGCGCTGTATGTCCTGCGTGATGGTTGTGAGTTTGAGCAGATGATGATGCTGGAGCAGCAGGACAATCCCGAGTTTGCATTTTTGTTTGACCTGGACAATGAGCTGCATACATACTACCGCTGGAGACTCTACTCGCTCGCTGGTGAGTGTAGGAGAATCTGGTTTTTATTGTGGATGTAACTGCTTTGGGGGTATTCTGTGTAGGGAGGTCTTATGAGAATCTGACAGCTTGGCACGAGGCTTGGTGCGTTCGATTTCGCGTTACAGGCCCAGGTACTGTGCTATGGCTTTGAGAGCAAACTGTGTTTGGTGAGAGGGGCTGCTCATGTTGTATGAAGCCTGCCCCAGCTGTAGGAGCCTTAAGACATGGTCTGCTGTGGTCCCAGTGTGCGCTTTGGATGTTGTCCCTGCACACATCAGTGCGGAATGTGCTGCAGTGCCAGCTGGCGCATGCTTCTTGTTTCTTTGTTCAGTTTGACTTAGCAGCCTCCTTGCCACATCTTCCATGTTGGTTTGTTTAGTTTCTTAGTCACCCTTGCCCTCCTTCTGTACTGCTGCAGAGGGTGACACCTTGAAGAACTGGCGCATCGACCCCTTCCAAATGATAGAGGGTGGTCAGGCCTGGCTTCCACCACCCATGTTGGCCCTAGATGCTGCAGGAGCAACCAAGAAAGGGGAGCGGGAGCGCGGGCTTAGTGAGCTGGAGAGGGACAAGTTTGAGGACATGCTCAGAGGGCTGACTGCGGAGCGAGAAGCTGTGTGCGATGTGAGTGCCAGGCTTGTTGAGGATGGGGTCAAATGCGGAGCCTATCCTGGGACCTGTTGAAAACCGGGGGATTGAGATTGCTGCAAACGTATGGTGAAGATACTTTTATCCATACCATGACTGCTCCTGGAGACTGAAAGGCCTCTGCGCTACCTTGCGCCGGAAGGTGGAATGACTTCGTTTCGAGACAATATCCTTTATGTGGCTCATTGGGTCCTGCCACATCAACTTACATAATCTGATCTCTCCCTCTGGCTCAAGCAGGTGATGGTGTCTATAACCGTAAGCTAGAACCTGGGCATATCATATGTCTCCTGTTCCTTTCTTTGCATGTGCTTGTATGATCTCTCCCTCTGCCATGGACAGTATGGGATTTACCTGAATGTTCTGGCCTGTCTTTAATGGACAGTTGAAGCTTGCCAACGGAGGCACAAGGAGATGCTCCAGCTCTCCACAGCAGGACTAAGTTGAGTAGGGCAAAAAAGAGGTGTTGCCAGTTGCAAACTACTACCAGTACACTTGCGCTTCTTTGACTAACTGGTTCCTCCACGCGTTCTGCTGATAATGATGTTTTTGCTCAGATAAGTTCCAAAGGTTTATGGATCGATGATGACTTCTTCCTCCCGAACCCACCTCCTTAAATTTTGAAGCCCTGCGTTATGTGTGCTGCAGGTGATGGTGTTTGCCCTGGACAATGCTGACGCTGCAGCTGATGTGGTTGAGGTGCTGGCAGAGAGCTTGACGCTGAAGGAGACACCTCCAGCTGTCAAGCTAGCGCGCCTCTTTGTTGTGAGCGACATCCTGCACAACAGCACGGCACCGGTGCGGAATGCCAGTAGATACAGGGCAAAGCTAGAAGCTGTGCTGCCAGATGTGTTTGAAAGCTTTCAGGTAAAGATCAAGGGGGGTGTCAGGAGGGGAGTCGTGGTAGTGTGGCTGGCACACTTCCAGTTCAGTGCTTTTAGCTTTTGGAGTTAGTTTGTCTTGTCGCTAGGCTTGCAGCCTGCAATGTGTTGCAGCCTCCTCTGTCCAGGCCTGTCCTGCACACTTAGTCGGGATGCAATAACAACAACGTGCAAGAGTGAAACCAGATTAACGATGCTATGGATGCAACAAGGGATGGATGGGGGTAATGCACATCTCTTCTGCGGGCAGGGAGCAAACGGTGAATGCTTGCCAGCTAGATTAAGAGACTGGGGTGGACGGTATAGTAATTATTCCTCCAATTGGACTATGGTAGCCTGATTTACTGACCTTGAACTCCTCTTGTGTCTTGCAGCTGACCTACCGCATTGCTGACAGCCGTCGGACCCAGGAGACCCTCAAGCGCCATGTGCTGCGTGTCCTGCGTGTTTGGAGGGAGCGGTTCATCTTCCCAGACGATTACCTCAATGGCCTTCAAGCTACGTTCCTCCGGCCTGCACTCATTGACCTCCTCCCCGAAGCTGCTTCGCATCCCTCTAAGCCTGAAGCGGATGTCGACCCAGCTGCTAGTGATGGGCAAGCAGCTCAGGCAGCAGCAGCGGGCGGGTTGGAGCAGCTCCCCCGGGGAAATGCTGAGCTCAAGGAGGCGTTAGAAGCATTACCAGAGGATGAAGTTTTAAGGAAGACGCGGCTTATGGGGTTGAGCACTAGGGGTGGTAGGGTTGCCTGTCTACATCGGTTGCTGGCGCTGGATGAGTACCTGAGCAATGAAGGGGGTGGAGGGGGCTTGGCAGGAAGCCTCGGCTTGCAGTTAGGGGCTGCCAGGAGAGCTTCACACGCTGGGGGGAAGTGGGGGGCTGCAGGGGAGGGCACTGGCGATGGATCAGGGGTGCGGTTAGCAGGTGGGGTGGAAGGGATAATTCCTGGGTTAGATGGAATGTCGTCAGATGATGAAGGGGCTCTGGGGTTGTTTGGCTTGCCTAGTGTGAAACAAGAGGGTGGTGGTGGGTTGGGACATCACCTTTCAGGTGTGTTGTTAGCACCAGACCCTACAGCGCCACCACCAGCAGCAGCAGCAGCGGGGCTGAAGGTAGAGCCTGGCTTAGGCAGTCCTCGGATGGCACCGGTAGCATCACCGGCAGCACCACCAGCTGTGCCTATTGCTAGTCGCTGGATGGAAGTGGATGAAGAGGAGGAGCGGCAGAAGGTGCCTCAGGTTCCGATCAGCAAGTGGCTTCTGGCAGAGCAAGAGGCACAGGCACAAGCAGCAGCAGCAGAAAGAGCAGCAGCAGAAGCAGCGGCGGCTGCGGCAGAGGCGCAGCGGCAGGCTGAGCTGCAGGCGGCAGCGGCTGCGGTTGCGGAGGCCATGGGGTCTAGAGGGCAGGCAGATGTGGATGGGGCTCAGGTTGCAAGCAGGCACCATTGGCATCAACCAGAGGAACCAGCGCTCAATGAGGAAAGGCGGCAAAAGCTGAGACAGGTGTGTGGATATACAAAGGGTTTCTGTGTTGGAAAGGAGAGGGTGCCCAGGTGGCTGCAATGCGTCATGTTGCTGCAGTTGTGTTTTTTGTTCAATTTTTAGACAAAGCCTATTGCAGCAGCATCTTGTGGACAATGCATGTGAAGGGTTGTTGTGCTGGTTGGGGATAAATGGTGGGGTGCAAGCAGAAACTATGGGTGTGAGATGGGATATGGGTACTTCATACTGCGGCATACACTTGTTTCAGTTGCCTCAGCAACTACAATCATAAGTGTTTCACCATTTGCTGATATGCTAAACTGTACTGGGTATTCCGTGCCCATAGCGCAAGGCCATCAGAGTACCTGTACCTAAAGAGAGCTTGCTGCTGTAGCAATTGTTTGAGTACCAGCATGTGCATGCAGGAGATGTGTGTTGCAAAGTAGAATTACAGGAAAAACATAGGAAGGATGGTAATTACTTGCTTAAATGTGCTGGATTGAAATGTATGTGTGTTTGTGCATGCAGGTGGAGCTGAAGGTCATTCTGCTCAGAGAACAGCTTGAGGAGGAGGCCAAATTGGGTGAGGCAGAGATTGAAGCCAAAGCAGCCGAGCTTCGCGAGCAGTTGATACGAGAGATGGACCAGCCACCAGCAGCAGCAGGGCCAAGCAGCAGCGGCAGGGGTGCTGAGGGCGGCAGCAGCAGGGGACCTAGCAGAGGGGGTGATAGGGAGAGGGATAGAGACAGGGGAAAGGACCATGGGCGGGGCAGAAGCAGGAGCCGCAGTAGAGAGAGAAGTGGGAGGGATAAGGATAAAGATCGAGACAGAAACCGGGACAAAGACCGAGACCGGGAGAAGGACCGAGACAGGGAGCGGGACAAAGGAAGGGAGAGGGAGGACAGGGGGGAGGATAAGGGGCGGGATAGGCACAAAGAGGAGCCAAGGAGCGGGAGGGAAGGGTCATCTCGTGGCGGAAGGGAGTCTGCAGGGGGAATTGAGCGTACGCCCAGTGACCGAGGGCGGGAGAGGGGCAGGGAAAAGGACAGGGAGCAGGAGAAGGACAGGGGTGATAGAGACAAGGACCGGGGGGAGGTTAAGGAGAAGGAAAAAAGTAAACAGGGGAGTAGCACTGCGCCCAGCAGTTCAAGAAGGAAACGCAGCAGGAGCAGGAGCACAGAGAGGGGCGGAGCAAAGGGTGGCAGCAGCAGGGGGAGGAGTAAGAGCAGAAGCAGGAGTAGAGAAAGGTCAAGTAGAGGCGGGCATGGGAGGAGCAAATCGAAGGAGAAGCGCAGGAGCAGCAGCAGGGAGCCTCTAGGACGAGGTGGCAGTGGCAGGCGCTCGAAAAGCAGAAGCCGGAGTAGAAGTGGAGTTAGAGGGGGTAAGGGCAGAGACAAAGAGAGCAGCAAATCTGACTCCAAACGCCAACGAAATTAGGTTTAGTCATGTGGTTCTTATACTGCAAAACTGGAGGGTTGGGATTTTGGGGTGTTGCCAGTGTTCTGTGGTCACTGGCTGGCTGTGTGCGGACGTGCTCACTTCTTAAATGGTTTGGGCCTGTTGCACCCGCACTGCGCTAGTACTTCTTGACTCGTAAAGGGCTCACAACGGTCTGCACTTGAGGCCGAAACGGGAGTGATCTGGTATCATTTTTTTTGGAGAATGTGCATGGGGTCCTCTCCGTTTGGGAAAGATGTGGCCCCTAGCTCGGGTTGTCACGCCTTTGTTTTGGCTCATGTTTTATGCTGAGTGCATGTGTCCTTGGGTAGTGGTTTCAGCGTGGGCGATGCTGTCTATCAGATCCATGGGCTGCCCGATGCATCACCCGAGCTTCCAACTGTACGTTGCTAATAGTTGATGGAGGTGGATAATGCATCCAAGTTGATGAAGTCACTACCTTTATGTACCAGGAGGCACGCTCCTGATTCTCTGAGCGCGCTTGCCTGAGTTACATTGGGCAGCACTAGCGGTGACTGGGCGTACTTGGGCCTTGACTGCTGGCTGGACTCAATGGGAATGGGAAGCTTCCAATTCATCACCCGTTTCAACTACGGGTGACTAGTCAGCTTCAGAGTTATACGCTTGCTCGTACATATCGTAAGCTGGTTCAGTGACCCTCGGAAAAGCCAGGTGCTGAGTACATTGGCTCGCAGAGGGACTTGCCAGGGAGCTTGCAGGGCTGGCGGAGCTACCCCGTTGCCCGATCTCTGGACCAATCGATGACACCGACTGGCAGGCCCTTGCCCACACATGCATTAGTTCTTGATCAGCAGCGCAATGTAGATGGTAAAACGGGCCTTCTAGACGGCGGATCCCTTCGCCCGTGGAGTGTAACATACACCAGTATGGTATACAGTCACCCAAAGCAGGCAGCTTAGAATTTGTCCCCTCCCCGGTGCTCAATACCGAGCCATACACGTCTTATGACTCTGAGAGAAAGCTCAACATGCAATAAGAAACCGTAGTTGCAAGGATTGCATGATATGTGTGATTGCAAAACTCATGTATGGCAACAATCAGGCAAAAATGTGTCTCCACCCTTAGATCTGAGAATGCTGCTAGCCACAGTACAGGTATATTCAGTCTCTGCCCCCACATGTAAAGCACACCCAATGGCAAAGAAAGAGGCCTTCCAACACACAACACAATGATCATTTTGAGTGTCGATAGAAACGCTGATTCTCATAGGGGCTCGGAGACCAGCGATCGGTGCTCTGCAAGCAGGACAGCCTTGCTTGAGTACCGTAACAGAACCCCTTAGCCGTAAGAATGCCTTCACCTGTGCATGCATTCTGTGCTCCTCCCACATGAACAGGAGGACCCTGCCAACAAGCATGTCACGAGTGCTCTGTAACATGGGAACAGTGAATGACCGCATGCACTGCACAGCAGCAGCACCAGCTTATCCAGGCCATGTCTATAGAATACCACAAGGGTGATGCTGTCTGGCACCAAAAGCAGATTGTTACAAGAGTGAGACTCAGATTCTACATGTCTCTGGACAGGCCAGTACAGGCTTGTGACAACACACCATCCCATCCCCCAGTTGACCATGCCTGTGCGCTCATAAATCATTGTGTTTATGAGAACAAGTCACCAAAGATTTCGACCGCCAACGTTGGTGGTAGACGGTCACCCCTTCTTCATATGAGAGCAGACTACTTAATCGTTAGACCCAGAGGCTCCCTGATGAACAAGCTTTTCTTGCGGCACTGCTTCAGCCTCAGCAGTTGCTCTGAAGCACTAGAACCGAGGCTCAATGAGCTTCTCCATCTTCAAGTCAGTATGCTTGCACCCATATGCTTGTTACGACCTCACAGACCACGGCACTACCCAAGAAGAGTATCACACATAAACGAATCCCTATCACTGCCTTCTCCAGTACACCACCATGCACTGATACATTAGCCACTTGCATACCGTAAACAGGGCAGCATCTGCTCATCCTGCGTAAGGTCCTGTTTACAAGCATCCATAGCATGATAATGATGCTACCCCATCCTTCACCTTAGTATATAACCTATACAGGACAGCATATTGACTGCTCACGCTTGAAACCCCCAATCAATTGCGTGCTAAGCTCAATCCCTTTCTGTTCCCCCTCTGCTTGCTAGTCACATATAAGCCCCTATGCATACAGCCCACCCTGCTGCTGCTACAGATACCAGCAAGACTCCCCCTGGTGCTGCATAGACTGCTGTGCTGCACCGGTCGGTCAATGGTACATTCCATAGAACATGATAGACTTGCCACAGTGTCAGCTGCAGTAAAACTCCAGCCCTTACAATACTTCTGCCATCCATCCAGTTCCAGGTCCCCTCAAGCTCTAGATCTGCTGCTCTAGGGCTGCTCCTCTAGCTGAGTGGGTGCCCGCACATCCACCAGTACTGCCCCACCCTGTGCTAGCTCTGCAGCTTTCGCATGCCCCAGCACAGTCAGTGCTATGTGCCCTGGCTCAGATGCTGCTCCTGAAGATTGGGTCTGCTGCTGCTGTGCTGCTTGATGTGTGTGTTGGTGCTGCTGCTGTGGCCGTGGGCTTCCCTGCTGCTGCCGCTGGTCCAGCTGCTCCTGCAGCCGCTGCTGATAAGCTTCCTGCAGCTGGTTTTGGTTGCGGTGCCAGTTGGGAGTCGGGGCGAAGCCATGATGACCTGATACTGGAGGGGGCCGTGGGCTGTAGGGGCTCCTGGGGCTGCTGAGGGGGGAGTTGCCATTCGGGACTGGGCTGGGGTATCTGGGTAGCATGCTGCCTGCAGGGAAGCCACTGGGCGGTACTGCTGATGGTGGGATGAAGATGCTGCAGGGGGTGGGAGATGGGCCTGTGGGAAGCTGCTGGTATGCTGCAGAGCTGCATGGGGCGCTGTTGCCTCCATTGGATGTGCTAGCAGCTGCAGCGGCTGTACCTGCAGTGCTGTGGCTGGTTGCAGCTGCGGCGGTGGCTGCTGGGATGGTGAAGCTGCTGCTGCTGGTGGGCTGCAAAGGCTCCATGGTGGTGGGATCTATTATGGCTTGACCAGGGGGCATGAGGGGGTCTGGGGACTTGGGCGGCGTGAGATGCCGTTGGGTCATGAAGCTTGGGGACTCCATGGGGTAGCCATACACAGGGCGCTGGCATGCCTGCAGTGCAGGTCGGGAGGTGAGTGGTGGCAAGGTCACTTCACATGGTGTGTTTCATTACTCCTGTGCCCTGCATCCTGCCTGCTTGCCAATCGTGCAAATATGAGAAGCAGCAGCATCCTGTCACCAGAAGGCAATGTTTCCAATCCACATGCATGCTGAAGTCCTATCATGGCTTGGCAGCATCCTACAGCTGCAGGCAGAAACGTCACTTCTGCAAGGTAGTTCTACCAGCCGTTCGCATACGCATATGGACGTACAGACATCACTAACTTACCTTCTGACAACGGTGCCAAACAAAGGGGACCCAGAAGAAAGGTGTGCAAGCCACCGTTGCAAAGCAGATCCACCCTGACGGCGTTAGCTCACAGCAGCCGCCCTGCATGCGAGAACAGCACCCGCATTGAGTCACAAATCACTTCTGCTTCGCTTGCAGCCCTGATGTGCGCAGACCGACAGCTATGGCGAGCTTCGAAGAGGCGCTAGTGCAGATACGGTCTGGGCCTATTAGGAGCAGATAGCGACAGAGCACTATAATTTTATGGCTGTTCGTCCATCCTGGGCTGTTGTACTGTTAACCTCACCGTCTCTACTTCATATTTGAGCAGAACCTCTCCAGGTTGAGGCGGAAGATGGGGCTCCTTGACCTCGTATCCCGAAAAGGGCTCAGGACCATTGCTGACTTTTACTATTTTTCCAACCATTTAGCCTGACTTATATATATCAGGGTCCCTTTGGTAAACAGCAGATGCAGAAAAGGACGCAAAGACGCAAGCACTAAGCATGACTACGCATGCTCACTCCACTAAGTGTAACGCTGAACGCTGATGGAACACGGAGGCATCAAATCCCACTCCTCAAGGCGCATAGCTTCAGAATGGGCAAGTTGTCCCTGTGCCTCAACAAGTTTTTCATCTGAGTCAATAATCCAAATTGAAAGGGGTTCTGACTCATGTAGAACCCCAGAATCACCTCCACCCAGTTCATGCGCAATTATGATGTCAGATACGTAAGGTGATCCTGGGCCTGGTCTCCTGACTCTTCTCCTACCTAAGACCATTGGGCTCGGGCGTGTAGAGGAGCAGTTGTCCCCGTCTGTTTGACATGTTGCCTTTGCCTCCGACACCTTGACGCTGGAGCTTTTTGTTAGCCTGTGGAGCAGCATCTTTGGTTCTTGTGGTATTATCTAAACATACTATAGGCATTACCCGAGCAACGATGCAGTATCTTATCCGGCTGAAGCCTGGAAAAGAGAAGATCGCTGAGGCTCTGGTGGACTTCCTAGGCCACCAATTTAACATAGTCGCGCTGGATGCAAGGGCAGGCGTTCTCGTTATTGAGCCGCACATCAGATTAGTCGAGGCCGAAGCTACAAACCTGCACCTGAAGAAGCCCCTGGTCCAGGGTGGCAAAGCAGAGTTTGACTACACGCACCGGCCAAAATTCCTCAATGCAGACTCGCCTTCCTTCTTCAGCCCCGCGGAGAAGGCCCTGATCGTATGCAACCTGGTAGAGCGGCTGCAAGTACGTGTCCCTGCCCTTTATGTAGTGAGCAGCTTAGAGCAGTGCTCCCTGCTTATCAACAAGGAGCAGGCATATCATCTGCTGGTTGTTCATCATGTTGGTTTCATGTACGTGACCTTCCGCCAATGCAGCCCAGGAGGATGAAGCTGTGATGTATCGGCTCTTCAACCTGAGGCTGTACATGGTCAGATGCACTACTGACTCTGCTCACCTCCGGAGCGGCAGCAGCATGCTTGAACTACCCAATCAATGGCCCTGAAATTCATGCCATCAGGAATCTACCAACCTTGCTCTGTACTTGTTTGCCAACATCCATACACAGGTAGACCAACAGTTATCATCACTGCTAACACATGCTTTGGATGGTAAGACTGACATGCCACAGCAGACGCGGCTCCTGGACTGCCTTGAAAGGTGAGCAGGAGATCTGGAATAGAGGACAGGTGCAAGCAACCTAATGCCAATCAGCAGGTTGCACTCACATGAGCGAAGCAACTCCAGGGTCCTGAACCAGTGGTAACAGCTGTCCCACACCAGTGGTGGTCTCTAGCTGGCTGTGTATTACAATGCAATTACCAGCAATTCTAATTCTGTAGGCATCGCTGCACTGTGCAGCCTTGCCTACGTTGCGGTGTACCAGTGCAAGGTCACCTATTGGTAAATAGGGTGGGAGATACAACAGACCTACTGCACTTCCCAAAGTTGGCTGCCATCCGTCCATCACATAGTAGATCCTGGCTGATCTTCTCTGTGATCCTGGCTGGTCTATGTCAGCATGTGCATTTGATCTTTCCCTTACAAGACCTTCTTGAACATGGGAAAAAGCGGCTTTCTCTTATGTCTCCCGCGTTTTGTCCCGTTTTGCAGTGCCAATCTCCTGGTTTTTGCGGGCCCGGTGCACGAGCCATGGGAGCTTGACCGTGTGAGCAGCAGGGCAAGACACAATGCCATGCTGCCTGAATCCTGGTTCAGGTAAACAGTGGTTTCTACCAGGCAATCTTTATATTCAGACCGCTTAGGGGACAGTGCCATGGGAAATGTTGCAAGGGAACATGCACTGCCAGACTGTGCTCTGCATTGGGGGATGGGAGAATGGCGGGATAGGACAGCAGTACAAACATACCATATCCATCTTTTTAAACTGAAGGTTTGCCTTAGGAATGCAAGGATACAATCCCTTAGTGCTGCTGGCTTACTCTTTCTGGGACGGCAATGATATTTGTTGTCCTGCGTAACCCGTCGTGCAGCATAAAGCTAGGGTCACCTCGCAACGTAACCTGTTAAACAACCAGGAGGGCAGCATGAGCTTAGCATGTGCCTGACTGGCTGCAGGTGGTACTTTGGTGAAGAAGTGGCACACTACATTGCCTTTCTGAATGCAGTCTTCTGCTGGATGCTGCCCCCCGCAATAGTGGGCCTGTACCTGTGGGCTGCTCTTCCCCGTGATGGTGAGTGTCAAGGGCTGGAAAATGTCGTCTCAAGAGGCCTGGCAGATCATAATGTGCAGAGTCAGGTAGAACATCCAACAAGTTCTTGCTTCTGTGTTGTCGCCCCAGTGCTTGTAGGGCCTTAACAGTTCCAACACTCCTTTTCTATAGACAAAGCATGCAGACAATGCATCTGACAGAACACGTGACCAAATAGTTTGGGGTGTTTGCAGGAAGGTTACGTGTAGGCATTGTGTGTGATGCTTCTCACTGCCCTTACTCCAACAGAGGTCGCCCATGTAGGTAAATGAGATGACAGTCACCTTGTGCAATAGGCCATGCTAGGTTTATCCTTAGCAGACATCATCTTCTTCCTCTTAGTCTTGTGTTTTCCAATGTTCTAGGCAACAAGCAAGTGGACAGTGCACTGGTGCCACTCCTCTCACTGTTCCTGGTGCCTTGGTCCGGTTTGGGTCTGAAGCTGTGGCAGCGGCGAGCAGCACTCCTGGCACATAGATGGGACGTTGCAGCTCCAGCTGCTAGGCAGGAGCCATGGAAGGGGTTCAGAGGTGGGTACACCATGGAAAGCGTGTGGTGGTAGATGGATGAGTCGATTGTTTGTTGCTGAGCTAGGGTGGTCTGATGCTCACTGCAGAGTTATAGAGCAATACAAAGGTCCAAGGGTATGCTGCAGGCTGATTGAGGCATTGAACAACTGCAAGATGGATTTGTTTTCGGGACAAAACAGTTGGTGTGTGTAGGTCACAGCTGAGAACCTTATCTGCAGCTTGTACAGAGGCACTTGCATGTCCCTGTCATAATCATAGCTGTAGTACCACAAAAGGCATCTAGAATTTACAGAGTGGGAAACCTGCAATAACCTGATGTGATACCCAGCTTGCACTCTGAGCTTGGGTTTGCCACATGTGCTTCCTTGTTCAGAGAAGCTCATTGGTTGCACTCCATCTCTTCCAGGCTTCCCAGCACGCAACTTGGCAACTGGAGAGCTTGCCCTGTACTACCCACCCATGTACCGTAACATGCGTGTGGCTGTGAGTGTACTGGCTACAACTGCCCTACTGCTGCTCTGCTCGGGGGTGCTGCTTGCGGTGCTGAACCTGCAAGGCTATGTACCACAGGCCCACAGCTGGATCTACATGCCAGTGTTTGCAGAGCTCAGCATGCCAGGTACGGTTGTGAGCGTTGATTGGACGCTTTCCAAGAAGCAAGCTAGGAGTCTAATGCTGTTGAGAAGAATGCTGGCGGCACAATGACTGGAAGCAACGGAAGAAGCAGCCGCTGTGTCGTTATTTGCACGTGCACTTGCTTATGCTGAGGATGCAAGCGCACAGAACACTGTTAGTTGGCCCCCTTGCACTGTGCCAGTGTTAGGCATTGGCAGCAAGACACTACTGTGAGATGCATCTGCCTATCACATCACCAATTCAATGATTTAGCTGTTGCTCCTAGTGAGCAGCTGGTCCCTGTGTTTCTACCATGGTGCTGCAGGTGCAATCTTTGGCACAGACTCTTTTTGGCACTGGGTACCCATGGCAGTCAGAGCAGGAGCCACCACTCTGCTGACCATGTGCTGCAGGTGCGCATTGGGGAGGGGGGGTCTTTTGTTGCGTGTGTTATGTGCTCTGATAGCAGTGGTGTGATGTGAGGGCTAGCTGGCTGGGCAGAGCTTCATTGCTCCGTGGATTGGTGCTGCAGTGGATGTGTTTGCCTCTCCCCTGGTGGCTGCGTAGATAAGACATGTCTGCATTGGATTGTCTGGGAAGTAACTAGGTTTCATCTGCTGTTGATGCTGCTGGTGGTTGCGTCAAGATAATAACTCACAAGGCGGAGGGCGATACACATGCAATTGTGGCAATTGGAAGCTCATGAATATTGCATCATCATCCCTAAATGTGGTGCATGTCTTAATCTTAATGAGCAAGTAATTCAGCCTGTGGGGTGCAGGTCTGCATCAAGCAATTAAAGTGGACCCTTGTATGCTTCTCCTGACCTTGATGGATGTTGCTGTGCTTGCTGCAGTCCATTTTTTACTTGGTTCACCAACGTGGAGAACCATGCAACGAGGAATGCCAGAGAAGCATCACTGCAGGCAAAAAGGTTTACCTTGCAGGTGTGTAGGGCATAGTGTCAAATGCAAAAGAGAGTGGTTGTCTTGTCTTGTGCCTGTGGAACCATTCTTATTGCTCACTGCACTGAGGTTTCCCACGTGCGAATACCTCTGTTCTCCTTTATAAAGATTTGCTGACAGTGCCCTGGCCAGTTCATGTGTCGCACATTGCATGACGGTTGTTGAGCAGATGCTGTATTGCTCTTCTTTGATGTGATACAGGAGGGATTACCGGTGTCCTAAGCCACTTATTGTAAAGCCCTTGACCTGTCTGCTGATTGGTCTGCAGGCTCTCGCAGCATACGCCCCAATCGCATATGTGGGTCTGGCGGGTGCAGGAGCTTTGGCAGCCAGGAATGATGTGGCTTCATTCTACACCATTGAGTGTGCCAGGTAAGATGCAAGTTGTTAGAGGAGTATCCAATGCATGTGTATCCGTATATTTCACCATCATACCCAAGGCATTGCCAAGTACCTTTGCCAAGCACATGCTGAGCGTCTGCTGGTTCCGAAAAGTGTGTACAGCAGCTGGTGGTTCCGGGACATGATGGTGCTTTGCGTAGCTCAACAGACCTTCTGTGTAAGGCTGTAAGACATCACAGTGCTCTTGCCGAGATCTGAGCCTCTTGCTGTAAGTTTTCACCAAAAACTTGATGTTACCCGCTGTGCCCCCTGTTCAGCTCAATTCAGGCAGTGTACTTTTGGATGACTTGCTCTAGCTTTTTTTGCTTGGACCGCACTGCATCCTCGCCAGGAAGGCTATGCTCTTGCACACTTGCAACAAAAGCTCCTCCCTTTTCATTGTGTCCGTGCAGGCGCATTGCTACAGAGGTGATGCTGCCCTTTGTCACGGCCAAGTTTATGCAGCGCACCCCTCAACAACAGCAAGTGCTAAAGCACCTGAAGCAGGGAGGTGATCAGCAGCAGGAACTCCTTGCGCATGCAGTTGCAGAGTCTGTAAAGCCTCAATATGAGATCTTCACGGACTTCCTTGACGTTGTACGGGACTTAGGGTGAGTGGACTGGGTCCAGCTGCATTTTGGTATTAAAATGCCGGTGTGGTGCCTGTGCTCTCGAGTTTGTATGTTCATGATAGTGCTGAATCAGATAGAACATAATGTTCAGGGGGATGCAGGGTGACAGGTATCTCTCCCTTTTCTGTGGCCTCTGCGAATAACATGGTTTCATTGTGTCAAAAGGAGCTATTGTATGGTCAAATATTGAGGGAACCCATTAGCGTATGGCTGGTGCTCGACTCAGAACTTACAGGCAGTCCGTATGTGTTGCATGTGTCTGTTCTGATGTCCCTTCATCGAGCAAAGAGCAGTTCATCCGGCCAGTGTTCGTGAGGCGTATTATGTTGCCTGGCTATCTTGCAGGTATATCACCATGTTTGCCGGGCTGTACCCTCTCATCAGCGTCATCTGCTTCATTTATACTCTCATTAAGATGAGAGCAGATGCCATCAAGCTGTGCACCGTTTATCAGCGCCCAAGGCCATTCCGGACTGGCGGAATCGCACCCTGGGATTCAATCATCATGGTTCAGGTAGGCTGGTCTACAGTAACCTCTGCTGCACAGATCCATTCCGTTGCATGTTCCTGTCTGGATGTCTGGAAAGTCTGCTGGGGATTGATTACACAAATGGAGGTATGTGATGGTGGACATGCTGCCAAATGCATTGCTGTTAAGATGAATGGGGTGGGTGTTGCACACTCAGATGCTACTTTGCATGAAGGGTGCACAGGTCATTGTGGCTCCTTTTTCTTCCAAACTATTTGCTTGCTCAGTTGCACACATGGAGTTACATGCTGGTTGAACCTATGTGCAGTAGTGCCATTGTACTCTCTTACATTGTGTGCTGCCCCATCCTTGTTGCAGGTGTGTCTGTCAGTGATCATCAATGTGTTCCTCTCGGGCATCAGCACCCATCAACTCAGCCACCTGCTACCCATGCCTTGGAGACATTACAAGCACCCTGCCCTAGATCTAGGCATAGGGTTCCCAGGACCGATCCAGCCCCCTCGGGCTGCAGATTCCACCCTTGGCAACCAACTCCATCTGCAACACCCTTCTGCCAAGCCTGTGCTCAGCCCAGACACTGTCTCTGCTTACACACCAGCTCAGCTGCTGCTGCTTTTTGGGCTGGAGCATGTGCTGTTTGTGGTGCTGTTGTTGATCCAAGTGTGCATCCCTGGCGAGCCTGCAGAGGTCCGTGCTATGAGGCAGAAAGTGGAGCAGGATGCGAGGCAGCTGGAAGCTATTGAGCGCCGGCGGAGCATCACGAACGAGTTCAGTATGTCTCACAAGGGGTCTATGTCGGGGGCCGTTGCTAGACACAGGAGCTTTAGCAAGGATCCTCTAGCAGAATGGCCCCAGGGGGTCCAGGGGGAGTGAGAAGTTTATGCTACGATACAAATAGAGCAAGGCAGGGATGGATGATATGGCCGTGTTGAGACATACTAGGACAGGCCATGGTGGCAACCACATCTTTGGTGAATTTTCTGGAGAGTTGTTTGTTTCCTTGGAGAGTTGCCTGGCTGGTGTTTCTGCCCTGCCCCTATGGTTCTGCGGATAGTGCAGGACGAGTTTTATGAGATTTGAATGCTTGAAAGGAATGATCTTGGTGGGGGCCTTTCATTGCAATCTTCCATGGTGGGTGCGCTTTCACTGCAGGCCTGCCAGTCAGGGGCTTAAGAAAGGCATGACAGTCCAGCTAGATTTCATGTTTTTGCTTTGTGCACCTTACTGAACCAGGGTCGTCCTGCAGAGTACAGACTGTGGAGGGCTTGGCACAGTGATGTTTTCTCTTTGCTGCTGCAGCTGTTTGGGGTCTAACCCTTGTAAATGGGTGGGGCGGCTCTGCAGTTGTTTTGTTTGTTGCTCAAGCACATGTGTACATATGGCACATGTGCAGGAGAAGGGGTGGCAGGAGCCTGTGAGACATAAGGTACTGCTGTTTGTTATGTCTGGCAGCATGCACAGTGATTGTGCATGCATGCATGTGCAGCTTCTACTCTGTATGAATTCTTTTTGCATATGTCTGCTTTGGTGTGCGTGCCCATACAAGTGTACAATAAGAATCCATTTAAATGGGTGATTTCTTAAGGTTTGTTTTTTCATGGTCGCATTAGTTATTGAGATGAGGTGATGCCATAGTTTGTGAGTTGGGTGCATGCCTGAAATTGTCTGTGTGAAGCACAAGACCGGTCATATGGTGGTCTACCACCTTTGTGGACTAATGTGCATGATATGTCCTGGAGAGCTGCAAGCAACCCAACGGTGGCAGCAGATGTGTGTTTGGGGGGGGGGGTGTTGTAGAAAAGGTGCAGGCAGAGAGAGAGAGAGAGACATCTCTGGCTGCACAGCAGTGGGACCTTCAGCACAGTACTGCTTCACTTAGAAGTGTGTGGAGTCTGGCATTGACTTCTTTCTGGAGAGGCAGGAGAGTATTGGCGTGTCAATTGACTGCCAGAAGTGTGTAGCGGATGCTGTCGGCCCTTCAAATACAACCCTTTGCTGCAGGCAATCTCAGTTGCACTGCCATCAACTGCTGGATAAGGATCTTCAACATGTGTGCTGAACAGCATGTCCGTGCATAAGGATGAATTATACGGTTGTTACAGTCAAGCCAACAGGAAGCTCTCTTGTGGTAGAGAGGTGGGTGGCAGCAATGATGCATGTGCAGTTGGATGGTCATTGTGGCATAGGCTGTTCCTGATGCTGCAGCAGTTCCTGAAGCGTGCAATTGCATCATAGCACAAAGGGGCACTTCCTGCGACATACGGCTGCATCTTTCTGACAGATGGTGCTGTTGATCACAGTGGATTAATGTGTCTATGTGCTTGTCAGCAGCACCTGCTACCTCCCATGCTGTTGCCACACCTCAACCACACCTCGAAGGTGGTGGCTTGGGTTCGTTTGGCAGTAATCCTACTCCTTTGGCATGGACAGATTACCAGGAGTTGAAAGGCAGGAGGCAAAGCATGAGAGCGTGTGCCGCTAAGGGAAGAAGCGGGGAAAGCCTTTTCTGTGTGGAGTAGCCCCTTACATATTATGTATATACCAGATTACCGATGCGCCCCATCACTGTTGGTGATGGGACCCATCATGGTGTGTTTGGTCGGTTCGACCTAGCAGCCCTTTGCGGTTGCCACACCTTAATTACCAATTACCAGATGGCCCTGTCAAAGCAGGGCGCCGGTGGGGGCAGCACCACCCACAAGGAGCCAACTTAGGCTCCAACGGCATACTCAAGTTCCTGTCCAAGCTCAAACAATGTTTGTTATGTTATGTTGATAGATAGGCCCCCCGAATCTCATGAAACTTACCCGCCTGGCAATGTTGTCTATGTTTTCTAGACAGATGGGGGTTAGATGGTTGGAAAGAGTCTAGGTCTTCTAGACTGCGGATGGGGGTTAGATGGTTGGAAAGAGGGAGAATATGTAATTCAGTCTTGGGCTCCTCCCATGCCTATGCAGCTTTGGTGCATTGGTCTAGGGATGCAAGCGAAGGAGAGTTACAATAGACGATGATCATCGGCTGAAAAGTAGTAAGTGGATAGAGGAGGATATGTCCATTTCGCATCCCAAAGCATTGTGAGGCACAGCAGCTTGCAGAGGTTACTTTCCAATTAATGACACTGCAGCCTCTCAACATGTGGTTTGAGCGCAGTAGTGCATCTTGAACTTTACAGCTAGCTCATCAGGAATGGGCCTGCATCGCGAGGACCGGACACTGCCTGTGCAAAATGGCATGTGCCCTTCCCAAAAAGCGTACTTGATGTATCTCCAGTAACATGAATGGTAAATGAAGACAGCATGAAAGGATTTTACAAGCTGCCGAGCTAATGTAAATAGACAAAATACTAAGATCTGTTTACCCTGATCCAGATGCCTTGAGCCGCCGGCCCTGCCGTGATGTTACCAGCCTCCAATGCTGTGCCAGACATCTATCTACCTCCGTACGTCACATGCATATCTATCATGCTCACACAACAATTCTATTTGTCCCCAGAATCGATGCACGGCTCTTCAGCTGAACTTTAGCGTGTCTTCCTGTAGTCATGGCCATGCTCCCAGCTTTCAAAGACATAGTTTGTCAAAGGTTGGCCCCCAGTGATGATGTTGTACTGTGCTTTGCTGCTATTGGGGTTTCCAGCTGTCACTGCTGCACAGGCTTGCCGCTCTTCACGCGTAGCAGCCTGCAGCATGCAAACATCAAACCACCCCGTCCCAGATTAAAGTCCACTACTGCATTATTGCTGAGGTACCAAAAAGGCTTGGTATGCCCATCAGCTTGCATTTTCTGCAGCTTTTGGTTACAGCTGAACAAATTTGCTGGCATGGCAGCCATAAGCAATTGGGACCGAGCAGGAGTGGGACCGGGCAAGCAGAGACAGCCCAGCTTGCAACCAGGACTGCTGGATCCCGATCTGACATAGCAAACAGCGTTAGGTGAGGCATTAGGCAATCCTGAATTCCGTCCGTGGGAACTGTGACTGACTCCAATTGTAAAAAACATCTCAGGACCTTGAGCGGACATGTTTTGTATTTCTAAGAGTTAGAACAGAAAGTGACATTACAGTATCATATTGCACCTGAGATCAACAAGAAATTGAACAAAATGACGTGTGCCTTCACCTTAAAGGTCGCCTTTGTCTGTGTCAGCCAGTCCTGCTGGTGTCCTGCTGCCAGGGGTGAACCAGCATCATCATGACGGCAAGGTCCTGCCCTAGGCCCTGCCTTCTGCAATAGATCAGGCTGGTAATCCACCTGCTTCATGGTCCTGTGAGGCAAATAGCAACAGCAGCTGCATGAATACCAATCTCGGACCATACTATCCACGGCATTTACTAGATATACTATCACCCATTACTTGGCCTGCTGGCCGGGCCCTTGGCAGAGCAAGAGGAAGCTCCCTTGGCGCAGTCATGCTGGCAACGTAGACAACCAGGAAAGCCCCCAGCTTGATTGCATGCTTTGTTAGCTGTGTTGAAGGCAACCAGCTTGCTTCTCATATATGCTTGTATTTTTCCGTCCCAATGGTCCATAAGTCCTTGCCTTCCTTGCCTAGTTATTGTATTGCCCAACTAGACCTATGCACAACATTTGCTGCAAGTTCGAGATCCAGGGAGGGGGGTCCAGGGGACTGGGGAATCTGGTCATTCGCATGATGCCAGCTGCCTCAGGCTCTCCTGGTCTTATCTGTTAGTCTTGGGTCTAGCTCTCCACACACCAGCAAACTGGTTGGAGCCATGCCATGTGCGCGCACAGCTGCAAATCAGGGCACTGCTATGTCTATATACTATAGTATCAGTTCGCTGCCTCCCAGGCACCTTTGCTGCAGATGATTTGATAAGTTGTGAGAGCCATTCCGGCTGATCCCACACGTCTGAGGTACTTGTCGCAGGCGCACTACCATATGATGCTGAATGCTGCGCTTTTTAAAACGGCTTGGAGCTATACCCACAAAGCAGCAGGATCTGCAACTGAGTGCAAAGGCATACACAACTGCTGCAGCAGTAATGCAAAGCAAATGCAGCCCATCCCCAGCCTGGCAACATAGGTGAGCTAGAGTGGATCAATGTTGCACAAGTATGCTCTGTAACTACCGCGTTAATCGACGTGAAGGGATGCCCTTCACTGACCTCCAATACACAGCCACTATTGCTGGGAGACTGAGCGTACCTACGTACCTGTAGTCATGTGGGTAGTTCGGCCAAGGAAGGTTGCCAGGGTCATGGCGGGACCTACAGGGAACCTGGGAGAAGAAGCATAGCAATGACCAGCAATGAGGTAAACATGACCAAGTTGAAAGGAACTCCCATCACAGAGGGTATTGACAGGTGGCTGGAGTTGTGAAGGACAAGGTGTGCACCTGGACATCTGCTGCAGGCATAGGGGGGCTGAATTTGGTGGTCGGGGAACATCAAAAGGCCGCTATTGTCTCCAATGCTGGAGCTCGCACATAGATAGGGAGTGCTTAGACTGATCCTTGCCTGTATGCAGCACACCAGCAGTTATAGCGTACAAGCCGAAGAAGCTGACACATGCAGCAGACCCAATCCTCCCCAGAATTGGTTTGTAGTGCTTTGCTAATCTGCTAGTTGGCCAGCTGATCCTAGCAATTCTACAGAGAACTTGCCACCTATCCCAGTAGTTGCAGCTCAGTTCAAGCATCAGCAGGACATATCAAAATGTGCTGCACTAGCAGGCACTTGCAGCACTGTGCAGCGTGATTGGCACACCATACCTGCCTGTGGTAATCTGGAGGAGGCCCTTGGTATTGTGCCTTTGTCTCTGAGCGCTTCTTTGCCATGCTGCTGTGGACGGTGCTGCCTAAGATCAATGTGTCCTGTGGAAGACATGCATTAGGAGCAAGCAGGCACATTCCACAGCCAAAGGACGCAGAGACAGTTGCCAGCAGGGGATGTCCTATCAGTGAAAGCAAAGGTCTGCACTGGAGGTCTGCATGCGTGCAGACCACTTCGCCGCGAAACAGAAACAGTGTCATGCACCAAAGATGCATGCTGCTTGATTTTCGGCACACAGAATGCCTTCTGCTGTTTGCCAAATGTGAGGATATAGAAATACAAAGAGGTGCTAGCTTCTCTGCTGATAGCTCAGCACTATGCTTGACCTGCTGTTGACCGATGGTAGTACGAGATCCTCTGCATTTTTAAGAACCCCAAGGAGGCCTGCCGGTGGTTGTGAACCTCTACCGGAATGAGCTAACACATAAGATGCCAATAGAAGTGAGACAGCACACATTCCTACAGCATGCAGGTGTGTCCAGGGTTCTGACTTGACTATGGCTGTTAGGCTGCTATACGCCTTAGCAGCAGGTGAGGATGCTATAATATGTTTTAAATATAATAATGCTACCTGCACCTGCTTAATTGCAGCCTTTTGTCCGCTGCTTGATGCTGCTGCACCTGCTGCTTGCAGCTTGCTTGGGTCCACCCGTGAGCGTGTCTTGTCCAGCTCTCCCACTGCTTTTGTGTCCGCAAAGCTTGGTCCGTACTGCTTCCATGACTTATGGACACCATCGTGAACCATGGTCAACAAGCGCCTTGGAGACGAGCTAATGGGGGCAAAACAAGCGTTTAAGACATGATACCACCAGATACTTGGGTTGGCAAACATGGGTTGTAGCAATGTGCAGTTTGCTTATAATTGGCCCCAATTGTTAGCGTGCTCTCTGCGAAAGGAACGGCAAGAGGCAAGCCATCATCGACAGTAGGGTTTGGCAGGTTACTGACTCCCTCACCCACTCCAGTGCCACTCGTAGTGACCGTTCACTTTGAGCCAAGCAACCTGAATGTCTGATCGGCCCCTCAGACATTCCCATGGGAGCTGCTTTCTTCCCTGGACGTGCCCCAATGCTGCCGCTACATCGCTGTATGACTCCGTACAGCATAGGTCATACCCATTGACATCAGGGGACCATGTCTCTGTTGCACCAACATCCCTGTATGCATGCAAGCGTTGCCCGCGGGACAACCTGCTCGAGGCAAAGAATAAACTTGTGTACGGGCTCAACCCAGCCTCTTAAGCCGCAGCTCAGCAAACACGTAAGATGTTGCTACCGGCGTGGCCTTGGTAGCTTTCGCAGCATACAGCGAGATTCTGCTTCAGAGACACAGGATGGACCAAGCACCTCGGCACCCAGCGGTCATACAGTGGAATCGCAGACCTTCAACAGGTCCAGGCCTACGCAGAGGTGGACGTGGCCATCAGCGATGTCAGCCACAGAGACACGTCTGCTTGGTTTCATGGGTGCAGCAGCTGGCGCTGGTTTGCTTGGATCAGGATTTGATTTTCAAGGCCCTGGATCGGTCATACAAGCTCTAGGGGTGCTAGCTGCGATCATCACTGTCCACGAGTGCGGTCATTTCCTGGCAGCCAAGCTCCAAGGCATACATGTAACGCAATTTGCCATCGGCTTTGGGCCCGCTCTTTTCAAGTACAAGGTATGTGCTCATATGGTCTCGGTGCAGTAGAGGTTATGTGAGCAACGACTTGCAGCATGAGCAGCAGAGCCATTGCAGGTGGCAGGGCAGATGCTAAGAGCATGCATGGGAACCAGCTAAAAGATCTGGCATACGGAAGTGGGAGCTCATACTTGGGAACGCGCCTTATAATGCTTCAGCCCCCTGACCAATTTGTCCAAACTGCAGCATCTCTTCCCTCCTACCCTGCGCAGCGTAAAGCTGGACCACAGTTTCTTGGCATGGTTAGTCGGTCCGACCTAGCAGCCCTCTTGCGGTTGCCACACTTTGTATGTTTCTTTGTCTGCTATCATAACAAGCTGTGTCCTCGTCCAAACACAGGACACATCCTTGCTTATCATTCAAGTAGCAAGGATTCTTCTTCTCTGCTTGCTCGCCATTGTCTCTGAGTGCGTCATTGCTTCCGTTTTTGGTGGCATTCAGGGCAAGGAGGTGGAGTACAGTCTCCGTGCCATCCCTCTAGGGGGCTATGTTGCCTTCCCAGATGACGATCCCACCAGCGCTTTTAAGCCGGATGATCCAGATCTCTTGCGCAACAGAGGTATCTTGTCAAGGGCCATGGTTATCTCAGCTGGGGTGATTGCCAACCTCATATTTGCCTATGCTGTGCTCTTTGCTCAGGTGAGGAAAAGGGCATTTGATCATGACTATGGGCGAGTTAGGGAAACTGCTGAGGTACAGGAAAGGCAGGAAATGCATTAGATATTGGGGCTTGGGGAACTGCTGGTTATTTTACTCCGAGAGTCAACCAAAATCTTCTGCCGGTTGGTCATATGATATTGTTGGTGATATTGGTTGGTGATATGCCTATGGCCTTGCAACAGTGAGCTTGATACATGGATTTCTGTGCATGTGCCCCATTCGCTGGTTCCTTTGCAGCACTAGTGTGGCATTGTGTTTGGGTTAGTAGTACCGCATGTGTACAATGGTAATTGTTTGTATGTCACAAACAAACAGCAAGTGCACACAAGCCTATCCTAGGTACCTTGCATGGCCTTATGCGGTACCAACCGGTGGTGAGCACTGCTGCTTCTGCTTCCCCTGGCTGCAGGTGAACATTGTGGGCAAGGCAGAGAGTGATTACCTAGCAGGGGTGCAAGTCCCTCAGGTCATAGCTGAGAGCGCGGCAGAGAGGGCAGGCATCAAGCCAGGGGACCTCATCTTGAGAGTGGGCAACTACCAGGTCACTGCTTCTCCTGATCAGGTACGCAGGGCTCCACTAATTGAGGAATTAGCTTGGGCATGCCTAACTGCAGCTTGCATTATGTATGTATCCTGTGTGTCTGTTTTGTGTCTGGTTCCACCTTAAGGTATCAGTGTGTTACCCGTATTGCAATAGTCATGACACGTGTGGCACAACTGCGGGTATTGAGATGAGGCTTGGGTTACCTGTGGGAAAGTGAAGTGAGGTGCCTAGGGCATGGGCGCGAGGTGGTAGGGTGGCTTGCAGTTTCCGGCTTCATTCATCCAGAGGTGGGTAGGAAAGCTGGTTTGCGGTGTGATGGTACTGCTGTAACAATTACGATTGCTTTCAAGCTATGAACCTTTAAAATGAGTTGTTACCGGGGGTTTGGGGGCTGGTGGCATACTGCAATGTAGTGCTGTTGGGTATAGTTTGACTTTTAGAGGCATGGCATCGCTTAGAATTCGCAGCTGCTGCAGTCCCGCTCACAGGCATGCAAAGCAGGCTGTTGTGCGTGAGCATCACAGGGCGCTCGTCAGTTTATTGCACGTGCCATGCTATGGCCACCTGGTGGCCATTGACAGATGTGCTTGACTTGCCCTTTCCTGCATGTTCCCATAGCTGCTATCCGGAGCCTTTCTAGAGGAGAGAATATTTGCATTGGCAATCAACATGAGGGCAATACTGTATGTGGTCTCATACTCTGTTGCTTTCATGTCATCCAGGTGCAAAACGTGGTGTCCACCATCAAGGCTAACCCTGAGAAGGAGGTGCTGTTTGATGTGAAGCGTGGCGACCAGGAGCTAGAGATCCCAGTGGTCCCATCCTTAGGCAGAGACGGCATGGGCGCGATTGGCGTCTCATTGGTCAGCAATACCTACATCAAGCACACAAAGCCTGTTGACTTTGCTGATACGCTGCGATTAACAAATGCAGAGTATGGGCGGTTAACGTCCACCGTGACGAACGGGGTGAAGCAGATCGTTACGAACTTTGGTGGGGTAGCGGGGCAGCTGTCTGGTCCGGTTGCTATCGTGGCACAAGGGTCTGAGATTGCCCGGAGAGATGTGGCCGGGTTGTATCAGTTCTGTGCGATCATTAACCTCAACTTGGCGTTTGTGAACATGCTGCCCCTGCCGGCACTGGATGGTGGGTACTTCATGCTGTTGATGCTGGAGGCGCTGCGTGGGAAGAAGCTTCCGGAAAGGTTGGAGCAGGGGGTGATGACTTCAGGGCTGCTGCTGCTGATGGTGCTGGGGATGGGGCTGGTGATCAGGGACACCATCAACCTGTTCTGAACAGGCTGTTCACTGGGTTTTGAGTAGGGTGTCAGTATGTTGCAAGCAGGAGGGGTTGTGCAGTAGGTAGGTTGTGAGGGATTGGCATGCAGAGGCAGGGTTGGTAACAAGGCCTGAGCAAGGCATTAAACTGCTTGGCTTGCTGTTGACTGGGTCAACTGGTCAGCACATGGCAAGTCGAAATGGGCTGGCCTGACATACATTGGCTAGCAAGGGATTTAGGGTGGGCTGGTGGCAGCTGTTGTGTGAGTTTTGGACAGGAACTTGAGTATGCCGTTGGAGCCTAAGTTGGCTCCTTGTGGGTGGCGCTGCCCCCACCGGCGCCCCGCTTTGTTGGGGCCATTTGGTAATTGGTAACAACGTGTGTCATTATGTCGAGTGCTGTGCTTTGTGCAATTGAATGGAAGATGATGATGCATGTTGCCATGTTGTGTGGTAAGCCTGTGTTGTGCACAGTTGCCAGGCTGTGGGTTGGCTTTTTTCCACATGAGAGTGAGACATGTTGGGTTTGGTGAGTATATGATCTGCTCTGAAAGCTCATGAGAGTATTCCAGCGAATCATGTTGTCTCAAACATATTTATATTCTGGGAGTGAAACGCTCGAGATGCTGTTGCTTATCCTCTTTGTCCCACATGGCGAGCGAGCAGGCAGCTGGCCTTGTCAAGCAACAGAATTGTAAGCGGGTGGCAGAGTCTGGCTGTACACATTGACTGGTGTTGTCAGTGCATCAGGATACCCGTGAGTGCAGGACTGCTCACCGCAAATAAATGTAACATATGCCCAAGGTCTTGTTCTTCCCCGCTTAGTCATGTCCATGGGTAAAATGTGGCTGAGCTTACTCGGGTTCTTGGTCTGCGCGCGTAAGTCATTTGCTGAACCTAGGCACCCTCATGACTGCAAATGGTCGTCAACAGGCTGTGCTGAGGGATGCAAGCTCGCAAATGAGGCGTTACAGTGCTTTCGCTGTAGCGGGGCCTGCCTGCTTTGGTGGTGCTGCAAACTTGCCTGTGCTCTGCGCGAGCGCCCTTTGCCTCGCTAAACGTGTTATTCGCGATACACACGGTGCGAGTGAGATGTCTGTGGAATGTTTGAGAACAGGCGTTTCATACCTTCTACTTTCGATCGTGCCTGCACTGGGTCAGATCACCTTGCCTGCTCTATGGGGAACTGACGGAGGGCTGCAGATCCACGGTGTCAGTGGTCTCCAGCTGAAACGTTATCATCAGCATCAGGAGAACGAGCTGCAGAGGGGCCGTGCGAGTGACCGCCCGGGTGCGGTTGTATTGCTCTAGTACGAACTTGTATGGGTGGCTTGTCGGCAGTCCTACGACGTCAGGGCACCCACAACATCTCGGCGCTTCAACCAATTTAAGGGTGGATGGTTGTTTTTGACTTAAAGGACCTGTCTAAAGCAGATAATTGCATCCCATCACCGGCTGCCACTAGCGCTAGCGCGCGCTTCTGAGTCCTTGCACACAAGAGACGTCACCTCTCAAAATGGGTGAAAATAATGCTTCTAAAGTCCCCATCACTGTTGTGACTGGATTTCTCGGAGCTGGGAAAACTACCTTGGTGAACCACATCTTGCAGGGTGCGGCCCCCGCTTGTGTTATCCAACCCTTACAAAGCAATCCATGGGCCTGACGCTGTGCTGGTCGCATGCAGGGTCTCATGGCAAGAAGATCGCTGTCATTGAGAATGAATTCGGGGAAGTGGGCATAGATGACGCTCTAGTAATGGAGACCAAGGAAGAGATCTTCGAGATGAATAATGGCTGCGTCTGCTGCACAGGTAAGTCCATGGGCAGAAGTGCATGGGCCATCGTGCAAGAGACGAAGTCAGGCGCCCGCATGGGTCCTTTCGACATCCAGCATTGTGTTCCCCTTGTTGCCAGCTTGGCCACATCAACTGTGCTTTCTGGCAAGCCACCTCGTATTCATCTTACCAGGAGCCACGTAGCAAGTTGTCCAAGGGAAGGAGGCAAATCTGTGTGCTCTCTCATACAGAAGCTGCCAGGGCAGTCACAGTCATCGGTAACAGACTATTCCAGCTGACTGCCCCATGGCCAAATCAGTTACGCCATGAGGGGTTGCACCCTTAGCAGCTGTCTCATGTATACAATTACTCTATACCCCCTGTGACGGGGTCACAAGCGTGAAAATGCAGACAGGCTTGACTGGCAGGCTCGCTGTTGTTGTTTGTCTTGGTACAGTACGTGGCGACCTCATCCGGATCCTGAACAAGCTCCTAAAGCGCAAGAACAAGTTTGATGCCATCATGATAGAGACCACAGGCCTGGCCAACCCTGCACCAGTCATACAGGTAAAGTGCAACACAATAAGGGTTCAGTGTAAGGATTAGGATCAGCCAGCCAATTCTGCGATAGCTAGCAGCAGTGGCAGCAGGCCCAGGGCCCAGGGGGTTTCTTTGGCATGCCCCCAACCGCATGTCTCCCTGCCTGGCCCCCTTCCGGAATCCTTGGCTCCTCCAGTACTGTATGCTGGCTAGTAGCCTTGGCATACAGTGGGTGAGTTGGGTGCAGGGAAAGAACCCTTTCCCATAGGGGAAATGCCACAGGTTTCAATCCAGAACATCTTCTGAACAATAGCACAAGCTGCAGCCGGAGAGTAGTAACACCACATCTCAGCAGCATAGCAGCAGCAGACAGGGCAGGGAGCATCACATGTAGTGCAGCGCAAATTGTTTAGGATTTCCATCATGCATGTGTATGCCCGTGTTTGCGCTTCTGTTCTAAGGCAACTGCACCCTCTGAGGTCCAGGCCATATCGCTCACAAAGGCATCTGTCACGGCGAGGTGCTGTAATTTGTCTTGCCCATGAACGATATCTTCCTCAATGAAGTGTAGAGATGCAGCAGGTAATCCTCGTTAGTCAGTAGCAGCTTCAACAAGAACGACGCGCCTTTTGTTGTGTTACTGTTGGTGATGAGGATGTTGTTGCTCGCCTTCCCTCTTTCCCACAGACCTTCTTTGTGGATGATGACCTGAAGGATGCATGTCAGCTTGATGCTGTGTTGACTGTGGTGGATGCCAAGCACGTCTCCATGCACTTGGATGAAGTCAAACCTGAGGATGTGGTCAATGAAGCAGGTCAGTAGCTGAATGTCAAGCAGCGGCTGCTGCTTCTCTTAGGTTGCAGCTAATTACTAGCATAGAAGCAGCACCATAGCATTGCTATTGCAGTGCTGTTTGGGAATACCAGCAGCACTTTGCCAACCATATAAAAACTGGGTTTAGTTTGCAGGGTGTAGGTTTCAGGGTTCTTGGATAAGAGACGGCAAAGCAGACGAGCGGGTGGAAAAGGTCCATGGTGGTGGGAATATCAACCTGGAGGGGACCAAGCCCCTGCAGCACGCAAGGCCTCGCAGTTTTTATGGTTGTTGCAATACATGTTGAGACAAGTATCTGCTTCACTACTACAAACCCTCGGTAGAATATGCCTTCGCTGTCAGCGCTACAAAACCAACCGGCAATGCAAGCTGGATGCGGATGCAGATGAGGCAGAGAACCCAAATGTTGCACCAGCTTGCATGACCTAAAGATCAACTGACACATTGACCTGTCCATGTGCCATGCAGTGCAGCAAGTGGCCTTTGCAGACAAGATCCTCCTGAACAAGGTAGACCTGGTCAGCCCTGAAGATAAGGCAAAAGTGATCCGGCGCATCAAGGTAAAACTTGCTTGAACTTTTGAATTGCCCTGCCTATCAGACAGTTGATACTCGTTTAAGTCTGATACCAAGGAACTGCTCTAGTAACCTCAAGCTCGGACAGGAAGTAAGGGTTTCTATGTGCAGGGTCCTCCCTCTTGCTTGCATCCATCAGCCATGTGGTGAGCAGAACTCATATCGGGACCCAGCTGTCTTTGCTGAAACTTCCTGGATGCTTCTGTTGTTGTTGCCTGCATTTGAGCTGTTGGCTTGCTGCTTTGTGTAGATTGCACGTTTGTCCGTCCCACTCACCCCTTTTCACCACATTCAGAGAGGATTTACATGCATTGTTTCTGTGGTTTCACAGACCAGATTATTAAAAGCTACTTACAAAGGCATGCTTACTGTGTCTGCATATTACTGTAACATCTCAGTATTTCATGCTGTGATTCTGCATTCCCCTTCCACCTTGATTTCAGGGTATCAACAAGGGGGCTGAGATCATGGAGTGCTGCAACTCTGCCGTGGATGTGGGGCGTGTCCTGGGGGTCCATGCCTTCTCAATGGACAGATTGCTGGAGAAGGACCCAGACTTCTTGGTGAGCTACCTCAAATTGTTTTCAGGTGGCACCTGATGAAGGCGGGATAGACCGAAATGCATAGTGCCTAATGTAATGCTTATCTCCTCGTTCCGTCAGGTTGTTACAAATAATTCAGCTAGGCAAACACAAAGGCAATCATTTCAGCTTTATAACTTCCATTTGTCTTCAGATGTAGACCAAAGTGGGCACCCTGCTGCCTTCGGCAGGCGTTGCTGGAAGATGAAGACCAGAACAAACCAAACAGGGATGCATGGTGTATGTGATGGTGAAAAATGCGCTATGTTGTGTTTCCTGGATCACAAGAGTTACTAACATCGCGCCCAGTACCGTCATGGGGGTTCATGGGAAATAGATGGTGCTGTCAAGCAAAGACATTCATGAAGCTGGGGTTTTAGACATAACGCACAATTGTAGGGTGGCCACAATCACTCTGACAATCACCCTGCACACTTCCTAGTCATGCGTGTGGCAGTTCTGATTCATGTCAATAAATGCGAGACTGCGTCCCCTGAACCTATTCAAGCCACCCAGAATAGGCTGTCATAAAAATATTAGCAGCTCCTCAGGCCTTGTCTGAAGCTCATCGCTTTACACATGCAGGAGGAGGATGACCACCATCATGGCCACGATGATCATGACCATGATCACGATCACAAGTCTGATGATCACTCCACAGATGATGACCACCACCACCACCATGATGGAGAAGCAGCCAGCAACGGAGCAGCCGCAGGGGCGGGCGAGCAGCGCCCCCACCACTCGCACCTGGACCACAAGCATGACTTATCAGTCACCAGTGTGGGTATAGTGAAGGAGGGGAGTGCTGACATGCAGAAGCTGAACAAGTGGCTGTCAAAGCTGCTACAGGAGAAGGGGAATGACATCTACAGGAGCAAGGGGATCTTGAGCGTTGCAGGCTCACCAGACAAGTAAGTGGGTCGGGCATGGGGGGAAAGCAGAAGGTGTGGATGTGCTGAGGCTTGGTGGAAGGAATTTCATGCTGTAGCAGGTGAGGTCGTGGTGCTGGGGGCGGTGCCTGGTTAGTGCAGTAGATGGATGCTGGGCTTCTGCTGTGAGTTTGTTTTGCAATTTACTGGAAATGTGGCACATTGTTTGCCCCTGATTGAAGCTTACAGTCAGAAGTATCTTCAGTTGAGCATGAGCTTCTGATGAGTCACTTTCTTCATGAAGGTTGTAAGAAGCGTTTCGCAGCTCCTGGATGTCAGCAGATTAAAAGGATTCACCATGTCGTCCGTTTGCCTGTTAACCAAGGAGTTGGATTCCATCTTGATAAGCAGTCATATACAGATCTTAAGATGTAGCCCGGGAATGCTGTTAAGGACCATTGGCTTACATGTAGAATGGGACTGTCTCTTTGTTTGAAAGAAACACCCTGGAAATGCATTTGATATGCTAGTATCCTGCTTTTTTGTAGCTCCTACTGCTGCTTAATCACATTGACCACATCTATGCAGACACCCTTTGTGAGGTACAGTAAAAGAGGAAAAAGGAATGCTGAGTGAGGTCCCTGCTGCTGCTGCTTCTTTTCCTCCAGGCATGTTTTCCAGGGTGTGCACATGCTGCTCCAGTTCTCCAGCAGTGCTCAGGGTGCAGGGCGACCCTGGAAGCCAGATGAGAAGCGGGTGTGTAAGCTGGTCTTCATTGGCAAGCACCTCAACAGACAGGAGCTCACAGATGGCTTCACAGCATGCATGGTGCCTGGCGCTTAGATGAGACCAGCAACTGCTGCTGCTGCTGATGATGATGATGCAGTTTTGTTCTGCTAGCAAAACCTGACGGGCAGGAAGGCTCACATATGTATTTACAGGATGCATGGTGCGGTTGAGCCAGGGTGGTGGCCAGCTGGTGTGGGCAGGAGCAGCTTCTTCCATAGCGATGGGTGCTGCTGCAAAGCAGGTCATTCAGTAGCTGAGGTATCAGCTGGTCATGCTGGTATAATGTGTCACGTTGGGTTTGGCTGTTTTCAATCAACTGTGTTTTCATCATTCAGGAGGGGTGTGTTACACTACAAGGTATACATTGTATGTGAGAAAGGGCAGATGTGGGTTTATGTCTGAGGCAGAGCACTGCACGCCGCATCCCATTGACTTGTGTAATCTGGGTTGACCTGCGGCACACTCAGGTCTTCAAATGTAAGACGCCTGCCTGCGGATGTCGGGTCTGCGATGGCGGAGAAGGAGGTATAGGATGCTGTGGCTGTCCGCGGCGGTAGTGAGGTGTCGTAGCTTTAAAGGCTGCTTACTGCTCGCTCGGATGAGAATTGATGGTCGTTTGGTCGTTTCGACATAGCAGCCCTTTGCGGTTGCCACACCTCAAATTGCCAAATGTTTGTTGTTGTTGATGGCAAGCATGGTTGGTTTAGTGGCTTGAACCGTATTAAACTGACTAAAAGGCAAGGTTGCTGGAGGCTTCACAGTCATTCGCCCCAAACATGCTATTGTGCGGTGAAATGCTTTACGCTATTTGCTCATCGGAGGACAGCACATCTCTTAACTGAAGAGATGACTCAGCCAGACTGACCCTCAGTACTGCCAGATGCACGAACTCGCATGGAGAGTGAACTTCACCCTGAGGGTAGGGCTAGAAAGACTATCAATGTGAGTCGACCTAGCTGCCTTGCTGCAGCCACAACTGTAAAACGTTGTTTTTTTGTTTGTTTCACAGCTCCTAGTATTTGTGGCGCTGCCCCCAACCGCAGGGGACGGGCCACTGAGGCGCTCCACAGTCGGATGGGGCCATCGGTAATCTAATCCACGAGAGAGCTCCAAACCCGATAAGTATAAAATTCACAATGATCGAATTACTGAGGAATGAGACTAAAGGAATTGCTGGTAGTACGCTAGCGTAAATGATATGATGTCGGTGCATGTAGCATGTAGATAGGTGAGGTCCCTAATGTAAATGCCGATACGATACACGGTCTCCTCGCGTAGATAAAGACATCAAGCTTGCTAACCACCCCACGGCGTTTACCGAGAGAGACCACTGCACAGCCTTCCATGCACGCAGCACCCGCGAGCATGACTCCAACCAGTTTTAGTGGGGTGAGGGTGAGAAGCTGAAAAGCATAGCTAGACAGAGAGCTGCTGAAAACACAAGAGGCTGAGACGTAGGTTGAACCTGAGAACTACCTTACATTGCGAACTCTGAGAACACTTGCACTAATCTTCCACTAGTTCATTCGGATGCGTTGTGACTGGCCATTACTAATGGCATCCCCGGGCCTGCCTCCCCCCTTCACCTAAACGAGTCCGAATGCATACTAAGCTGAATACGCTAATCTTTACGAGCAAGCCAAATGACCTATGTGGCAAGCAGGCCCACTCGAGGGAACACCACCCCACGGCATTTGTGACTGATCAGCTGATGATCCCGATGTCCGACACTAAACAAGACAGCAGCTTGGCTTCAGATCCCAGCCATCCCGAATTCTGCTACTCCATCTAGCCTTTCATTGAAGGCTTAAGGAGTTGGAGCACCCCAAGGACCCTAGCTGCTTAAAGCTCCAGTCCATGATTTTGTGAGACCTTTAAACGTAAGCAAGCACTCTGCCAAGTGACACTAGCAACAGAATATCGTGCCAGCAGCAGCGCCATTTATCACAACAGTAGAATGATTGTACCGCGGTTTTCACAACGCATGGAAAACTCATTTGGCTGATCACGAAAAGAATATGCAGCACAGCCTAGAAGGATCCATGCAGTGACAGTCCATGCCAGACTACTCCCAGCAAATGGAAGCCCCCCATCCATCGGGGGGCTCTTTTTCTTTCCCCGCGGCAATTAAACAACAAAACGGGATGAATTGTATTACGAAAAATGCATGGTTGCAAGCTGTGTCATGATGTACCAACGTCTTTAGTAGCATCGGGGAAAGCGGCAGATGACATGTAGCGCACAGAAGGACTGACAAGTGAGGGAGCCCTTCGTTCAATGATACACTCAGGTCAAGAAGACAACTGAATTGCTGCTTAACAGCAATGTAGCTGCCATGCAGTCCTTCCAACTTTCACACCACAACCTCAAACCTGTGCAATACGTGTTTTTGCACAAATCACTGTATGTCTGCTTAATCTGTGAGCTGTGCATTGAACAAAATGGCACATCAGATGACAGTAGGAATCATTTACACGACATAATGCTCACTGTAGGCACAATGATAAGCCAAGTGGGACCACAGCAGCAAGGTCACATAGGGACAAAGCCTCCCTTTAAACCCCTTTCTAGTCCCTGAGCTGTAACATTTTCCGTCCAGCAGACCCACCAGCAGCCCCCTTGTTTCCCCCACCAGACTTTGCAGAACTGGCTGCCTTCTCCTGTGCCTTCCATATCTGGAAATATGTATCAGGACAAGAGCCTGAGTGGCTGCTGCTCCTCCACTCATCAACTAGCTCCTTCACCTCTTCCTCCTTACATGCCCCAACCTCCACACTGCATAATTTTTCCAACTTGTCGTCAGACAGATTGATAATGGCCATGGTTGCCGTGGTGGGCTTGTCAACACCAAAAGGCAGAGGGCTAGCGCCAGCGTCAAGCAAGGCAGCTACCGTGCTGTTTAGGCTTTCATCCCCTGCACTAAGCCGGAAATCACACCTAGCAGCTGAAACAAGAGGGGTGAAGGTCCCTCTACTAGAAGAGTACACAGCATCCACATCAGCCCCAGCCTCAATGAAAAGCTTCACTAGAGTGGTCAACCCTCGGAAAGCAGCTTCATGTAGCAGGGTATAAGTGCCGTTCGTTTCAGTAGCACCAGAAACAGGAGCCATGAGGTTCACCTTAGCACCCTTGCTGATGAGATACTCCGCCATTTCGTTCTTAATCCTCGGCCAGCAGGTCCATCCACTAATCCTCGGATCACATGTCATTGCCACCTGCAGCGGTGTCAGACCCTTATCGTCTTTCACATTCACATCATGCTTCTCACTCTCAATGAGCTTCCTCGCAGTAGCAAGATCATTTGCTGCCACAGCCACATGCAGGGGGTACTGCTGCTTGTACTGCTCATCTGCTGCTTGCTCGGCCCTCCCTTGCAGCACACCAGCCACCCCCTCTTGTGCCCGCTCACAAACATAGTCCTTACCCTTAGTGATCCAAGGGTTCCCTTGAGGGCTGTAATCCTTAGGTTTCTCAAGCCAGGCACCAGCGCTATCAATGTACCACCCCTCTTGCGCCACCCACACATCCCGCCAAGCAGGAAGATCTGGTCGGGCAGATGCATCCCCTGCATCGAAAAGCTGGTCCACCTTGCGCTCCACATCTTCAGGTTTGCAAGCTCCTGGTTTGTTGCACTTCTTTAGATCCTCTGGCACGCTAGTAAGAAGCGCACTGGCAGGCTCATCCGGGCCGAAGAGCAGAGGATTAGCCCCGGCATTAAGGAGGTATTCAATACCCAGGCTAGGGTAGCCGTACTTGCTGTTGTCGGTGATGTTGTGTGAGCAGATGATGGCCCAGGTCAAAGGGGAGACTGTGATTTGGGTTTCAGGGATGGTGTACTGGGCATTAGGGTTTGCTCCCCCACCAAGCAGTGCCTGCATGGACAAGTGAAAGGCATGCATGTCAGCATTAGTCATAACCACAGTCTTGGCTAACAAGCGTTTGTCGCCTTAAACTTGCTGTCTGCTCTAAACAAGGTCTGCTGCTGTCCCTGTTGCTGCTTTGTGTCGTCAACATGCCTTCCGTACTGGGCAGCATTCCCAACAAGCTAATTGTAGGGTGGAAGATTTGGAGAGTGGCAAGTTCTAAGCATTGGAAATAGACCCAAGGGGCCGGCTCCTCAAATGGTCACCACCGTGTACAATGCTCCTGTAGCAACCATGCCTATAGGAGACTTTTGCCATGCCAGGACTGTACTATACAAGGTACGAAAGGGACGCTTTGCAAAATACCAAACAAAAGCTTTGGAGCTCCAAAAAGCTGTGACATGTGCATGGCACGTGCTGTGACGAGTAATGAGCCTGAAATGCAACAAAGGACATCACTAGCACCACTTTTCAAAGCAACAGTATGTAGCAAGGGTGCAAGGGCTAAAAGAGCCCTCAACAATTAGGATGTTGCCTCATATGGCCATGCAGTCAAGTTCCAAACACAATAAAGGTGTCTGCCTGGCAAATGGCGACCATCCTAAAGTGAACACCTGTGGCTCCTCAATATGCAAGTGCAATTCATGATTACCAAAGCAAATGCTGCAGGCACACTCTGGCATCAATCTCACTGCTGTTCTTACCCAAATGCCACTTGCAAAGTGGCATGCTGCAATGTGTATGAGCTTGTAGCCTGGTCTCTCCTTAGGGAAGACATCCACGTTGACGTCGGCACCAGCACACACGAGCTGAGCAGCAATGGTGTCAGATAAGGTGGGTCGACAGTAGATGAGAGCGCCTCCTGGGACAGGCCCCTTGGGGGCCCCTGTGTAGTTGCCTGCAGGAATCATATGCAACAGGCCAAACTCAGGGGATCTGTTTCTCTACAGGTTGACGCCATGTAGCCATTTAGGCTCAAGCTGGCGTTCAGTGCGGCTGCATGCATACAAAACAAACAAACATCCAAGGTACGCATGCATGCATGCATGCGGCATAGAGCTAGGCATATAAGCCAAGGGGACAAAAAAGAAGCAACCGGTGAAGCTAAAGCATGCTGGTGAACAATATGTGGTATCAGTGTTTGGCTCTGCAGTTTCATGCAGTTTCTGAGTACCATGGGAGAAGCAGGAAGCAGCAAGCTAGCTTGTGCATATTCAGCAAAGGAAGATGCCCATTCCCTACTGAGTAACCAGCACTCTTGATATGTAACAATGCAATGGCATGGCTGCCTGTGATAGGTACCAAGAGAGAGAGAGAGAGAGCTACGCAAGGAGGGGCGTGAGGTGCCCTCCCGCGTAAGATTAAGGGAGGGGCCCATTGGTGTAAGGATTACACTGGGCCAGCCTACCATAGGATAGTTACATCCGTGATAGGTACCAAGTACTACATTATCCAGCAATAGAAAGCGGGAGAAATTTGAGACCCAGCAACCAGGAGATAGATGGCTAGTGTATTCAACATGCCAGCAGCCAGGCTAGCTAAAAGTACGAAAAAAAACTCTTGACCCCTACATAAACTTACTGCATGTAGCCATTGCTGCCGCCAGGGGCGTTCTCCCGTTCTCATCCAGAGCATTCACGTCGTACTTGCCGCTGTCGAGCAACTCTTTGAGCCTAACTGGGTCTTCGTCCACAGCAGCCTGGTGGAGGGGAGTGGTACTGCCAGTCTTCACAGACTGTGACATTGCAGGCCCAAGAAGCGCGAGAAGAACACCCAAGAGAAGCAGTGTGGTCATTCTAGCCATGACGACCTTCCGCTGGCCGTCTGCGTCGGGCCCCTGCTGCTGCGGCCGGCGCTCACGAGGGCGGACGCCTTTCTGCTGGCAAAAAGCTGTGAGGAACGGTAATAATCGGTGTGTATAACAGACCGGGTCTGATACAGTACTTGATTAAATTGAGCGTACTACTGCAGCGGTTTGGTAGCCAGCTTGATCACAGAACTGCTCTGTTAAAGTACACGAATCCGCATTCAAGGACTGCAAAACACAGGAAGGACAGCACCGTATATACACTGGGTCTGATATGGGGCTTGTTGAGGTACCGAGGGCTGCTATCAGCTGGCCACTTACCAAGCCTTTGGGCCAGCTTCCCTCAGATGAAGGGCGCCGGCGAAGCAGTACGGTCTGAGTAACCAGCGAAGCTGCGTCTTAACTGTGCGGTGGTCCCTGGGCTGCCATGTAGAGGGCTCCTCGCTGTGCCGAGATGCATGAAGGTGCCAGCGGTAGAGTGGGCTGCCCCTTGCCGCTCGGTACCGACACATGTGCCTTGCATGGCACTTGCGTTTGCGACGCCGGTCAGTGGTTGCTTTCGCACCGCGAAGTAGCAGGGGGCTCTCTGCGTGTCTTCTTTACCAGCACTTCCCCATACTATGCTGTCAGATGGTAAATCCATTGATAGACTTGTTGTGACGTCACCGTTTGCATGTGCACAGTGAGAGTCAGCAGGCACTACTCCAAGGATTACGCCAGAGTCTGCATTACAATCCAGGATTCTTATGAGAGAGTACCATGGCCCCGCGCCCCTCATTCTGTCATTACACAACGAGAAGAAACAACAGATAAGACCCCTTCCGCATGCAGCCAAATACAACTGGCCACGTGACTAACAACTGACAACATCTGCCTAGCTCATGGAGCACAGCAGAACGCCTGCATAGCTAGCTCTTAAGTACTGAACGTGGGGTACAGCAGCTGAGACAAAAACACCAATACTCTGCCTCCTTGAGGTGAAACGCCTTCCCTTATCCTGGTTGGCCGAACGAAGAGAGCTTGCAAGCCCAGGTGATATGCACCTTATAAGCACTGGTCGCAACAAACACCGACCCATCATGACGTGCTCACAACATACAGTCCCTTATCTGGTGCTTCATGATATTATGCTTGCATAGACCTTGCTTTTCTATGAGATAACTACCTTTGCTCTTCTCTACCTAAGTCTCAATCACGCATAGTCACCGCGTGGCGCAAGACACTCTGGAGTGTACCTGGGCAGTCTGCGCCATTGCCGACTCCCTAGCAGCCACACACCCAAATAATGCATGTTTGCAATAACTATCTATAAATGCCAAGGGCTTTGAGCCCACTTTCCACACTACACACAAGGGTAATGGGCCAACTTCCTAGCAGCAACTGCCACCACAGCAGCAGCAGCAGCAGCAGAGCCACGGGCAACAACAGCGGGAACAGAAGCCGCTGGCACAACCCCATGACAGCCGCCATTCCCCTTCCTTGTCTGACTGGGCCCAGGTCGTCAATGTTGGTCTGTGGTGATGTTTGCCAGCTACGCAAGCAGCTAGGAAACAACACTAACAGACCAACACTTACCACCTGGTTAAGGCCCTCACCACATGACCGGTCATCAGCATCTGAAACTGAGGTCAATCACCTCTGGCTCATCACCTATTTTCAGACCTACTTATAACCCCTGGCACAACCCCAGCCCCCTGATTAGGGTGATGCCCCAGCAATTGCGCTGGCACAAGTCCATCGAAAGCCGTTGACACAACCGCATGACAGCGGCTATCTGGCTCCCTTGTCTGACTGCCAAAGATCCCACAGACCAACGCTTACTACCTTGTCGATTGAAGCCCTGATCATACAATCAGTTATAATCATCCGAAATGAGGTCAATCACCTCTGCTTCATTACCCCCCAGCTGCTGCGCTCCACCACCACCACTGCTGCTGCTGCTGGTACAGTATTAACTGCCTGCTGTCGGCCTAGGCGTAATCAGTTATCATCATCCGAAATGAGGTCAATCACCTCTCCTTCATCACCCCCCAGCTGCTGTGCTCCACCACCACCTGCTGCTTGCTCATCATTACTGGCTTCCAGCTCCTCATCTGCACTATCAACATCATCATCACCACCACCCCCAGAAGCTTCTCCCTCTTCCTCAATTGCTCCTTCCTCCCCATCTTCTGATGCGGCATCGTTTTCAGCTATGCCAGCCTCCTCCCCAGGTAGGACTCCTCCCTCTCGCAACCCCTGCTGCCGCTGCTGCTGGTGGTGGTCGTGCATGCCACCGCCACCACCACCAACACTAGCAGCAGGACCACTTTCCCCAGTACCATCACCGTCCTCCTCATCTGAACCTGATAAGATCACGATTTCACTACTTTCTTCTGGCTCCTGCGGATCCTGCTGCTGCTGCTGCTGCTCATGCCTCCTGTTTACTCCCTGCCTCCCACCCCGACATTTCCCAACCCCCTCTTCCTCCTCCCCTCCCTCCTCCTTGTGGTCCTGTTTGCCAGAAAAATGCACTTCATCATCCTCTTCCCTTCCAGCATGCTGGCCTCGCTGCACCTCCCGGCCCCCTCCATTACCACCATCCCTCCTCTCTGCCGCCACCCCATCGATATCCATACCATCAAAAGCCACAGCCACCCCCCTGAGCCCCGGCCCTACCCCACCTCCTGCACTACCCACAATCTCGTCTTCCTCCCGCGTCCTATGCCTCTGCAACCGCTGCTGCTGCTGCTGCTGCTGCTGCTGCTGCTGCTCGTGTTGCTCCCCCCGCGATCCATCCAACTGCGTCCACTGCTGCTCCACTTCCCCCAGCCCTCCCTCACCATCACTCTCCACATCAATATCCATCCCCCTGGTCCCCACTCCACCCCCGGCCTGGCTCCCCTCCTCCTGATCCCTCCCTTCCGTATCATACAACTCATCTCCACCCCCCATCTGCCGCGCCTGCCGGAGGCGGCCAGGAAACCCCCCTTCCTCAAACTCCTCCCCGTCTTGCCCCTCATTATCTTCCCACCCTTCTGCCTCATCCATCCCGCTCCCATCCTCTTGTTCCCCCCACATTGCCACATTGTGCTGAGGATGCTGCTGCCGTCGCCTTCGCCTCCGGCCACCACCCCATACCCTACTTTTCTTCCTCTGCTTCCCACCCCTACTGCCATTCCTCACAAACCCATATTCTCCTTCATGCCCCTCGTCCCCCTCGTCGTCCGACACCCTATTCCTCCCCATGCCTTCCTCCCCTTCTGCACTGCTCTGCCCATTGCCGCCGCTATCCCATACCCTACCCCCATCCTCGCCCCTGCTGCCGCTGTCGCCGCCGCCGCCGTTCACCGACGCCCCTTCCCCGCGGCTTCCTGCCGTGCCGACACTGCCGCCGCCGCCGCTGCCGCCAGACCCTGCCGCCGATCCAATCCGCCGATCCCACCGCCATATCGTACCGTCCTCGTGACACGTGACGATGATGTCGCCGTCCATTGAAACCGCTGCTTGACGCACGACGCGCACGCACTGCTTGTGTGAGAAGCGGCCAATGAGGGGCTCGGGGACGAGATGGGGGTTCCAGACGGACAGCAGGCCTTGGCCATTACCACATGCTAGGACACTTCCATCCAGGCTCAGGGAGAAGCGCACCCACCACATGCGACTGTTGGGCAGAGGTAGCTCCTGGGGAATAAAAAATGATCAACAATTTTTAATCTCTCATAATTTGGAGGCTAAGCCACCAAAATAGCCAGCAGGTGGCACCCTGCAAACGTGGGAAAAGCAGACGAGGCGGTGGGATCGGGTGACCACTGGAGTATTGCTGTGACCCCGCCCATTCCGACCTCATCACCCACTGGCCATTGTGGGTTTGGCTCATTTTGGTTGATCTCTCAAAATTTTGTTATTAAGAAAATGTATCAGTGAAGATAAAGTTTATCGGAAATGACAACTCAGATGCTAGGGATTGTAGTGAGTGGGCATGAGGTAGCTGGAGCCAAAGCATCAAGCGTCTACAGTAAGCGTTGGAAACAGCAGCAGAACTAGCAGCAACAGCCAACGGTGAGGAGACCACACTCACAATCGCGCGGCAAGGTATGCTCCAGGAAAGTGACACATAACGATGATATGTAACACATTGGAAGCTGTGTATGGTATGGGTTAATGGGTGGCAGACATAGCGCAGAAGCAGCAGCAGCCAAGACAGTGAACAACTACATCAGCAACATCGCTTCACCTTCTTTCTGCCACCCATAACTCCCACCTCTAGCTCTACCACTAGGCCTCTTTCAGCCCATGTTCACCCTCCCTTTTCCCCCTTGTCCCTCCCTTTCCCTCTCAGCACCAGCCCTACCTTCAGGGACCCCCTGGGACATTCTGAATCTAGCAAAATATACGCATCATCCTAAGAAAAAAAGTAAAGTTGTCGTTCTGTACACGCGCCCATGCCCACCCTGTTGAGGGCGCTGCCGTGCGTCGAGCTTGCTAGACTCTGAGCGTCGGTTCCATCACCAAAGGACTGCGGGGTTCAGCGCCTATCGCTCTAGACCCCGGGTTCATTAGGGTTGACAGTGAGCTGCCGGCTGCGCGAATTCGCTCCGCAGCAGCGTCCTGGTCTCTGTGGGGTGTGTAAAGAATACCTTCCCTGGCTCTGTTTCTTTCTGTCACCTCCCTTAGTACTTACAACACTGTCAACAATGACCAGGCCCCCCCCCTCCCCCGCCCCCTTCTGGCATTCTTCACATACAATATATGTTCTCCAGACTGCTGGCTTGCCGGTCCAAAATTCCATTAAAAGCAGCCCCTGCCACCCTACTTCTCTATTTCTTGGTCCACAACTAAATTCATTGGGACCCGCACTAATCCATTATGCACATAACCCCCCCCTTTTGTTTGCTCCCCTATGTTTTCTTTTCTGAGGCGCTACCCTGCCACTGGCTCCTCCATTCTGGCCACTTCCCATCCCCAGCAGCATGCTGCATTACATTTCATGATATGCCATAGCAAAAAGTGCCATAGGCCCCGCACCTCAAGCTGCCACAAAGGACAGCGAGGTGCAGCAAACTGCACTCTGAAGCTTGCAGCTTTCTCTGTCATTAACCACTTTGCCTCTCTGCCATCACACGTGGTCGTACATACGAGCTAGATCATTGTAAAGCATTTGGCTATCCAGGACCCTCGCCATGACTCAAACCAATCATGCTCTCAACATGTATCCCCTTTTGCCTTCCCCCATCACTCTGCCTTTCGTTTACTTCCCACCCCTTGCTAAGGTTCCCCCTTTGCTCCTTTTGCCCCCTTGCTCAGATTTACAGTGACTCTCCCATCGCCTCTTCATTTTCCTTGTTATTGTCACATTCCGTGATATGCCACAGCAAAAGTGGCATAGGCCCCGCACCCTCAAGCTGTTATGAGAACAGCAAGGTGGAATTAGCCTTATCTTCCTGGACCTTGTGGTCCCTTCTGGGCATACCCTACCCAGAGAGCACACCTGCTAAGCTTGCCCTGCCCCCCCCAGCATCACCCCCTAAACCCTGCCCCCCCCCAGCATCACCCCCTAAACCCTGCCCCCCCCAGTATCACCGCCTAAATCCTGCCCCCCCC